>CM043704.1:14253538-14843538 GCA_023935145.1 Bretschneidera sinensis
TTGGGTCATGTTGTTTCCTCTAAGGGAATTGAGGTAGATAAAGCTAAAGTTGATATTATTCAATCTTTACCTTATCCCACTAGTGTGCAGGAAGTTCGTTCTTTTCTTGGACATGCAAGTTTTTACCGAAGATTCATCAAAGACTTCTCCAAGATAGCTGTTGAGCGATTATCCACCTAAATAAATATGCAAATAATCGCACTCGTTTTACTTGCAAGTGCACAAGGTCTGTGGTAGCATAGTGTGCAAGTGCGAGATCATTTCCACAGGGATTGGTGAATTTCTATCTAGAATTAGTTTCTTTAAGTTTAAAAGAGAAATAACAGTTTGAGTGTGAGTAAATAACAATAATGAGAACATAGGGCTACCATATCCACCAGTAATTATACTTTTCCACTAACTAAGGTTTCAATGCTCTAGTCTTATCATGAATATCTAATGGTTGCCAACCTAAGGGCTTGGTCCACACCTTAGGCTATTGATCTCCCTATGCAATGAGTTAGGCATGGTGTATACTCTAACTCTTTTCTCTCTTAAGGGATTCAACATGAGTGTATACTGAGTTGTTCCTTACGAGAGCATTAGGGCTGTGGAGATCGGAAACTACACGGGACCTAGGGCTTGGTCTGCTCTCGGTTTCCCATGTTGATTAACCCAGGTATCCGGATAAGATATCCCTTATTACTAATGTCAAATCCAGGACTCAGTCATCCAAATTGATTCGACTAACCTATCTATGCCACATGCATACGTTAATCAAGCACATACATATGAGGAATGTAAATATAAACAGGCATTAATCAAGTTAAACATTCTAACAAGGCTTTAGCAAAGATAATCAATGAATATATATGTGGAAAAGCATAACTAGGCTTCAATCGAGCCCTATAGGTGTTTAGTTACACATGCTAAATGAAGTAAACATATTCATAAAATAAAAAGGAAAGAGTAAACCCGAGAGAAAAGGCGTCAATTCTCTCCCAAAGCTTACAACTCCAAACTAAACAAAAGGTAAAAGAAAGGATGTCTTCTTTGTGTGTTTTACAAGTGTATTTATAGGGGCTGAATAATCCTAGAAGGCTCATGAATTCCTAAACTTTCCTAAAACACAAAACTCTTTTATTTCCAAAACTGGTTCTGCCACTTTACTATTCACACCCGTACAGGTGTGCTCGATCGCACACGCAGTGCGGTCGATCGCACACACGGTGCCCTCGATCGCAATTATGCTCTCGATCTGGCCTGTGTGCTCAATTGCTGCTGCGCTCGATCACCCGTGCGCGCATGTGCTATTGCGCTCGATCGCATGCCTGGTGCGCTCGATCGCATTCCAGGCAGCAGCTGCTCTAGGATTTCTAGTTTTCTTCCTTTTAAGCTTCAAAATGCTTCTTTCTTCTCCAAAACCCTATAAAAGCATGTAAAACACAGAAATGAAGTAAAATTAACTAAATTAACATAAAATAGGACTTAACAAATGTAAATGAAAGGGCTTAAATATTAATATTTAAGCACTTATTACACCCCCAAACTTACATATTGCTAGTCCCTTAGCAATACAAAACTGAAAACTAAATGAAAAACAAAATCAAAGATAAATTCATTTCCATGATACTCAGAAATTTGGGTTGTGCATAAAACCATGATAACCGTTCATGAGTAAGCTTATAATAAAATCACATTTTTGGATTGCAAAAGGACTTTCAAAAGTTTTATGTTACTTACCTAAGGCTGGCTTAAGGCATCGCAAGTTTGATTTGTGTGTGATGAATTAGCACATATAAGATGGGGTTTTCACATAATTTTAGTGGATGGTTTTTCGGTGCCCAAACTTTTATCAAATTTCTTATCAAAGAGAACAAAATGGCATAATACTTGCTTCTTTTTCTTTTCCTTTCATCATGCGATCTTTGCCATGTTGAGTTCCATCTAGCTTTCTATTTGACCCTTGTAATGAGTGTTTGGCCAATGACTCCCAAACCAGATGGTTTTAGGGCATTAGGTGTAAAGACACCCCTAAAGACTTACTAGCTCGAGTCAAAAAGGCTACGGAACTTTAACAGGTTTTTAATGCTTTTTAATGAAACTCCCACCTTTTGACGTGAACACTCAATGATAACTGAGGCAAGAGGCCCAGTTACTCAGTGGAAAGTTGATTTTTGGAAGCTTTTTTATTTTCTTTTCGCATGATGGACATATATATATATATATATATATATATATATATATATATATATTTTTTTCTTTATTTTTCTTATGCAAAAGGGTTCTTTTCAACAAGTTATCCGACTACAGTTTAGGTAATGGAAACATATACGAAAGAATTATATGTCATACCTCACACAAATGCGTGCTAAATGTGCTCGTGCAATTTTAAAGCAAACTTGTGAATTCTTAGGTGCCTTGAGGTAGTTACCTTAACTTTGTAAAATTCCTAAAACAAGACTATGTGTTCTAGTTTGTAAGCTTACTAATGAAGTGTTATCAAATTTTTAAATCAACCAAAATTTTTGTTTACCAAAAGAACATGCTTTTATCTTCCTAAATAAATAAAAAATAAAAAACTGGGACTTAATGTGTGCATGTATTTCAAGTGTGTGTGTGATAGTATCTAGTATCTCCCACTACCCCTAAACTTAAAATACACATTGTCCCCAATGCATGTGTGGCATGGAAAGATCTGACCTGGGAGATGGAGAACTCAATTGTTCGCTTGCTTGTCTACGCCCCCAAACTTGAATTGGATGCACGCACTGAGTAACTAACAAAGAAAAAATAAATGTTGTGCCGAAAAACAAAATATAAAAAATAGACATGTAAATATAACTATAACTAAAAGAAAAGTACTAAAATGAAAAGGATATGTCTGGGGTGCCTCCCATGAGCGCTAAGTTTAACGTCTTCAGCCGGATGGAGTATCCTCTCTCTGCTGATCATCATGTGGTGCAAACTATTTGCTTAGGTACTGGAGTTTAGATTCTGGAGTAAATGTGCTTGATCACAAGATGTAGGTGCGCTCGATCGTAATGCATCGAGTAGTGACATTATATGCAATAGAAACTGGGAATTCAAGTGGGTTAGGTGTCTGTGGATCAGCTATATATTGGACAGTTTGAAGTGTCAATTCCTCGTCCTGATGAGGTATGGTGAGATCGAGGTATGGTTTGACTCGGTGTCCATTGACTATAAATGTCTGATTGCTATTCGAGTCATGAATCTCTAAGGCTCCATGAGGAAAGACCTTAGTGATCACATACGGACCAGCCCAACGGGATTTTAGTTTGCCTGGGAATAGCCTTAATCTTGAATTGTAGAGTAGCACCCTTTGTCCTGTGTGAAACTCTTTACGCACTAGTTGCTTGTCATGATAGGCTTTTGTCCCTTCTTTGTAGAGCTTAGCATTTTCATAGGCGTCATATCTTAGTTCCTCTAGCTCATTTAAATGCAGCTTCCTCTTCTCTTCCCCTTGTTTCATATCAAAATTGAATTGCTTTATGGCCCAATATGCTCGATGCTCTAATTCTACCGGAAGATGGCATGCTTTCCCAAAGACTAGGCGGTATGGAGACATGCCAATTGGAGTTTTATAAGCAGTCCGATATGCCCATAGAGCATCATTTAGGTGCAAAGACCAATCCTTCAGATTAAACTGCACAGTCCTCTCTAGGATTCCTTTGATCTCTCGGTTACTTATCTCCACTTGGCCACTGGTTTGAGGATGATAGGGGGTGCCAACTTTATGAGTGATCCCATATTTTCGGAGTATTGCGACAAAAGAGCGATGATTAAAGTGGCTGCCCCCATCACTGATGATTGCTCTTAGAGTCCCAAACCTGGTAAAGATTTTAGCCTGCAAAAACTTGACAACTACTTTGTGATCATTAGTCTTTAAGGGGATAGCCTCGACCCATTTGGACACATAATCAACACCCACTAGAATATATAAATACCCAAAGGAGTTAGGAAATGGACCCATGAAATCAATGCCCCATACATCAAAAATTTCTACTATATGGATATTTTGGAGGAGCATTTGATTTCGGGAAGAGATGTTACCTGTCCGTTGGCATCTATCACATGAGCTGCAAAAGGAGAAAGCATCTTTAAACAAGTTAGGCCAATAAAAACCAGATTGTAATACTTTAAGAGCTGTTCACTTAGCCCTAAAATGTCCTCCACAAGCCAACTGATGCAGTGTTGTAATAGGCTCAAGTACTCCTCCTCTGAGACACATCGTCTGATGATTTGATCAGGGCATAATTTAAAAAGGTAAGGATCATCCCAATGGTAGTGTCTAGACATGGATATTAGCCGCTTCTTTTCTTGCGTGGTCATATCTGGGGGAAAAACCTTAGTAGTTAGATAATTGACAATATCAGCATACCATAGAAGTTTTACCTCTAGTGTGAATAATTGCTCATCAGGGAAGTTCTCATTTAAAGGTAGCTCATTGTCATCATTCTCATAGGGTAACCTTGATAAATGATCTGCAACTACATTCTCACTGCCTTTCTTGTCTTTGATCTCTAAATCAAATTCTTGTAATAGGAGCACCCATCTGATTAGCCTAGGTTTTGCATCTTTCTTAGAAAACAGATATCTCAAAGCAGCATGGTCAGTGAATACAATAACTTTACATCCAATAAGATATGATCTAAACTTCTCTAAGGCAAAAATAACAGCTAACAATTCTTTTTCAGTAGTAGAATAGTTAAGTTGAGCATCATTTAAAGTTCTAGAAGCATAGTAAATAGCATGAGGTACCTTATTGACTCTTTGACCTAAGACAACTCCCAAGGCGAAGTCACTGGCATCGCACATCAATTCAAATGGAAGATTCCAATCTGGTGCCATCATTATTGGAGCAGAGGTGAGCACATTTTTCAATGTGTTGAAAGCTGTCATACAGTTATTATTCCATTCAAATTTGGTTTCTTTACCTAACAATGCACAAAGGGGTCTCGAGATCTTTGAAAAATCCTTGATGAATCTTCTATAGAAACCCGCATGTCCAAGGAAACTCCTAATACCCTTAACTGTGAGAGGAGGAGACAGCTTTGAAATGATGTCTATTTTGGCCTTGTCTACCTCAATACCTTTGTTGGAGATGGAATGACCCAACACAATGCCTTGTTGGACCATAAAGTGACATTTCTCCCAATTCAACACTAAATTACTCTCTTCACATCTCTTTAGGACATTTTCCAAATTATTTAGGCATTCATCAAAATTAGAACCAAAAACACTGAAATCATCCATGAATACCTCAATGTATTTCTCTACCATATCAGAAAATATGCTCATCATACATCTTTGAAAAGTGGCTGGTGCGTTTCATAAACCGAATGGCATCCTTCGATAAGCAAATGTACCAAAAGGACATGTGAAAGTAGTCTTTTCTTGATCCTCGGGTGCTATAGCAATTTGGTTGTACCCACTGTACCCATCCAAGAAGCAGTAATAACTGTGACCGGCTAATCTTTCTAACATCTGATCAATGAATGGCAAGGGGAAATGATCTTTTCTGGTCACTTTGTTTAATGTTCGGTAATCAATACAGACCCTCCAACTAGTTGTCTTTCTTGTAGGTATGAACTCCTTATTTTCATTTTTCACAATGGTAATCCCACTCTTTTTCGGAACGACTTGAACCGGACTTACCCATTTACTGTCTGAGATGGGGTAGATAATGCCAACATCTAGTAGTTTTAATACCTCGGCCTTTACTACCTCTTTCATGTGTGGGTTAAGTCTTCTTTGAGCATCTCGAGTGGGCCTTGCTCTATCTTCAAGGTAAATATTATGCATGCACTTGGCTGGACTTATTCCCTTAATGTCAGCAATGGTCCATCCAATAGTAGATTTATGCTCCCTAAGAACTCTTAACAATTTCTCTTTTTCTCCAACACTCAAATTAGCAGCCACGATCACAGGTAAAGTCTTTTTTTCTCCTAGATAGGCATAAGTTAGGTGCTCTAGCAGCTGCTTTAATTCTAAAGTTGGTGCCTGGACAATAGATGGTAAAAGAGTAGCATTAGTAGGTATGAGAGATTCAAATGGAGGAGCATACTTACTTGAGTGTTTTAGAGAAGCTTCAAGGTGGTGCACAGCTTTGATGATGTCATCAGTAACATCTTCAGGTTTTTGCTCAATATCCATTATTGTAAAGCTATGAGTGGTAGTAGTCTCTAATGGATCATCATGCTGGACCTGAAAAGCTTTCTCAACAAAACTTTGCATCATACTTACATTAACACATTCCATGTCATCTAGAGGTAGCTTTAATGCATCAAATATTTTAAATTCTATTTTCTCACCATTGATCTTCATACTTACTATGCCCTTTTTCACACAAATCTTAGTATCGGTAGTTCTCATGAAGGGTCTCCCTAATATGATGGGCAGGGGTAATGGCATAGGGCATTCCTCCATATCTAGTACAATGAAATCAGCATGCAAAATGAATTCTCCTACCTTAACTAAGACATCCTTAAGAATACCTCTAGGTCTTTTAATACTCCTATCTGCCAATTGTAAGGTGATGGAAGTCGGTTGTAGATCCCCAAACCTAGGGTTTCGAATACCATGTATGGTAATAAGTTTACACCCGCTCCTAAATCTAGTAATGCTTTTTCAAACAGTTGATCACTTATTCTACAAGGAATAGTAAAACTACCCGGATCTTTCAGTTTTGGTGGGAGTTTTCTTAATAGTACAGCACTTACTTCTTCAGTTAATGCTACAGTTTCATGCTATTAAAATTTTCTCTTATGAGTGCAACAATCTTTTAGGAACTTAGCATAGGCAGGTATTTGGCGAATTGCATCTAATAAAGGAATATTAATTTCAACTTTCTGCAAGGTTTCAAAAATGTCAATCAGTTTATTGTCTTTCTTTTGTTTTACTAACCTTTGCAGGAAGGGTGGAGCATTCACCTTCTCCATTTCACTTACCCTTGGTGCTGATGGTTTCTCTTTGGATGCTGTTGCAGATTCATCAGACCCTATCACCTTGCCATTTCTCAAAGTTGTGACAACTTTCAGTTGTTGATGCCCCCCAGGGTTGGGTAGTGTTTGAGCTGGAAGCTCACCTTGCTTTCTTTCACTTAGCTCCTTAGCCAATTGCCCCATTTGTTCTTCTAGCCTTTGAGTGGTTTGTTTTTGGTGATCTAATGAAGTCAGCAATGTTGTCATTAATTGCTGTTGTTGAGTGGTTAATTGCTTTATAAGACCTTCTAGACCATCCTTCTTGGGTTCTGGAACTAGTTGGGTTGCTTTATGGAAGTTCCTTTGTTGCCCTTGAAGGTTCAAGGTGTTTTGATTGTTGCTCCATGAGAGGTTGGGGTGGTCTCGCCATCTAGGCTTGTGTGTATTTGCATATGCACTATTCGGCCCCACATAGTTTGCTTGCTCGAGATCTGTAGATGAATACAAATGGCAGGTCTCAGTAGTGTGATCAAATTGAGAACATAAAGCACATACCTAGCTTTGTGTAGCTTGTGGTCGATGAGAGATGTTTTGAGTAGACATGGCTTTTACAATCATATCTAGCCTCATATCTAGCTTTCTCTCCAAAGCAATTATTTGGGCAGAAGGTCCACCATTCAGAGTAACCTCATACATACCTTTGCTCTTGACTCCTTGTCTACCTCTAGAGGAGAATTGTTGGGTATGCTCACTCAGTGCCTCAAACAGCTCCATAACTTCTTCACTACTCTTCTCCATCAGCACACCTCCACAACCAGAATCAACAATACCTTTATTCATGTCATTTAGACCTTCATAAAAGGCTAGTACCAGCTCATCTTGAGGTAGGTTGTGGTGTGGAAATTTGAGTAGTAGCTCGTTGAAGTGTCCCCATGCCTCAAAGAACAGATCTCCATCCTTTTTTTGGAAGGATTGGATCTCCTTCCTCATTTGCCTCGTCTTTTGAGCTAGGAAGAACTTCCTTAGGAATTTGCCAGCTAATTCCTCCCAAGTGTGGATTGAAACTGCAGGCAAAGAATTGTACCATAGCTTAGCATTATCTTTTAAGGAAAAAAGAAATAGAATTAACCTTATTCCTTCTTGGTCTAGGCCCTAGATGTGCTGGAATTTGCAGAGATCAAAGAATTCTCGAAGGTGCAAGTGTGGATCCTCTGCTGTTGTACCCCTAAAGTGAGTCAAAGCATTGAGTATCTGCGGGGATATGTAATAGTTGCCCTCTGCTTCAGGTTGATATGCAATGCATGAAGGATGGTTGAGGTTCTTTGGGATGAAGGATTGCTTCATCGGTCTTCGTGCAGGTGGTTGCTGGATTTCTAGTTGTTCCGCCATTGGTGCTTCTTCCGTGAATTCCTCTTCTTCCTCCTCAAAGTTTTCTCTAAAAAATTTTCGGATGGTCTGCTCAAGCTCGAGATCAAGGGGAAAGACTGTTGGATTTCGGGATCGAAGTTCGTGCATGAATCAGGTAAAACAGCTTCAGCGCAACAGTTCAACTTAGCTGCTCGTGTAACACTCTGTCCTATTTGCGCTCGATCGCACAGAAGGTTGCGATCGATCGCAAGTATTATAGATCCACTGATTAGGGTTTGATGTACCTGAAACAAAAGAGAAATCGATTAGGATTTGATGAAAAGTAAAAATAAAGATGTAAATAAAATAATAACGATGATTAAACTAAACGAAAGTAATCCTAAAATGAAATTTAGCGCAATCCCTGGCAACGGAGCCAAAAACTTGTTGAGCAATTATCAACCTAAATAAATATGCAAATAATCGCACTCGTTTTACTTGCAAGTGAACAAGGTCTGTGGTAGCATAGTGTGCAAGTGCAAGATCATTTCCACAGGGATTGGTGAATTTCTATCTAGAATTAGTTTCTTTAAGTTTAAAAGAGAAATAACAGTTTGAGTGTGAGTAAATAATAATAATGAGAACATAGGGCTACGATATCCACCACTAATTATACTTTCCCACTAACTAAGGTTTCAATGTTCTAGTCTTATCATGAATATCTAATGGTTGCCAACCTAAGGGCTTGGTCCACACCTTAGGCTATTGATCTCCCTATGCCACGAGTTAGGCATGGTGTATACTCCAACTCTTTTCTCTCTTAAGGGATTTAGCATGGGTGTATACTGAGTTGTTCCTTACGAGAGCATGAGGGCTGTGGAGATCGGCAACCACACGGGACCTAGGGCTTGGTCCACTCCCGGTTTCCCATGTTGATTAACTCGGGTATCCGGATAAGATATCCCTTGTTACTAATGTCGAACCCAGAACTCGGTCATCCAAATTGATTCGACTAACCTATCAATGCCACATACATACGTTGATCAAGGACATACATATGAGGAATGTAAATATAAACAGGCATTAATCAAGTTAAACATTCTAACAAGGCTTTAGCAAAGATAATCAATGAATATATATGTGGAAAAGCATAACTAGGGCTTCAATCCAGCCCTATAGGTGTTTAGTTACACATGCTAAATGAAGTAAACATATTCATAAAATAAAAGGGAAAGAGTAAACCCGAGAGAAGAGGCGTCAATTCTCTCCCAAAGCTTACAACTCCAAACTAAACAAAAGGTAAAAGAAAGGATATCTTCTTTATGTGTTTTACAAGTGTATTTATAGGGGCTGAATAATCCTAGAAGGCTCATGAATTCCTAAACTTTCCTAAAACACAAAACTCTTTTATTTCCAAAACTGGTTCTGCCACTTTACTGTTCACGCCCGTACAGGTGCGCTTGATCGCACACGCGGTGCGCTCGATCACAAGTATGCGCTCGATCGCACACGTGGTGCGCTCGATCACAATTATGCGCTCGAACTGGCCTGTGTGCTCGATTGCTACTGTGCTCGATCACCCGTGCATGCATGTGCTGTTGCGCTTGATCGCATGCCTGGTGCGCTCGATCGCATTCCAGGCAGCAGCTGCTCCAGGATTTCCAGTTTTCTTCCTTTTAAGCTTCAAAATGCTTCTTTCTTCTCCAAAACCCTATAAAAGCTTGTAAAACACAGAAATGAAGTAAAATGAACTAAATTAACATAAAACAGGACTTAACAAATGTAAATGAAAGGGCTTAAATATAAATATTTAAGCACTTATCAATAGCATTACCCCTATGCAAGTTGCTACAAAAGAATGTGGCTTTTGAGTTCAATGAGGGGTGTAAAGAGGTATTTGATAAGCTAAAGGAACTATTGACTTCTACCCCAGTTCTCCAGCCTCTTGACTGGAACGTTCCTTTCGAGATAATGTGTGACGCAAGTGATTATGTAATAGGAGCTGTTTTGGGTCAAAGAATTGGAAAAATGTCTCATGCCATTTATTATGCTTCAAGAACTTTGAATGATGCCCAGAGAAATTATTCTACTACTAAAAAAAGAACTTTTAGTTGTTGTTTTTACTTTAGAAAAATTTTGATCATATTTGCTTGGTACTAAAATCATTGTTTACTCTGATCATGCAGCTCTCGTTATTTGATGACAAAAAAAGAGTAAAAACCAAGATTAATAAGATGGATACTTCTCTTAAGTGAATTTGATTTGGAGATCAAAGACAAAAGAGGGATAAAAAATCATGTCACAGATCATTTGAGTCTTTTACTTCATGTGGAGGATGAACTTCATCTGTAAGAAACATTCCCTAATGAACAATTGTTCTCCGCGAGTGTGACATTACGTTGGTATGCGAATATTGTAAATTATTTGGTTACTAATATGTTACCTCCTGGTTTGTCTAAGGCTCAAAGAGATAAGATTAAAAGTGATGTCAAATACTATGTGTGGGATGACCCATACTTATGTAAGTGTTGTGCAGATCAAGTGATAAGAAGGTGCGTTCCTGAAAATGAAATTATTTTTATTCTCACCTTTTGTCATTCTTATGCTTATCGAGGTCATTTTCGAGCTAAGAGAACGGCGAGAAAAGTGCTAGAATGTGGTTTCTATTGGCCATCTTTATTCTAAGATTCATATTATATTTGTAAGTCATACGATCATTGTCAAATGACAAGTAATATATCCCAAAGGAATGAGATGCCACAAACCCCTATACTATTTTGCGAAATTTTTTATGTTTAGGGCATTGATTTCATGGGATCGTTCCCTGTATCTTTCGGTTATGTTTGCATTTTGCTTGCTATTGATTATATCTCAAAATGGGTGGAAGCTAAAGCTATCAGGACTGATGATTCTAAAGTTGTTATAGATTTTATCAAGTCCATATTCTCTAGGTTTGGAATTCCAAGAGCTCTAGTAAGTGATCGAGGCACTCACTTTTGCAATAGAATTGTGGAGACTACGCTAAGAAAGTACCATGTGTCCCACGAGGTGTCAACTGCCTATCATCCGCAAACTAATGGACAAGTGAAAGTGTCAAATCAAGAGATCAAGTCCATCATTGAAAAGATGATCAGTCCAAGTAGAAAAGATTGGAGTTTGCGCTTGGATGATACCTTGTGGGCGTATAGAACTGCATATAAGACACCCATTGGTATGTCACCTTATCGGTTGGTGTTTGGGAAACCATGCCACCTTCCAGTTGAGTTAGAACACTAGGCTTATTGGGCTCTTAAGAGTTTCAACATGAAGATGGATGAAAGTGGAGAACACATGAAGTTGCAACTACAAGAGTTAGAGGAAATTTGCAATGATACCTATGAGAGTGCAAGGATTTACAAGGAAAAGAAAAGCTTTTCATGACAAGATGATCTCTAGGAAGGAGTTTAAATTTGGTCAAAAATTCCTTCTATACCATTCACGACTTTGTTTGTTTCCGGGTAAGTTACGTTCTCGTTGGATTGGACCTTTTGTTGTTACTAATATTTTTCCTCATGGTTCAGTTGAAATTCAAAGTTTAGCAACTTCCAAAGTGTTCAGGGTGAATGGCCATAGACTTAAGCCTTTCTATGAAGGTTTCCAAGTAGAGAATGTAGCAAAATTGGACCTTGAGGATCCAATTTATACTGATTGAAGAAGGAAGCATTGAGTTGAGCCAACGACAATAAACAAAGGCACTGCTTGGGAGGCAACCCAATGAGAGTTCCTTTTTTTTTTCTCCTTATTTTCGCATTTATATTTTGGTTATTTTTTTCTTTTCTTTGCATTTCACCGTACATTGGGGACAATGTAAGTTTTAAGTGTGGGGGAGGGGATTTAGGTTGTGTTTTAAATTTATTTCTAAAAAAAAAAAAGAGTTTGCTTTTTGTTTTTGTGGTTTTCAACGATTTTTGGTTGTGTGTGTCATGAGCAAGATTCAATTAAGCTTGAAAAATTCATAACATGATTGAATAAGTAATCTTCCAACTTAGAATTAATTTAGTCTAGTTATTTTCCTTGAGAATGGTAACGACTAAATTTAGTCGACAAAAGCTGGTGAGATTTTGAGCCTTTAGACTGACACATCCATATTAGTCTCACTATTTTCTTTCATATGAGATATTCTTCCTTGGATTTGTTTATCTAGAACTTTCCTTGATTCTCTTCGAGGTCATATTGACACATGCATGCATAAACATGATTAAGGCCCTTTTTGTTATAAGCTACATAAGCGAAATAACCTACCTTGTAATTAATTTTTTCCCCTTTATTGAACCCCTTTGAGCTTTATTGTTTTTTTTCGTTTATTGTGAACCCACATTACAAGCTTTACACCCCAAAAACAATGTCTTTACCCAAGCCATAGAGCTAGTGGAGCATTATTCATCATTATGATCTGTATGGGTGTGCAAGAAATTAGTGTGGGGGTGTCTAGATCCATGAGTTCCATTGTTGATGTAATATTGTTCAAATAAAAAAGGAAGGAAGTGATGGAGGAAATTGCTATTAATGTTACAAACTGTCCATGTTCATAATTCCTCCTAAAATTCCAAGAAAGGGGTCTGTTTATACGTGATATATACAAAGGTGGAAGCAGTTGCGAAGGATTGTTCCCTGCTGCAAACGAAAAGTGTTCCTTTGAAAATCTTTTTTTCAATGCAAAAGTTTTACATGGTTTAAATGCTTTAAAGCCAAATCGAAGAAGCTGCTAAATGGAGTGATTGGTTTTACATGTCTTATATATTCAAGCTTGAGTTGATTCATTTTTGCTCTACTAGTTTCGATGGCTTTTGAGTTATATTCCCAAATATTTCCCACCTTGATCCTAAACCCCGTTACAACCCTTGAAAAGTTCTTATGATTCGTGTAATGCATGTGATCCCAGTGGTGGATAATGAGAAGATATGCAAGCCTATGGTAGATCATTTCCATTGGAATCAATTTAAGCATAACACATACCCTTCAAACACATGAGAGTCGAGTATTTATTTCCATGAGGGTCTACATATTTAGTTTACTCCATCTTTGAGTGAAAAAGCTTATTAAGTAATTTTAAGTTGTTTAAGAATGTTTGTTCATGATATGTTATGAGTTTTGAAGAGCTTGGTTGTTCTTTGTTGATGGCTTTGCAACCTTGGTATTTTTGGGAAAGTGAATTTGAGTTTTGCGCAAGGACGAGCAAAAGTTAAGTGTGGGGGAATTTGATGAGAATACAAAATGTCATATTTTTCTCCCTTAATGTTTAGTTTTTTATACTCATTTGATGCCTAAATGTACTCGTTATTCTTATATTTTGATTTAGGATGCAAATGGAGGCGTTAAGTGCAAAATGAAACTAATTGGGCGATTTTGGACAATTTTGACATTGCTTTGTAATATGGGCATAACTCTCTCATCCGAGCTCGGTTTGAGTTAATTCAAGATACTACAGAACGCCAAGAAAAATCTCTACAACTTTCATGTTTTGAGTTTTGAGAGATACTGGCTGCATCAAGGTCAAAATAGGGTATGGAGCTGCTGAACCTGCATTGTTGATGTTCTGGAACGTCCCTTAGCCTGCAATTCTAATATGCTGATTTGGTGCAGTTTATTTTCGAAAGTTTCCAGATCTGGTGCACAGAAATTAACACTGAAAACACCAATTTCCTAGTTATATTAGGACTTTATTTTGTTTTTAATATTTTCCTTAAATTAGTCAAATTTGGATATTGTTATTTTAGGATAATATTTAGAATATTTTTAGGAGACCTTGTAGGGTTTCTAATACTGAAAATAAGGTGCATAAGAGGGGAGAAATCATCAGACTTCAGGGACGCCTCTCTCTCCCCTCTTCTCTAACTTCTCCTTCGAGTTTTTATAGTGGCCCTGCGTGGCTAAACTTTTATAATTGGTCGAAGGAAACGGAAGCCTCAAAATCAATAAAACTGTGAGATCTAATCTGTTTTTAATGTTCAATTTATGCTTTGAGTATCGGATGTTCTTCTATCCCTATTTTCACGATTGTCTCATTTAATTACTAGGAGGCCTACTAGTTTATTATTCATTGCAATCTACTGCTAGGTTAGTTATCAAATCCGTAATTATTTGATCCCTTTAATTTGTGAAGCAACTAAGATTTAATGATTTGCTACGTCAGAAATTATTAGATCTTAGGAAGAACTCTCGGCTAAATTTAATGCAACTACTTGTGCTTGTGTTGTTTAGCTTCATTGATCTCTCTAATTCTTAAGGCTGCTACTAGATTAAACCTTTAGTGCTTGTCTTGGGTTGTTTAGTAGTTAGGGTTAATTAGATCACCTGTTTTCTATTTAACTGCGACTAAGGAGAGATGGGAAAATAATTCCAACGGTGAATATTCAAAGTTTGAATTGACATATACTTGCATCGATGATCAGTTGTAAAATTTCAATGGTGGATGTTGACTTAGACCAAGTTTTGTTCTTTTGATTGATTTTGATCCTTCAATTTGAATTGTTCATTAGTTGTTTTTCTTAAAATTGTTTTCGTTATACTCAAATACCCCCCATCCTTGTTCACGTAGCATAAAACTAGGCTAGATACTCTCCATGGGAATGATCCTTACTCACACTACTACATGTATTTTTAGGAGTATAGGTATTATTTTTGGTTGCCTATGACAGCACACCAGTAGCTCATCCGCTCATCTAGGAATCCATCCTTCCCAAAGATAAGGCTCATATTGCAAGCTACCCTCTCGAGGTTATGGATGGGATCATGGCCCAGTTTGCCTAGAAAGTATACATTTTCCATACTTAGTGATTATCCTTGGATTTTTATTTAGTGGCCTTTGATATATGCTTTGTTCTTTTTCAGATTGGGATGTTTTGTACCATGGTCATTGAGAGGTATCCCATGGTCGTTGCTGAGGCTGGCTGTTTGGCCAAAGAGACGGATAATCTCCAGGCCTAAATGTGTGATTAGCATAAGCAGGTTGTTGGGTTAAGGAATGATAGTTGCACTTTGAGGGGGGAGGTTTAGGTGGTGATTGCCCAAGCAGAGACAGGTGAGGCAGAGGCATAGAGATTTAGGCTTGAAGTGGAGATGCTCAAGGTCAAGTCAGACAGGTCCTCTAAGGAGGTCATCAAAGAGTTCAAGAAGACCACAGTCTTTGAGGACTTGCTTTATGAAAAGGGTGCTGAAGATTTTCTCGTGATCTTTTAAGAAGCCAAGGGGAAGGTGGCCACGATCCCTTTAAACCTAGATCTTAACCAGGTGCATGTTGTTCTTTTGAAGTTGGCCATTCCTCCGAGCTTAGCTGATGATAGGACCCCCCGAGAGACAATGGTGCTCAATCCCATACTCAAGATGCTCAAGTCATGGATACCGACTCGGAGGGTTGAATTATCATAGAGTATACCGGGGACCAAAGCGACTAGCAAGGGGAGCAGGTTTAGGCTTAAGGTTTAGTTTTGCTCTTTCTTTGCATTTGGAATTAGTAGCCTATTTTGTATTCTATCTTTTTATAAGATGAACTTATGTTATGTTATTGCTCTTTATTGCTTTTGTACTTGTTATTCTTTTGTTTGCTTTTTTTTCAAGCCTATAGGTTAGTTTTGTGCCCATGTTGGAGTTTCCTTCATGGAACCCTAAGTTCTTTTTGGGTCTTATTTGCCCAAATTGTGGTTTTCTTTTGTGGAACCACAAGCTCTTTTTAGGTCTTTTTATCCCGATTTAGGGCTTTCTTTTATGAAACCCCAAGTTCTTTTCGGGTCTTCTCTACCTGTGTTAGGGTTTTCCTTTGTGGAACCTAGAGTTCCTTTCGAGTTTTCTTTGTCCAAGTTGGGGTTTTTCTTTGGGGAACCCCAACTTTCGGCGATCGACTTCAGTCGTCAGCTATGGAGGATGTCTGAGGTGGATGCCCTTTTGAGCACCACATTTTGGCTCCCAACCCTGGGAGTTGCTCTGACTTTGGTTGCTGAAAGGTAAATATACACAAGTTTTTGACAAATATTCATTTAATTAATGAATCGGATTGCTTAAGTAAATTGTTTGGCTCTCAATTCGTTTTACACTTATAATCTATAAATGAAACTTTCTCAAGTTCTCTGATTTCCATCTTTGTGGCAAAGGTGTGTTGTCCATCCTTTCCAACTCAAAGGTTCCTATCTAGATCATCTTCCTAAAGTGGTACAAGCCTTCCCAATTTTCAGAGAGCTTCTCCGTGTTGCGGGGGTCTAAGACTTCTTTCTTTCAAATGACTAGTTCTCCCAGTCTGAAGGTCTTTTTCTTTACTCTTGAGTTGTAATACTTGATTGTGCTTTGCTGATACATAGCAAGTTTCAGCAAAGGTTCATCTCGAGTCCCTTTAATTAATTCTATGTTTGCTCTCAGACCCTCATTGTTTTTGCTTGAATTAAAGAGTTAAATTCTAAGAGAAGGTTCTCCCACCTCAACATGGACCACAGCTTCGGATACGAAAGCTAGGAAGAAATTTTTTTCTCCTATTAGCGATTGAGTTGTGGTCTTATAGCCCATACGTATGTGAAATTCTTTGATCCAAAGTCCTTGGGCGTCTTCAAGTTATTTTTTCAAGGTTTGCAGAATAGTTTTGTTTGTGACCTCGGCTTGACCGTTGGCTTATCGGTACCCTACTAAAGTGAACCATTAGTCAATTTACAAGTCTTGGTAAAATCTTTTGAACTATACTCCTTCGAACTATTTCCCATTGTTGGTCACTAGCACTCTTAGGATTCCATAGCAGCAAACCATTGACTTTCAAATAAAGCCTTTGGCTTTATCTTCCGTTATCTGTGCAAGCAGTTTTGCTTCCACCCATTTAGTGAAGTAATCAGTTTCCATGATCAAGAACTTAAGTTGTTCGGATGATCTCAGAAATGGACTGAGTATGTCCACACTCCACATCGCAAACGAGATCAGGCTAGTTATAATGGTCAGTGGGTATTTCTAGGGAGCGAAGGATTTGTGCAAATTTCTAACACTTGATACATTTTTTGACAATTTCTATGGCTTCTTTCTAGAGTTTGGGCCAGTAGTAGCCTTGCCTTAGTATTTTATGGGCTAGAGCTCGCCACCCAAGTGGTTTCCCCATATCCCCTCATGTACCTCTCTTAGGGCGTAATTGGCTTCCCTAGGTTTGAAGAATTTGAGGTAGGGCTGTGTGAGGGATCTTCAGTATAATTGGTCTCTAATTATATAGTAATGGGCTTCCTTAGATAGGAGCTTTCTTGCTTCTAGGAGTTCATCGTTTTTCAAGTACTTGATAATTGGGTTCTTCTAGCTTAGTTCATCATCAATGTCCATAACTTCCTCATCTACACCTAGTTTTGGCAAGATCTCAATATACATGGCTCTTTGGAGGTCGAAGCTCTTAGAAGATGCTAGTCGTGCTAAAGGGATAGTGTGTTAGTACATTGATGGTGTGTGATTGGAAGTAACGTCATAGCTTTCGAGCTGATATGACTACCATGAATGCCAACTTCTCGAGAGGTTAGTATCGTATTTCTACATCTTGAAGTACTCTTCTCACGTAGTAGATCGACCCATGTATCTTTTCCTCCTCTCTTATGAGGACTGAAGCGATGGCTACCTCACTAGCTACAAAGTACAAGTAGAGCTCTTCTCCCTCCTTTGGTTTAGTAGGAGTTGCAGTGAGCTTAAGTATCTCTTTAGTTCTTCAAATGAACTTTGACATTATTTTGTCCATTGGAAGTCTGGGATCTTCTTCGGCACCTTAAAGAAAGGTAAGCATCTATTTGTTGGACTGGACTTGAAGTGACCTAGCACGGCGATTCGACCAACGAGTTATTGCACTTTTTTCACACTTCTCAGGGCCTCCATTCCCCTTTGGGTGACTACAAAATCGAGAATTTTCCCAAACACATATTTTGAGGGGTTGGGTTTCATTTGATGCTTTCTTAGTACTGAAAAGCATTCTTTCATATCAGTTACGTCGTGGGTCACTTAGATACTTTTTATGAGCATATCGTCAACATATACCTCCATTTTCTTTTCGATTTGGTCTTTAAACAGCTTGTTGACAAGTCTTTAATATGTTGCTCTTGCGTTCTTCAACCCGAACAACATTACATTATAGTAGTATATGCATTTTTCTATTACAAATATGGTATTAGTCTTGTCTAGCTTGTACATTCTTATTTGGTTGAAGCCCAAACATGCGTCCATGAAACTCAACATCTTTACCCCGGGGTTGTGTCGATTAGCTGGTTAATTCCTGGCAAAGGGAAGCTGTCCTTTACACATGATTTGTTTAAGTTGGTGAAGTCGATGCAGATCTTCCACTTTTCATTTTCTTTCTTCACCATTACTACATTGGCCAACCATTGGGGATAGTCGATCTCTCTATTAAACCCAACTTTGAGGAGCTTATCTACTTCCATATCAATGGCTAGTTGTCTCTCTGTTGTGAAATCTTACTTTTTCTATACAACCAAATTTTGGTTGAGGTTGACATTTAAGCATTCTATAATCGTATTTGGTTCAATGCTTAGTATGTTAGCTACGGACCAAGCTAACATATCTTTGTTTTCTTTGAGAAACAAGACTAGCTATATTTGGAGTTCTCCCTCTATACCAACACTAATATGTACTACCTTATCCGGTTCCTCTTCTTTGAACGATATTGCTACCAACTCTTCCATTTGTCTTTCTCTTTGGGTCTTGATTTCATCCTTCAAGTCTTCTATATAATGGATACCAGCCTTGTTCTTCCTTTTCAATGAAACCATGTAATAGGTTATGGTCACCGTTTGGTTGTCTATTACCTTTCCTATTCTATTTTTCTGTTGGAAACTTCATTTTCAGATGATACATCGAGATTACTACTCTTATGGCATTCATCCTTGGTTTTCCAAGGATTGTGTTGTATGAGAAAGGGAGGTCTATGATCAAGAAAGTACTCAAAATGATAGTCTGACGGGGCGAGGTCCCAATTGTTACTAGTAACTCTATACTTTCTTTCGGGTAAATTGGATCACTAGAGAACCCAAACAGAGGGAAGTTTGTTGCTTTTAGGTGGTCTTCTAACAACTTCATCTTTTTGAAGGCATTAAAGTACAGTATGTCTAGGGATGACTCATTGTCTAGTTGGATTCTTTCTACTATGACCAAAGTCACGATGGTGATGTCGTGGAAATTTTATTTCTTTGATATCTTCGTGATAGTTTGATCAACTTGTGTTTTCTTTGTGGGTCCTTTAACTGATCCCACAAAGCGAGTGTATGCCCTTCGCGAATTCGAGGACTCTCTTTTGAATGTTGTTCCCTCGAAATAGTTCGAATAACGGCTGCTGTGGGGGCGTTATCCAACTTCTTTTCTAGGTTTCACCATTTTCTATTTTTTTTTCTTGGTCGGACTTTGCCTTATTCTGTTATTTTTCCTAAGATTCAGACTTTTTTGGTACGAAATTCTCCGATATGGGCTTCTTCTCGATTCTGTCTTTTAAATTTTTTTTTAAGTATCCTCTTTATATTTGACTTTCGATTTCATACTTTAAATGTATACACTCATCTGTGTCATGGCCATGGTCCTTGTGGAAGCGACAGAAATGACTCATGTCTCTTTTTTGCTGTTGGGATCTTGATCTTCAGAGGCTATTTGATTATGTCTTTGTTAGCTATCTCCCTCAGGAGGGAGTGTAAGTCTCGTATCCTCGAGGAGCTCTTGATTTTTCTTTTTTTTTAGTATCGTTCTGCCCTCTTTTTTTCTGTTTGCTTATGGGTTTGTGCTCTTTTCCTTTTCTGCCCATTAGGGCATCATCTCTTCTTTTATGAAAAGCTTAGTCTTCTTTCGTGATCATGAACTCATCTGTTTTGGCCAGAAGGGTCGGTATAGTTTATAAGGGGTTTTTAGAAAGATAATGGCTTAAGTTGGAAGCTTTGAGGCCATTGGTGAAGCCCATAACTACCACCTTCTGATCCAACTCATTTACTCATACCATAACTGAGGTGAATCGTTAAATGTAGTCACGAAGGCTTTCCTAGACATATTGCGTTATATTTAGCAGGCTTTCAGGGGTCCTTTTAGGGCCTCCACTGCTAAAGAAGTGCATTGAAAACATTCCACTAAGTTCATAAAATGATTCTATCGATCCTACTAGTAGTCTACATAACCATGTTCTCACTGTCTCTCGAAGAGTTATTAGGAACGCACTACACATCGTTGCTTCAGAGTGGCCTTGGAGGAACATTAAGGACTTGAAAGTTTCCAAGTGATGTATAAGACATGTCTTCCCAATGTATCGTTCTATGTGGGGCATTTTCAAGTTCAGAGGCATCTTCTTATCCATGAGTTTTTAGGAGAAAGGATTGCTTGTGGGTTTCATTTCATCTAGGATGTTTCCCCGAGTGGCTTTGATGGCGAGTCAGATACATTCGTTCATTCCTTTTAGTTGCTTGCTCACCTCGGACTTGTATTGTTCCTGTTGCTTCTTAGAAGGATGTGAGTTTGAGATAAATTTGTTGTCTCAAATCGAGCATCGGAGGCTGTGTCGTGGGCTTTGTCTACTCGGTTCTTCTTTGTCCCGAGAACGCCCTAGACCTTTGTCCTATGCTGAGGGTTCACGTCTCCTTCCTAAACTCACCATCTCAAGTTGAACATTTTGATGTGGAGGTACTAGCTCGGTAGTCCTCCAGGTGGTATAGGCAGTTTAGATTGTTGACTAGTGGTTCAGAATTTTTCTTGGCTTAGGTCATCTGAGGCGTACGATGACTTTTTTGAGTTGCCACTAAAGGGCGTTGTACTCGTCTCTGCTGACAAGTTTATTAAGGTTTGTCTTACGGATTTCTTGTTGGACTACTTGATTTGAGTGTGAACATGGTTGTTGGTCAAGTGGGGCTCTTTGTTTATCTCGGTTGGGTTATTACTAATCAAGGCACAATAAGGGTTCTACTCTTCCATTAGAGGCAAGAGTGATGGTAATTTAGACGAGTTAACCTCTGAGGTTATCTTGCTTGTGTTTTGTGTCGGGCTTTTCTTGGGAGACATTTTCAACAGAGGCAAGTTTTGCTCTCATTCTCATGGACAACACCGATTCTGTTGATGCTGAAAATAAGTTGAGTGTATTTTGGTCTTGACGAGTCTGCTATTGGAATTATGTCTGAATATGTCAAAATGAGGTCATACGTTGACTTGTACTCGTTTGGTTCGAGTTGGTTCTATGGTACCTGAAAAAGAAAGTCGACCCAAAGTGGTTGACTCAGAGAATGACCCTCCGAAGCCTATGTCAGAGTTCGAATTACAGAGAGCAAAAGTTAGAGTTATAAGTGTTTAGCTTACTGTTTTCGGGACCCCATATTTATAGGGTCCAACAGAGGTAGAGATTACCATTTTGTCCTTGCGGTTGATAGGTGTCATCTTCTGGTTTGAGGGTATATTTGTCTTATATCAAATTATAAATGCCTAAAGGCATAAATGGAAGACCAAACTATAAGTGCCCAATAGTGGTCACCTAGTCGTAATCGAGAGATGTTGTAATGCAAATGAAAATGCCCTTATAGATGGTTGGTCAATTTTAGTGGGTTTATCTTTTCTTAAAATGCCTTTCGAGGTTGTTGAAGAGAAACAATACAAATAAGTGGGTTCAGACAGATTCTAAGTAAATTTAAACAAATTTTCCACTTGACTAAAGTACCCTTCTTCACTACAACAAAGTTGTCATGTGACTATAGTGGGCTCCTTAATAGCACGGGAAACACATCTTTTTCCTGCGAAAATTTTTCTTCCCATGTGTTTGTCAACCATGTGAGCCGTTCTCAACATTCACCTATATCTGCGGCTTGAATAAGCTCATTGCCAAATATCATGGTTATACCACTTCAAACTCAAATAATACGGTGTGGACATGTTGGCTAACATTGTTGACACTTTTTGTGTTTACGAATAATTATTCTAAGTTAAAACATTATTTTTGAGCATTTAAAAATTGAAATTGAAATGTGTTGATATCCAATTCATCCTTGTCTTGTCCCAAAATAAATAAATAAAATTCATCCTCACCACATGGTGTAATATTATTTAAAGAAATAATGGCACATAGATAAGTGGTCCATTTTATGAAGAAATTTTTACCTGCATTCAATGCAAAATACCATTTTTGTATCGGGTGAGAACTTTATTGATAATTATTAGATAATTTAATTAGTAACATGAATAGTGACGGTATGAACATTCATGAATGGCCCACTTTTATGTACATCTGAGCCCATCTTATTCATGCCGACTCCACCCCAATCAAACTTTTTTTCGCTACTTATCCATTAATTCGCACTCTACCATATTCTTGTTGGAATTTTTCTATATGGGCTACCACTAATTATAGTGGTTTTGGTTTTATAAAACTGGGTCAGCGGATTTGGTCTAATGAGAAAAGTACGAGAGCCCATTGTTGTTAATTGGTGATCATGTTGTCTGGGCTTGTACACATCTTAATATTTTTAATGTGGGTCAGCAGCTAGTGTAGGCCTTAGTCCAATATGACCCGTAGATGGAAGTGCCCATTTGGACACCTAGTAACTAGGATTACTTATGTGTATATAAACAAGCTAGGTCCCCTTTTTGACTCCCAATACTTCTGAGTATTCAGTTTTTCTATCTATCTGAGAAAACTGCTATTGTGGGAGTACAAAGGGGAAGGCCTAACCCTGATTACTTCCACTGTGAGGTAAAATTCAAGTTTCCACTATAACGATGGTTCAATCAAGTATGTGATTTAATTTTGCAATTATCTCTGGTCTAAGTTTCATGTATGATATTATTATTTATGTTAAATCTAAACATACACGTAGTATTAGAGCCTACATACATGAATTTAGAATCTAATTCTAGAATATTGCATTTAATTTCAAGAGAAATTATATTATTTCATGTGAAGAAAACCATATAAGCCTTGCTCTTGAATCCAAAGAATCCTGAACTATGGACACTACTGCTGATTTCAAAGAATCTTGAATTAGTGACTTATGTGCTGTAAACAATTTTTGTTAAATAAATTAACATGTGGTTTAGTAGGGATTTAATGTAAGTTTTTGTTTCTCGAGTATGTTTTAGATTAGTATTATGGATACTTATTTGTGATGGGCACAAACCTTTTTCTTGGAAAGTGAAACATGTAAGTAAAATAAATAAAAAAGGAGAAAGCTCAGATGCGCTTGATCTCATCTTGGTATTCGATGACCATGATGAACCCCACCATCACAAAGGCACAATTAACCTCAAAGCTCAAGAGTGCACTAGGTAAGAAAATAAGAGTGCACAAAAATTATTAGATAATTTACTCTAAGATTACAAGACCACAGTCTTATTGTAATCATTATTAGTTACCATGGCAATCAAGTTTTTATGCACCTTAACTGCTAATAAACATAAATGGTTAGAGATTAAGACCTTTTCGCCTTCTAATCCCTCCCTCCCTTCCCTTTCTTTGTGAGGAAATTTCAATAGAAATTGGAATTATATAATACAAATGCTACTGATCATCAAAATCATGTTAGGTGAAATCTTGTTTAAAAAGGCATGAAAATGTATATAAAAGGACAGATTTTTTTTGTTAAATTATTGTAGTACTAGGTATCTTTCACCTGTTGCTATTTGGCTTTATCTCTATCCTTCAACTAAAAAAACTTGGGAATAATGAAAGAGAAAACATGATTAATTTTGTTTCCTTTTTTGAAAGTTTTTTTTCCACTTTCTTCGTAAGTGTGAAACCATTTTGACCTGTTTGGAAATTTATAAATTAGGTCTAGTTTTCTTTATTCTACGTTGAATGTATTGGGCGAGGTGTTTTATTTTTTGTTTGGCAAATATCATCTCATCCTAAGAATTATCCATTAATTACACATTTAAATTTATTTAAAAACAATATGATTTTATGTTTATAATTGGAAGTCAATAAAGTAAACGGATTAAAATTTTTGATGCTTACGAAGATTGAGTTAATTATTTCCATAATCTTACATTGAGTGTGAATTGTTAGAGTGGAAAATATAGATTGACAGGAATTCTGTTTTGGTGTAAAATTTCATATATATATATATAAAATTTATTGTCAACTGTATTTAGAGGTAAATTTACATTCAAACAGTTATGAAAATAATTATTGATATTAAATTTATAGTGAATAATTGATAATATATGTATTGATGAAATCATATCAAAGCTAATATGTTGTTGATTTAAACTTCACAAATGAATTTATAAATTTATTTGGTCCTATTTATTGGCATAGTGTACTGAATTAATCTTAGATATTCAGCATTGTTAATTGGTAGGAAATTGATATGGATATAAGACTTAATTGTTGGGTTGATCAAGAATATGGGTACTGAGAATTTTATAAGTGGTCGACTTTATGTGAATACGTTCTTGAGTTGAAGTAGATATTCTTCGTGAACATGATTGTTGGTGACTTAACCCGTTTTATATATGGTTATTGAGGCTTGTTCATAAATTTGAGTCACTTTCAATTTCAATATTTTGAGAAAATGCTTGAATTTGAAATTTTGATGAAATAACTTTAAATGAACTTATAAAGAATTTATATGACCTGAGAGTTGGATTTGCTGGAATTTTTCTATTCTTAGCAATGTAGTTGTTAAACAAAACAAGAGGACACAACCACGTGGTTGGGAGTAAAGTTGTTGTACCCATAAGATATATGATTTATTTTGTAGTATTAATTCACTCTATTAATTTTATGGGAACTCCCTTGAATTATTAAATTAATATATGAAATTTCTTTGTAATGCTATCATATATGATTTACGATACTTCCGCAAAACATTTAATTATGAATTTTGATATATTAATTGTGTTTACTTTTGTATATGAATCATTTATATGATTATTTTATTAATTTGAGTTCAAAACTTTTTTTGCTTGTGCAACATATGTTCTAATTTTGATCCAAAGAGGTATGTGTAGTTTACTATCTCATATTGAGATAATCAAATGCATACATGTTGTTTTAGTATGTATACATATTGGGAAATTGTGTATTTTAATTCAAAGGCTGACATGAAATATTTGGTGGAATTTATTTCAGTCTAGATTATCTTTCTATCCAAAAATATTAGGCATTTCAAATAATTGTTAATATATGTATTGATGAAATCAGATCAAAGCTAATATGTTGTTGATTTAAACTTCACAAATGAATTTATAAATTTATTTGGTCCTATTTATTGGCATAGTGTACTGAATTAATCTTGAATATTCAACAATGTTAATTGGTAGGAAATTGATATGGGTATAAGACCTGATTGTTAGGTTGATCAAGAATATGGATACTGAGAATTTTATAAGTGGTCGACTTTATATGTGAATACGTTCTTGAGTTGAAGTAGAAATTCTTCTTGAACATGATTGTTGGTGACTTAACCCGTTTTATATATGGTTATTGAGGCTTGTTCATAAATTTGAGTCATTGTCAATTTCAATATTTTGAGAAAATGCTTGAATTTGAAAATTCGATGAAATGAACTCATAAAAAATTTATATGACATGAGAGTTGGATTTGTTAGAATTTTTCTATTCTTTGCAATGTAGTTGTTGAACAAAACAAGAGGACACAACCACGTGGTTGGGAGTAAAGTTGTTGTACCCATAAGATATATGATTTATTTTGTAGTATTAATTCATTCTATTAATTTTATGTGAACTCTCTTGAATTATTAAATTAATATATTAAATTTCTTTGTAATGCTATCATATATGATTTATGATGCTTTCGCAAAACATTTAATTATGAGCTTTGATATATTAATTGTGTTTACTTTTGTATATGAATCATTTATATGATTATTTTATTAATTTGAGTTCAAAACTTTTTTTGCTTGTGCAACATATGTTCTAATTTTA
This sequence comes from Bretschneidera sinensis, assembly GCA_023935145.1. NCBI lineage: Eukaryota > Viridiplantae > Streptophyta > Magnoliopsida > Brassicales > Akaniaceae > Bretschneidera > Bretschneidera sinensis. Next base: position 14,279,698 of record CM043704.1, read on the forward strand.
ATCCAAAGAGATATGTGTAGTTTACTATCTTATATTTAGATAATCAAATGTATACATGTTGTTTTAGTATGTATACATATTGCGCAATTGCGTATTTTAATTCAAAGGTTAATATGAAATATTTGGTGGAATTTATTTCAGTCTAGATTATCTTTCTATCCAAAAGTATTAGGCATTTCAAAAACTGAGATATGCTAATTTGTTGATTTCATGTTAGAGATTTCACTTGCGTATTGCATACTCTGCCCAAAAGGGGAGTTCATAATGATGCACCGAGAATCTGGTTATTGAAATTACCTTTCTTATTAATATGTTGCTTTTGGTTATTTCGAATAGTTTTCATTATCATTGATAACAATAGTGCTACTACTGAAATTTTGACTAGGTCAAATAATAAAATTAAGTCTATTTTTATGGGAGTGTATAGAAAATATGAAAATTAAAAATTACAAAAAATATGTAACTTTCTTAAATTTTCTTAAACATATTTTCCAATTCATATTTTCTCAATTGTTACACTTATCGACAATAATTAAATTTTGAGTGTGTGGAATAAATTTCAATGTTGTGCTACACTAATATATAGAGTAAAAGATGAGTGAGATCTTAATATTTTATTTTCATAAAATTTACGTTTTGTGTACTCATTGGGATTAATTATTATTTTATAATAATTTTCATATTTTTCTGAAATTTTTGGGTTCAATAAATATTTTTTTTCTGAACATATGTGATTAATTTTTATTTCTCAAAATCTGTGCATATATTCTGAAATTTTATTTCAAAGTAAATTTTTTGATGTGTTGAGATATTGTTAATAGTAGGTAATCTCCTAGATTAATTATCTCATTTATTGTATTCCCTGCTTAAAAAAAATATAGAAAATATGCATGTTGTTAGAAATAATTAATCCAATTATTTAAATATATTTTTCTGTGCTCAAGACCTATAGTAAAGATGCAACTGTTGATTGTTTGGTGACTCATAGAGGTACATGTTGTTTAGAATACCTCATGTTATATGGTCACATGCATGTCTGTCATTTTGCATGCATCTGAGGTTGTAAAGGGCATTAATGTTTATCGCGGTTTTGAAAATTTTCTTGGGTTGGTGTGGGTGTTAGCTATCAAAGTGGCACACTCATTGATACTTGTGGTATTTCACCAAAATATGTTGCGGGATGATTACTGTTTATTTCGGTTTTGGGAGATTTTATGGGTTGATGTGGGTGTTAGCTACCAAAGTGACACACTCATTGATATTTGAGGGATTTCATCAAAACATATTACATGATGCTTACTGTTTATCTCGGTTTTGGAAAATTACATGGGCTGATGTGGGTGTTAACTGCCAAAGTGGCACACTCATTGATACTCGTGAGATTTCACTAAAACATGTTGCGGGATGATTTTGTCTCAGTTTTGAGAAATTTTTGGGTTGATGTGAGTGTTAACTACCAAAGTGGCACACTTATTGATACTTGTGGGATTTCACCAAAACATGTTGGAAGATGATTATTGTTTATCCCGGTTTTAGAAAATTTCATGGGTTGATGTGGGTGTTAGCCGCCAAAGTAGGACATTCATTGCTACTTGTAGGATTTCACCAAATCATGTTGTGGGATGATTACTGTTTATCACGATTTTGAGAAATTTCGTTGGTTGATGTGGGTATTCGTTGCCAAAGTGGCACACTCATTGATACTCATGGAATTTCACTAAAACATATTGCAGGATGATTTCAATTGCATCATGCAATTACTTGTCTAAAAGGGGTAGTTGTGTGCTGTAATTTTTGGAAATACATGGAACACTTTGGGAAGATGATGGGTCGGTTTAGAATGTCTCTCTACCCAAAGGGGACAATTCCTTTAAAAATTGAAACAGTGTTTTTCGTATGCTTCATGTGCAGAGTTTCTAAGTGTTTGTTGTATTCTCTGTCCAAATATGAGTTTATAACTATACTCTTAAATTATATGTTTTGGAATATGTTGGTTATTGCTCTTTTACTAATGTGTTGCATTCTTGTCTTAAATTAGTCTCTCTTTCTGTGAACAAAAACCAAGAATAAGGGCTCAACTCGTAGTTCTGATCTTTTAAAAATAGTGAACACTGATATTAGTGGTACTTAAAATTTGATGAGGTAGTGATTTCTATTAGTTTTGAGGAGAATAAGGTAGATCAATGCATATACCTGAAGGTCAGTGGGAGCAAATATATTTATTTGATTCTTTTTGTGGAGCAATTGGAGTATGAGGCAAAGAGAAAAGAATAAGAGAATATGGCTATGTGTATAACACTAAGCTCTAATTCACTATTTATAATAATACACTTACAAGAGAATTACCAAAAATGACATAAGGAAATAAGATTAAGTGAGCTAAGTAGTCAGCCTTAGAATAGGCTAATTATTTAGCATTACATAACTTAACACTCCCCCTCAAGTTGGTGCATATATGTTACGTATACCCAACTTGAACATAAGAGGATGAAACAATCTACTACTAAGACCCTTTGTTAACACATCAGCTAGTTGTTCTTTAGACTTAACAAATGGAATACAGATACACTTATTAATAAGTTTTTCCTTAATGAAATGTCGATCAATCTCGATTTGTTTAGTTCAATCATGTTGCCCTGGATCATTAGCAATACTGATGGCAGCTTTATTATCACAATATAATCTCATATGCTCAATATTGGCTAGATTTAAGTCTTCTGGCAAACAACGAAGGCATATCACTTCACATACACCTTGAGTCATAGGCCTTGTATTCAGCTTTTGCACTAGATCTGCTTACGACACTTTGCTTTTACTACTCCAGGTAACCAGATTACCTCCAACATAAGCATAGTATCCAGAAGTGGGGCGTCTATCCTTAAGTGACCTGACCCAATTTGCATCACAATAGGCCTCTATCTTCAAATGATTGTGATTAGAGAAAAGGATTCCCTTTCCAGGGGCAGATTTTAAATATATCAGAATCTTGTATACAAATTCCTTTTAAGGTTGACGTGGGTCATGCATATGCTGACTCACAACATGAACAAGATAAGTGATATCAGGTCTAGTGTAAGAGAGATAAATTTGTCTGCCAACAAGTCCTTGATATCTCTCCTTATCAACTATTTCTCCAACACCACCATAAGTCTTATGATTGACTTCAATGGAAGACTCAGCTGGTTTACATCCTAACAACCCTGTTTCAGTCAACTGGTCAAGCACATACTTCCTTTGAGAGATAAAAATACCTTGAGGTGACCTTGCCACTTCAATCTCTAGAAAGTACCGAAGTGGACCCAAATCTTTAATTTCAAATTCGGATGCCAACTGAGCTTTGAGGTTTGCTGTCTCCTTATCATCATCACATGTGACCACTATATCATTAACATAAACGATGAGAATAGTAATATTCCCATTAACACGTTTAATGAACATAGTGTGATTGGCTCGACTCTGCTTATACCCAAATCTCATCATAGCGTTGTAGAATCTTTCAAACTAGGCTCTAGGAGATTGCTTCAAAACATATAGTGACTTCTTAAGTTTACATACCTTACCTGAGGTGGTCTGAGATGCAAATCCAAGAGGAATCTCCATATAAACTTCTTCCTGTAAGTCACCATGCAGAAAAGCATTGTTGACATCAAGTTGTTGAAGATTTCACCCCAGATTAGCTATGCAAGACAGAAGGGTCTGAATAGAATTCGTTTCAGCCACCAGAGCAAATGTCTCCTGATAATCAATCCCTTGAGTTTGAGTGTAACCCTTGGAAACTAATCTAGCTTTAAGTCGTTCAACAAAACCATCTAAATTTTGTTTCACTGTATACACCCACTTACAACCAACCAATCGTTTTCCATGAGGAAGATGAACTAAATCCCACGTGTCATTATTCCTCAGTGCATGCATCTCCTTTACTATAGTTGCTTTCCACTTAAGATCATCTGATGCTTGTTTCCAACCCTAAGGAATAGATATAGAGAATAAGGAAACAACAAAGGAACGATACTGTGGAGATAATGAGTTATATGACACATGATTAGAAATAGGATATTGAATGCATGATCTAACCCCTTTTATAAGGGCAAAGGGAAGGTGAGAATGATCAACAACATGAGCAATGGAATTATCAATAACAAGAATAATAGAATTATTAATAATAGGAGAAGGACTAGAGATACCTTTTTTGGAAGAATTTATATCTTTCTGACCTAGTTCTGAGGAGGTTGATTGACAGTGTGGCCAATTAAAGTTCTTCATCCCTCGTGAATATGTCATCAACTCAGGCTTCCCCTAAAATTCAATACAACTAGGTTTTGGAACTGGAAGGGTTTCTTTGACAAGCATCTCTTCAACATTGCCACTACTACTGTAACGACCCATCCCGGGTTGGCCACCCCCGAAACAATATCATCACATTTTGAGAATCCTAGCGCGACACATATATGCAACAAAATAAATAACACCAAAATAAATTTTTACATCAATCCGATCTTTAAACATTCTATACAACTTAAAATGCATGAATATTTACAAATATTTTGTTTTCATTTTATTTAACTCATTAGTCTGAGGATGTTGACACGTACACAGCTTACAGAAAATGATTTCTTCTGAACCTCAACTCACCAACTATTTGTCAAGCCTGCCACCTGAAAATCATTGTACAATGAGGAGTGAGCTTCACAAACTCGATGAATTAAATTTACTAAAAGTACTCATTTGTATAAATTGTCTTTTAATATTTAAATCAATTTATATCTCCTACACTTGATACTAGCACTTTACTATCACTACCTATGTCATAACATCTATTCTCTATCATTCTCTTCCTCTTATTTATTTGTTCACCTCAATACCATCAATTATTTCATAATTTCCTCGCAATAAAGTTCACATCATAAGTCTACCATTTAAATAGTTCTTATTACCATAACAATAACACACCACACCTCTGCATTTCAATCATCTTATCGTCATAACTGTCTTTTTCTGTGAAACTTAGTCATCTATAATTAAATTCACAATTTATACATCACACATCAGTATTTCAATAATGCAAGCAATAATTAAAACAGATGCAATGCAATGAATGCATATGATGGGAACGTCTTCCCACCTATCGACAGGTTTTTATTATCTTAGACCGGCTACCTTCCTGATTCTTTCATTCTCATTTAGACCGGTTGCCTTCCCGATTATTTTCTTTTCATTTAATGCATATGCAGATGAACAATGATATGAAATATGCATATAAACAGTAATATAAAAACAACATATAAATTCAAAATACTTGAATTAACTATCCTGATTATTCTCAAATTTATATAACAAAAATTCCACTAATTTTTCTCTCATCCCAAATCACATCTAATAATCCATTAAAGCTTGGCAAGATCCACTAAATTCCATCCCACATCATATCAAATCATCCATCAAAGCTTGTCAAGATCCACTAAAATTCATCTCAATTCACATCAAATCATCCATCAAAATTTGTCAAGATCCACTAAAATTTATCTCATCAAAATTCGTATCAGAACCGCAACCATAGCTCGTCAAGAATTTCACTTGTCGCTTTTATTATTAAATCAACTCATTTTTCTAATAATATTTCTTCTTACATAATAATTGTCTACGAGTCCAACATTTATACCATATCTATCCACCAAAGATTTATCTATCACCCAATCATACTTTAATAATTAAATTTAATATTATCACCAAATATTTGATTTTTATTTAGACTACTTAAAGTAAATCCAACTCACCACGTAGCTCTTAAAGCTACCCGTGGATCACCTCCTTGCCTTTCCTATTTCTCTCAGAAATTCCCCCGGTTGTAGATCGTCAACACTTGACATCATATTTATATAAATTTTCTAATTTATTCTTCAATTCGATATAAACCACACACTTTGAAAATTCCCACTTTGAATTCAGGGTAGCTTCATAAATGTCAGAAATTCAAAAATAACCATTACGTTATTACCTTCTGATTTTCTGATAACTTTTCATGATTCTTTATAAAATTCTGCAGAAAATCCCTTCAAAACTTTGCTCTTTCAGCATTTCTTTGAGTCCCCAAGTGTTTTGAGAAAACAAGAAATTTGAAGGAACTTAACGAAATTTTTGGCAGCCCAATCTTTGCATTCTCAGCCTCCTTATATCTCCCCCCTAACACTCCAAGAATTTGCAACGTATAGCCTCCAAATTTTTTTTTTCAGACTCAACACACAGCCCCCCTCCAACTCACTGCCATGACACAAAAATATGTCAACACACAATTTCATTCACTTTGACTTGGTAGCAGGTTTTGCCACCTGCTGCCACCTTTTTTGACTTTGATTGTTTTTTTTTTTAGAAAAATATTTTTTTTTCAAAACTATTTTTTTTTTATTTTCCTTCTTCTGGACGTCTAGACACCTTTTTTTTTTAACCTCTCTTTTTTTTCTTTTAATGACATCCACGTCCCAAAATTTATTTTTTTTAATTGTTTTATTCCAATTGGACTTTTCGCACTTAAAATATCTACATTTTATTTTAACTCTTTGTCCTATTTATTAAATTACTTCTTTATCCTTACTTTACAATTACGGGTATTACAATTCTACCCACCTTACAAAAATTTCGTCTCCGAAATTTCCTTATCTAATTCCATAAACAAAAGTAATTAATACTTTTTCATAATTGTCTCATGCTTTCACGTAATCTCTTCAATATCCTTATTCCGTCACAGAGCTTTAACTAATGAAACAAAAGTACATGAAATACATTATGCCACTACTTCAACTATGTAGGCAAATCCAAGCTATTCACAACTAGCCCAACTTTCTCAACAACCTCATAGGGTCCCACATACCTCAAATTTAGCTCTTATTTCCTGTTTAAATCTCAATACACATTTTCATTGAGATATTTTTTGATACACTAACTCACCTACTTGAAACTCGAGAGATCTTCTCTTAGTATCGGCAAAGTTAATTGATCCACTCTGTGCTGCTTTACGGTTCTCTCTAACCAATTTAATTATCTCAGTTGTTAACTCAATATTTGTTGGATCAAATATATTTCTTTCTACCACTTTTTCCTAACATATAGGAATTCTATACCTCCTATAATATAATGCCTCATCTGTGCGATCCCAATATCAGTTTGATACTGATTATTATCATCAACTTAAATCAATGGCATGTAAACATCCCAACTTATTGAGAACTCATCAAATTTTCCCTTAACATATCTTCTAGTACTCTAAAATCCTTCCTATTTGAGCATGAAAAATTATATTAAATTTCAACCGTGTACTCGTGGCTTTCTAAAAGCCTCTCAAAAAACCAGGGTGTAAAATCTAGCATCTCTAAATGACACTATTCTCAATAATATTCCATACCACCTCACATTCTCAGCTACATTCTTCTTCAATTCTAACCACCAAAATTTATGTCTTTATCCTCTATACATCTCATTGTTACTTGATTGCATTATGTGTCACCCTCATTATCTCTTTTCTCAATTCCCCATTATTGGGAATACTATTTCTCTGTTCCAAGACTAGGATACCAAAAATTTCAAAATTTGAACTTATATTGCTTTCTAGTAAGCACTCAATGCTTAATCTTTTCTATCTCTTCATCTCTACCTTGCATCTCTGAAGTATTTTACTATAGATGACTGTACACCCATATTCGTTTATCATGCTCCTCTATCACTGATATTCAGCTTCTTTCTTATTTCTCTAAATCTATCATCAATTTCACATCTGGACTCCCGATTGTAGTTAACTTTCTTGTAGACTTTCTACTCAATGCATCATCTATCACCTTCATATTTTTCTGGATGATAGGGAATTGTACAATCATAGTCACAAACCACTTCATCCACCATCTTTGCCTCAAATTCAACTCTCTCTAATTAGGTAAGTATGTCAAACTCTTATAACCCATGAATATCTCCCAAGTGGCTCCATACAGATGATGTCTTCAATCTTTTAAAGTAAACATTATAGCTGCCAATTTCTAAGTCATGAGTGTGAAAACTTCAATCATGAATTCTCAATTTCTTATAAGTATAGGCCACAACTTTCCTATGCTATATATATCCCAGTCATTGATGTGACGTATCACTATACATCACAAATCCTTCATCACCATAAGGAAAACACCAATACTGGAGCTGTAGTCAATATCTTTTTTAGTGATTAGAAATTTTTCTCACACTTCCCTCACCATATAAATCTCACCTTTTTACTGGTCAGTCTATTCAACCATATTTCAATAATAGAAGAATTCTGAAAGAATCTTCTATAATAACCAACTAACCCCAAGAAGATTCTAATCTCAGTCACATTAGTTGGTCTCTCCCATCTTAACATTGCCTCTACTTTATGTAGATCATCTGTTATGCCATTTCTCGATATTACATGTTCCAAGAAAATTATTTCATTCAGTCAACACTCACTCTTAGAAAAACTTTGCATGTAATTTCTATTTCCTCAGAATCTCCAACACACTGTCTAATGTTTCACATGTTGTTCTTCCTCCTTAGAATATATCCAGAAATCAAATACAACCATAAACTTGTTAAGATATAGCTTAAACACTCTATTCATCAAGTCCATGAATTTTTCTGGAATATTATTCAATCCAATGGTCATCACAAGAAACTTATGACCATAACGTGTCCTAAAAACAGTCTTAGGCACGTCTCCCTTCTCTATCCTCAAATGGTGATAACTTGATCTCAGGCTTATCTTAGAAAATACTTTCACTCCTTACACTGCTCAAACCCTTTATTTATCCTGGGAAAATATATTTGTTCTTATTTTTCTCTTACCACTAAAATTTATTCTAACTTCCTATTTTCTTTTCTAAGATCCATTATGTATGTTAAATACTCCTTACAACCTTTCTTCAATCATTTCCTAGTGGTCAGAGAAAAATAGGATAGTTCGAGAGTATCTTATGTTATCCCTGAAAGTTAAACTCTTCATATCCCTATTTTGAACACTACATTCTTTCTGAAATAATCAACCATATTCAAAGATAATAAATTAACTTCAGATTTTCTATCACTGATACGAATCACACAACTTTCGTAAACATTTATGATTATCACTCTATCTCTAGTGAGAACAAAAATATTTTGTATCCAAGGGCTAATATCTACTTCAATAGACTTCATATAAATACTAGATGCAAAAGAATGGGTTGTACCAAGATCAACCAACATTGATAAATCCACTTTTTCTATATACAAGGCATCTTAAATTAAAACAATTCTGGGATAAAATATATCTATGATAAACTTCTATTTCTCAATCATACGTCAGATTTCCACTTCCCCTTGGTGGCATACTTACTCCCTCTGCCATGACTCCCAGTTTCTATAACTTGTCTCCCAAATCTAAGGGTCCTACCAATAGTATTATAAGCTACAGAAATAATAGATCCTGCTTTCCTCTGACTCTATACTCTAGTTCCCTATGACAAAGAACACCTTATTTGGGGTGGTCTCTCACTCTGTACACTCATACTACCCCTACCTCTATAACCTTTATGTTTAAGCTTTTTTAACCTCTTTTTTATAAACTCCATCACATCTCTCTCTCAATCTGAAAGGGTATATCCACCAATCTGACATAATTTATATGCCTCATATAAGATAGTTTTGATCAAACCTTAAAACATAGTCCATCTTTGAACTTCTTCTCCTCTAGTATACCATTTTTGGTTCAAATCTCGACAAAGCCACAAATCTCCTATCATACTGAGCCACAGTTAATACATTTACCCCAAATAACTAATATCTCTATCTTGTTGGGCTATAGAGATATAAAGAAAATATTTATCAAGAAAAACTTCCTTACACCTATTTTAGGTTAAGGTTCTATCAATATTTGTACTTACCTTGGGAAGAATATCCTTCTACCATTCACAAAACATCTCTTTCTAATTCCAATGAAGTAAAGGCAATCATCTGTCTGTCAGCTACTAGTAAAATACCAAATAATGTCTCTACACATTTCTCCTGAAACTCAAGCGTAAAAGGATTCATAGATCCTTTAAACAAAAAAGCATTCAGCTTAATTATATCTCCCTGCATCTTATGCATAAATTCATTTTTCCCCCTTTTTAAATGTCTATCATTACTGGATTTACAACAACCTCAGTCACTGCTCTATCCTGTTTATCAAATCTATGCTATAGATTATCAACTCTATGATTTGTTACGTTCGTTTTCTCAAGAGCATGTGTAAGAGCTTATCTTAGCTCATCTATTTAAATTTCAAATTCTCTCACACCTTTAATAATATCAATTATATTTCTAATATCAATCATACTATCAGCACGTTCCCTTCTAGGAACCGGAGATTCAGACTCAACCTCAACTTGCCAAAATATTGTGGGCCTACCACACCCTCTCAAATCAACTCTTTAACTCTACCTCTAGCGTGTCCACATGTCATCCTCAGACTGTTCATTAAAATATAGTTTATTTATATCTTCCACTTTTTGAAGTTCTCATGCAGTCTACAAAATCTTAAAACCTAATGATCTGATACCAAAATTATAACGACCCATCCCGGGTTGGCCACCCCCGAAACGGTGTTATCACATTTTTAGAATCCCAGCACAACACATATATGCAACAAAATAAATAACAGCAAAATAAATTTTTACATCAATCCGATATTTAAACATTCTATGCAACTTAAAATGCATGAATATTTACAAATATTTTTTTTTCATTTTATTTAACTCATTAGTCTGAGGATGTTGACACGTACGCGGCTTACAGAAAATGATTTCTTCTGAACCTCAACTCACCAACTATTTGTCAAGCTTGCTACCTGAAAATCATTGTACAATGAGGAGTGAGATTCACAAGCTCAGTGAATTAAATTTACTAAAAGTACTCATTTGTATAAACAGTTTTTAATATTTAAATCAATTTATATCTCCTACATTTGATACTAGCACTCTACTATCACTACTCATATCATAACATCCATTCTCTATCATTCTCTTCCTCTTATTTATTTGTTCACCTCAATACCATCAATTATTTCATAATTTCCTCCCAATGAGGTTCACATCATAAGTCTACCATTTAGATAGTTCTTATCACCATAACAATAACACACCACACCTCTACATTTCAATCATCTTATCATCATAACTGTCTTTTTCTGTGAGACTCGGTCATCTATAATTAAATTCACAATTTATACATCACACATCAGTATTTCAATAATGCAAGCAATAATTAAAATAGATGCAATGCAATGAATGCATATGATGGGAACGTCTTCCCACCTGTCGGTAGGTTGTTATTATCTTAGACCAGCTTCCTTCTCGATTCTTTCATTCTTGTTTAGACCAGTTACCTTCCCAGTTCTTTCATTCTCATAAGACCGGTTGCCTTCCTGATTCTTTTATTTTCATTAGATTGGCTGCCTTCCCGGTTCTTTCATTTTCATTAGACCAATTGCCTTCCCAGTTCTTTCATTTTTATTAGACCAACTGCCTTCCTAATTCTTTTCTTTTCATTTAATGCATATGCAGATGAACAATGATATGAAATATGCATAAAAACAGTAATATAAAAACAACATATACATTCAAAATACTTATATTGGCTATCCTAATTATTCTCAAATTTATATAACAAAAATTCCACTAATTTTTCTCTCAGCCCAAATCACATCAAATAATCCATTAAAGCTTGGCAAGATCCACTAAATTTCATCCCACATCATATCAAATCATCCATCAAAGCTTATCAAGATCCACTAAAATTCATCTCAATTCACAACAAATCATCCATAAAAGTTTGTCAAGATTCACTAAAATTCATCTCAATTCACATCAAATCATCCATCAAAATTTGTCAAGATCCACTAAAATTTATTTCATCAAAATTCGTATCAGAACCGCAACCATAGCTCATCAAGAATTTCACTTGTCGCTTTTATTATTAAATCAACTCATTTTTCTAATAATATTTCTTCTTACATAATAATTGTCTACGAGTCCAACATTTATACCATATCTATCCACCAAAGATTTATCTATCACCCAATCATGCTTTAATAATTAAATTTAATATTATCACCAAATATTTGGTTTTTATTTAGACTACTTAAATTAAATCCAACTCACCACGTAGCTCCTAAAGCTACTCGTGGATCACCTCCTTGCCTTTTCTGTTTCTCTCAGAAATTACCCCGGTTGTAGATCGTCAACACCTGACATCATATTTATATAAATTTTCTAATTTATTCTTCAATTCGATATAAACCACACACTTTGAAAATTCTCATTTTGAATTCAGGGAAACTTTAGAAATGTCAGAAATTAAAAAATAACCATTACGTTATTACCTTCTGATTTTCTGATAGCTTTTTATGATTCTTTATAAAATTCCGCAGAAAATCCCTTCAAAACTTTGCTCTTTCAGCATTTCTTTGAGTCCTCAAATGTTTTGAAAAAACAAGAAATTTGAAGGAACTCAACGAAATTTTTGGCAGCCCAATCTTTTCATTCTCAACCTCCTTATATCTCCCCCCTAACACTCCACGAATTTGCAACGTGTAGCCTCCAAAAATTTTTTTTAGACTCAACACACACCCCTCCTCCAACTCACTGCCACGACACAAAAAATGTGTCAACACACAATTTCCTTCATTTTGGCTTGGCAGCAGGTTTTGCCACCTACTGCCACCTTTTTTTTACTTTAATTTTTTTTTTAGAAAAATATTTTTTTTCCTTCTTTTGGACGTCCAGACACCTTTTTTTTTTAAACCTCTCTTTTTTTTCTTTTCTTTTAATGATGTCCACGCCCTAGATTTTTTTTTTTTGAATTGCTTTATTCCAATTGGACTTTTCGCACTAAAAATATCTATATTTTATTTTAACTTTTTTTCCTATTTATTAAATTACTTCTTTATCCTTACTTTACGATTACGAGTATTACAACTACACTCCCCTTGAAGAGGTGCAGGAGCAGGATAAAAAGACTCTAATTCCCAAAAAGTGACATCATGACTCACAAACACTCTACAAGAGGGAGGATGGTAACACTTATATCCTTTTTGACTGGAGAATATCCTAAAAACATGCAGCGAAGGGCCTTAGGATCTAACTTCCTACGGGAAGAAGTATTATTATGGACAAAACAAACACATCCAAATATTCTAGATGGAAGAGAAGAGGACCAAGAGCAAGGAAGAAAAGAAATGGGAGTCTAAAATTTCATAACACTAGAAGGGAGTCGATTAATGAGATAAGTTGCAGTAAGAACTGTTTCACCCCAAAAGAATTTAGGCGTATGCGTCGATAACATGAGAGATCGAGCTACCTCTAAAAGATGACAATTTTGCGTTCAAAAACCCCATTTTTTCAAGAGTCTTAACACAAGTAGTCTATAAACTAATCCCATAATCTGCAAGATAAGATTGGAATAAACCATCAATATATTCTCTCCAATTATCATTGCGAAGAACCTTGATTTTACCATCAAATTGAGTTTGCACCATTTTATGAAATTTTCTAAAACAAGAAAAGAACTTCACTTTTATTATGCATCAAATAGATGTTGTGCGTTTATCTACCTAAATTAATAAGCAAATAACTGAACTTGTTTTACTTACAAGTGCACAAGGCCAACTTAGTAGTATAGTGTGCGAATGCAAGATCATCTCCACAGGGATTGGTAAATTTTGATTTAGAATTAGTTTTGCAATAATAAAATAAAAATAAGAGAAATAAATATTGAGTTGGAATTTAATAAAGATAAAGGCGTAGGGACTTGATATCGATCACTAATCATGCTACCACAACAAAACAGTATGTCAATGCTTTACTCATGTCATGAATACCTAATGTTTGTCAACTTAAGGGCATGGTATCTACTCCTTAAGCTATTGATCTCCCTAAGTAACGAGTTAGGCATGATATCTACTCTAACATTTTTCTCTCTCAAGGGATTCAACATGGTGTATACTGAGTTGTTCCTTAAGAGAGCATAGGATTTGTGGAAATCGACAACCACACGGGACCTAGGGCATTGTATGTACTCCCTGTTTCCCATGTTGATTAACTCAAGAATCCGGCATGGATATCTTTTGTTACTAATGTTAAACCCAGGACTCAGTCATCCAAATTGATTCAACTAACTAATCCATACCACATGCATACGTTGATCAGACACACACATATGAGGAATTTAAATAAAAACAGGTATTAATCAAGTTAAGCAACACAATGTAAATATCACAAAGGCGCCAATACTGAATTTATTTAGTAAACATAATCAAGGCTTCAACCAAGCCCTTACTAAAAGTTTAAGTAAACATAATAAAAATAAAGGAAACAAGAAACCTGAGAGAAGAGTCGTCAATTCTCCTCCACTGTTTCCTTCTTCGATCTCCCCAAGAAAAAACTAAACTAAAGGAAGATATTGTTTCTGTGTTTTAAAAGTATATTTATAGGGTTCTAAGGACACTTGGAAACCTTAATTTCCAAAACAGGGCTCTAACCCTCCTTTCCAAAATAGGAACTGCCGTTTTGATGTTTTACTTATTCGTGTGTGCTCGATCGCATGAGTTTACGCTCGAGCGCAAGGTTATGCTTGAGCCTTCTCCTTGTGCGCTCGATCGCACCAAGCACTGCGCTCGATCGCACCAAACACTGCACTCGATTGCACTCTTCTATAGCTCCCAGTTCCAGTTTTGCTCTTTGAGTTCCAAAATGCTTCCTTTCTTCCAAAAACCTATAAAAACATAGAAAACACAAAAAAAAAAAAAAAAAAAGTAAAATGGAATACAATACGCAAACTAAGAGCTTAACAAATGTAAATTAAGGGGCTTAAATATGAATATTTAAGCACTTATCACACCCCCAAACTTACATATTGCTAGTCCCTTAGCAATACGAAACTAAAACTAAATGGAAAACAACAAAGATAAATTCAGCATTCATGTTTTATTTTAAAACTTGGGTTGCACAGAAAACCATGATGATAGTTCATGATAATAAAAACACATTTTTGCAATGAATAAGGATTTTAAAAGTTCATGTTACTTACACAAGGCTAGTTTAAGGCATCGCAAGTTGACTTAGTGTATGTGGTAGATTAGCACATAAAAGATGGAACTTCCAAATATTTCTAACGTATAGTGTTTCGGTGTCAAAACCTTCATCGAATTCCTTGTTAGACGAAACAAAAATAGCATAGTTTTTACTTCTTTTCTTTTTCTTTCATCATGAGATCTTTGCCATATTGAGTTCTATCAAGCTTTCTAATTGACACTTGTAGCGAGTGTTTAGTCAATGACTCCCAAACCAGACGGTTCAAGGGCATTAGGTGTGAAGACACCCCTAAGGACTTATTAACTTGAGTCAAAAAGGCTACGAAACTAACAGGTCTTAATGCTTCCAAGCAAAAATCCCCACCTTTTGACGTGAACACTCACTGCTTACTGAGGCAAGAGGTCCAGTTACTCAACAGAAATTTTTATGATCATTAAATGCTTAATCCCCACCTTTTGACGTGAACACTCAATGCTTACTGAGGCAAGAGGTCCAGTTACTCAGCAAAAATTTTATTTAATTATCATTAGGAGCATTTTATTTTCTCTTTTTGCATGATGGACATTTTTCTCTTTATTTGTCTATGCCAAAGTGTTTATCTAACAAGTTATTTGATTATGGTTAAGTCATGAAAACATATATATTAAAATTACATGTCATACCCCACACAAATGCTTGCTAATGTGCTCGTGTCAGATCTGGATCAAACTCGTGAATTCTTAAGTGCCTTGAGGTAGGTAACTAACTTTTAAAATTCTTATTACTAGACTATATGTTCTAGATTTTAAGATTACTAATGAAGTTTTATCATCATATTTGTTGTAAACAACCAAAAAAAAATTTCATTAAATATGAATGGGTATTTATCTAAAAAAACCTAGGACAAAGTGTGTGAATGTGTCTCCCATACCCCCAAACTTAAATTACACATTGTCCCCAATGTGTGAATAACATGAAAAGATCTGATCTGGGAGATGGAGAACTAGCTGGGTCGGCATGGCTCATAGCATACCCCCAAACTTGAACGGATGAGCACATTGCCCCTAAAAAAGAAAAACTAACGTAATACGGGAAAACAAGAAGTACTAAAAATAAACAAATAACAATAAATACGTAAAACAATAAAAATAAAAGGATAAGTTGTCGGGTGCCTCCCATGAGCGCTAAGTTTAAAGTCTTCAGCCGGACCAAGCCTTCTTTTTCCCCAAAACTAAGATTGGCAACAACTAGCATAGGTAGTGTCTTATTCTCTTCCATATAAGCATAAGTCAAATGCTTCGGCAATTGCTTCAACTCCAAATTTGGTGCCTGGACAATAGAAGAAAAAAAAATAGTATTAGTAGGCATATAAGGTTCAAATGGATCGGTGTACTTACTTGGATGCTTTGGAGAAGCCTCTAGAAGGTGAACAGTTTTAATGATGTCATCAGTAACATCCTCATATTTTGGCTCAGCATCTGATCTTTTGAAATAATAGGTGAGGGTGGTCTTCAATGGATCAATGTGATGGATGTGAAAAACTTGTTCAACAACACCTTGCTGTCATTCACTCAGCTTTTTAGCCAATTGCCCCACTTATACTTCCAATCTTTGAATGGTTTGTTCATGCCTTGCAGTGGTTTGTCTTATCTCAGTCCAAAATTGTCTTTCCTCTTCCATAAACTGATCTTATGAGGTCATCAATTGTTGTTGCTAAGTTGCCAACTGCATCATAAGACTCTGTAGGTCGCTTTTCTTTGATTCGGGAACTGAGTAGCCTACTTGTTGGGAGTTCCTTTGTTGCCCTTGAAAGTCAAGGCATTTTGATCATTGCTCCATAAGAAGTTAGGGTGAGTCTGCCATCCAAGATTATAGGTATTTGCATATATATTTTAGTTGTTCGGTCCCACATGATTTGCTTGCTCTTGATCTGCAGATGAATATAAAGGGCAAGTGTCAGTAATGTGATCAAAACGAGAACATATAGCATTGATGAGTGCCAAATATTGCATATTTTGGCCCCTTAATTTACATTTGTTAGCTTAGGAATTTGTTACTTTGAGTTGTTTTTCGTTGTTTTACAGGTTTACAAGCTTGTAAAGGAGTTTCACTAAATTGCCAGAATTGCTCGTATAGATAAGCCATTTTTGAAGATTAAACTGTATTGATTCAGGAAGAACCAAGAGATGAGCCATATATGCTTGGAAATAACCAGATGTCTAGTTTCTAAGGAATTTTACGGATCAATAAAATGATTTTTCTAGAGAAAGTTATGGTAGTTTTAGTAGACAAAGGACAAAGAGCAAAGCTGGAATTTGCAGTATCCCACATCGGATTGGAAGCATATTACACTTGTGATGTTTCCCTATATAAGCCCCTCTTCACTTCATCTTTAGTAAGCAATCCAAGTACCATTTTGGTGCAATTTGGAGGACTTCTACTAGCATTCTGGTGGATCTCCGAAGGCTTTGCTATCACGAGGGGAAGCGCTGCCCAAGAGCGAGTGGAATTTCTCCCCATGTATAGTCAGTTTTTAATTTACTGCTTTTGTTAGTTTTAAAGTTTAATGTTTAGCATTATTATTGTGAACTTTAGTTTCATGATTATGAGTGGCTAAAATCTTTAGCTAAGGTTGAAGATGAAGCCTCACCGTTGTTTGGCATAATATTTTCAGATTTGTTTATACAATTCTGATGTTTTTTAGTATAAATGTTCTGTTCAATTATCTGAGTAAAATCTTATGATTGATTGAGTTTAGATTGTTCTGTTTGATATTCTGTGTGTTTCATCTGATAGATACATCGAATCGTTTTTTTATTAAATTGGATATCCTTTGTGATTTGTTAAAAGCGGATACATTAGATTGTTTTGGTTTAATTGGGATATTTGTTGTGATTTGTTTAAAGTTGGATACTAGGAATGTTTTGATAGATTATTTTTATATAGAACATGAAGATATATGCTTAACTTTGGTGGGGTAGATTCAGAAACCTTAGTGTTTTTATCATTAGTCTTTAAATCAATTTAGTTTAGTTTATATTTGTTTTGCAAAAGACAATTCAAAACTTGGAACTAGGTTAAAATAGGCTTAGTTTAGATAAAAATATTTTCACAACGCAATTCTCTGTGGATTCGACCTCGCACTTGCACAACACTATATTGCAAACGACTCGTGCGCTTGCGAGTAATTTAAAACTCACAACAAGCATATACCTAGAGTTGTTTGGCTCGTGGACTAAGTGAGATGTTTTGAGCAGTCATGGCTTTTATAAGCATATTTAGCTTCCTCTCCATAGCAGCTAGATAAGCATAACTAGCTTCCGCCATTAGTGCTTCTCCTTCAAATGAATTAGTTGAAAAGCTTCAGTGTAGCAGTTTCAATACTGCTTCTCGAGTACCCTCTGGAGCTTTTGCGCTCGAGCTCACCAAGAACAGTGCTCGATCGCACCAAGGAGTGTGCTCGATCGCAATGAGAACAGAAACTCCTCCTCTGCGCACCTGAACAAAAACAGAAAACGAAAAGAAGGAATAAATCTAATTTTTGATAAAAACAAAAATAAAATAGAACAAAATAAAATAAAATAAATTAACAAAAATTAACAAAAATAATTCCAAAAAGAAATTTAGCACAATCCCCGGAAACGACGCCAAAATTTTGTTGGATGTTTATTTACCTAAATAAATTAGCAAATAATCGTACAGTTTTACTTGCAAGTGCACAAGGTCAACTTAGTAGTATAGTGTGCGAATGCAAGATCATCTCCACAGAGATTGGTAAATTTTGATTTAGAATTAGTTTCGCAGTAATAAAATAAAAATACGAGAAATAAATATTGAGTTGGAATTTAATAAAGATAAAGGCGCAGGGACTTGTTATCCACCACTAATCATGCTACCACAACAAAACAGTATGACAATGCTTTACTCATGTCATGAATACCAAATGTTTGTCAACCTAAGGGCATGGTATCTACTCCTTAAGCTATTGATCTCCCTAAGCAACGAGTTAGGCATGGTATCTACTCAAACTCTTTTCTCTCTTAAGGGATTCAACATGGTGTATACTGAGTTGTTCCTTAAGAGAGCATAGGATCTATAGAAATCGATAACCACACGGGACCTAGGGCATGGTATGTACTCCCGGTTTCCCATGTTGATTAACCCAAGAATCCGGTGTGGATATCTTTTGTTACTACATCCAAATTGATTCAACTAACCAATCCATACCACATGCATACGTTGATCAAACACACATATATGAGGAATTTAAATAAAAACAGGTATTAATCAAGTTAAGCAATACAACATAAATATCACAAAGGCGCCAATACTGAATTTATTTAGTAAACATAATCAGGGCTTCAACCAAGCCCTTACTAAAAGTTTAAATACAGATAATAAAAATAAAGGAAAGAAGAAACCCGAGAGAAGAGTCGTCAATTCTCCTCCATAGTTTCCTTCTCCGATCTCCCCGAACAAAAACTAAACTAAAAGGAAGATATTGTTTCTGTGTTTTACAAGTCTATTTATAGGGTTCTAAGGACACTTGGAAACCCTAATTTCCAAAATAGGGCTCTAACCTTCCTTTCCAAAATAGGAACTGCCGTTTTGATGTTTTACTGATTTGTGTGCGCTCGATCGCATGAGTTTGCGCTAGAGCGCGACCTTCTCCTTGTGCGCACGAGTGCTTGTGTGCTTGATCACACCAAGTACTACACTCGATCGCACTCTTCTACAGCTACCAGTTCCAGTTTTGCTCTTTGAGTTCCAAAATTCTTCCTTCTTCCAAAAACCTATAAAAACACAGAAAACACAAAAATGAAATAAAATGGAATACAATACGCAAACTAAGAGCTTAATAAATGTAGATTAAGGGGCTTAAATATGAATATTTAAGCACTTATCAATAGACCCCAGTGGTTCTAGAGTAACAATCAATAAATGTAACAAACCATCTATGACTAGTGCGAGAAACAATATAGGAAGAACCCCAGACATCATAGTGAGTTAATGAAAAAAGGAGCTACTTCTATTATTAAAACTGGCAGGTGTTGTGCGATTATCTTCCCAAATAAATAAGCAAATAAACGTATAGTTTTACTTGCAAGTGCACAAGGTCAACAGTAGCATAGTGTGCGAATGCAAGATCATCTCCACAGGGATTGGTAAATTTCACTTTAGAATTAGTTTCGCAATAATAAAATAAAAATAAGAGAAATAAATATTGAGTTGGAATTTAATATGGATAAAAGTGTAGGGACTTGATATCCACCAATAATCATGCTACCACAACAAAAGAGTATGCCAATGCTTTACTCATGTCATGAATACCTAATGTTTGTCAACCTAAAGGCATGGTATCTACTCCTTAAGCTATTGAGCTCCCTAAGCAACGAGTTAGGCATGGTATCTACTCTAACTCTTTTCTCTCTCAAGGGATTCAGCATGGTGTATACTGAGTTGTTCCTTAAGAGAGCATAGGATCTGTGGAAATCGATAACCACACGGAATCTAAGGCATGGTATCTACTCCCGGTTTCCCATGTTGATTAACTCAAGAATCCAGCGTGGATATCTTTTGTTACTGATGTTAAACCGAGGACTCGGTCATCCAAATTGATTCAACTAACTAATCTATACCATATGCACACGTTGATCAGACACACACATATGAGGAATTTAAATAAAAACATATATTAATCAAGTTGAGCAACACAACGTAAATATTGCAAAGGCGCCAATACTGAATTTATTTAGTAAACATAATTAGGGCTTTAACTAAGCCCTTACTAAAAGTTTAAGTACACATAATAAAAATAAAGGAAAGAAGAAACCCGAGAGAAGAGTCATCAATTCTCCTCTACAGCTTCCTTCTCCGATCTCCCCGAACAAAAACTAAACTAAAAGGAAGATACTGTTTTTGTGTTTTAAAAGTCTATTTATAGGGTTCTAAGGACACTTGGAAACCCTAATTTTCGAAATAGGACCCGAACTATTATTTCCACAACAGATTCTGTCGTTTTTTTACTGTTCACTACAGTACGTGTGCGCTCGATCGCAGATCCTCTTATGCTCGAGCACAGCCTTCTTCTTGTGTGCGAGCGGAGATTGCGCTTGATCCTGGCTTGGGCGCTGGTGCGCTCGATCGCAGCTCCTCTGCGCTCGATCACACTAAGCAACTGACAGATTTTCCAGATTTTCTCTTTGAGCTCCAAAATGCTTCATTTTCTCAAAGAACCTATAAAAACCCATAAAACACAGAAAGGAAGTAAAATAGCATAAAATACGCACGCTAAGGGCTTAACAAATGTAAATTAAAAGGCTTAAATATGAATATTTAAGCACTTATCACACCTCCAAACTTACATATTGCTAGTCCCTTAGCAATACGAAACTTAAAAACTAACAAAGATAAATTCAGCATTCATGTTTTATTTAAAAACTTGGGTTGCCCAGAAAACCATGATGATAGTTCATGAGTAAGCTTATAATAAAAACAAATTTTTGCAATGAATAAGGATTTTAAAAGTTTATGTTACTTATACAAGGCTAGTTTAAGGCATCACAAGTTGACTTAGTGTATGTGGTGGATTAGCACATAAAAGATGGAACTTCCAAATATTTCTAATTTATAGTGTTTCGGTGTCCAAACCTTCATCGAATTCCTTGTTAGACGAAACAAAAATAGCATAGTTTTTACTTATTTTCCTTTTCTTTCATCATGAGATCTTTACCATATTGAGTTCCATTAAGCTTTCTAATTGACCCTTATAGAGAGTGTTTAGCCAATGACTCCCAAACCAAATGGTTCAAGGGCATTAGGTGTGAAGACACCCCTAAGGACTTATTAACTCGAGTAAAAAAAACTACGAAACTAACAGGTCTTAATGGTTCCAAGCAAAAATCCCCACCTTTTGACGTGAACACTCACTGCTTACTAAGGCAAGAGGTCCAGTTAGTTAGCGAAAATTTTTATGATAATTAAATGCTTAATTCCCACCTTTTGACGTGAACATTCAATGCTTACTTAGGCAAGAGGTCCAGTTACTCAACGGAAATTTTATTTAATGATCATTAGGAGCATTTTATTTTCTCTTTTTGCATGATGGACATTTTTCTCTTTATTTTTCTATGCCAAAGTGTTTATCTAACAAGTTATTTGATTATGGTTAAGTCATGGAAACATATATATTAAAATTACACGACATACCCCACACAAATGCGTGCTAATGTGCTCGTGTCAGATTTGGATCAAACTTGTGAATTCTTAAGTGCCTTGAGGTAGGTAACCAACTTTTAAAATTCTTATTACTAAACTATGTGTTCTAGATTTTAAGATTACTAATGAAGTTTTATCATAATATTTGTTGCAAACAACCAAAAAAAAATTTCATTAAATATGAATGTCTATTTATCTAAAAAAAAAACCGGGACAAAGTGTGTGAATGTGTCTCCCATACCCCCAAACTTAAATTACACATTGTCCCTAATGTGTGAATAACATGGAAAGATCTGACTTGGGAGATGGAGAACTAGCTGGGTCGGCATGGCTCATAGTATACCCCCAAACTTGAACAGATGCACACATTGTCCCAAAAAAAAAGAAAAACTAATGTAATACGGGAAAACAAGAAGTACTAAAAATAAATAAATATCAATAAATACATAAAACAATAAAAATAAAAGGATAAGCTATGGGGTGCCTCCCATGAGTGCTAAGTTTAACGTCTTCAGTCGGACCAAGCTTTATTTTTCCCCAAAACTAAGATTGGCAGCAACTAGCACATGTAGTGTTTTATTCTCTCCCATATAAGCATAAGTCAAATGCTTCGGTAATTGCTTCAACTCCAAATTTGGTGCTTGGACAATAGAAGAAAAAAAATAGTATTAGTAGGTACATGAGGTTCAAATGGATCGATGTACTTACTTGGATGTTTTGGAGAAGCCTCTAGAAGGTGCATAGTTTTAATGATGTCATCAGTAATATCCTCAAATTTTGGCTCAACATATGATCCATTGAAACAATGGGTGAGGGTGGTCTCCAATGGATCAATGTGATAGACATGAAAAACTTGCTCAACAACATTTTGCTGTTGTTCACTCAGCTCTTTAGCCAATTGCCCCACTTGTACTTTCAATCTTTGAATGGCTTGTTTATGCCTTGCAGTGGTTTGTCTTATCTCAGTCCGAAATTGCCTTTCCTCTGCCATAAACTGATATTGTGAGGTCATCAATTGTTGTTGCTGAGTTGCCAACTGCATCACAAGACTCTTTAGGTCGCTTTTCTTTGATTCGGGAACTGAGTAGGATGCTTGTTGGGAGTTCCTTTGTTGCCCTTGAAAGTTTAAGGCATTTTGATCATTGCTCCATGAGAAGTTGGGGTGAGTCTACCATCCAGGATTATAGGTATTTGCATATATATTGTAGTTGTTCAGTCCCACATGATTTGCTTGCTTTTGATCTGCAGATGAATACAAAGGGCAAGTTTCAGTAGTGTGATCAAAACGAGAACATATAGCACATACCTGGAGTTGTTTGGCTCGTGGACTATGTGAGATGTTTTGAGCAGTCATGACTTTTATAAGCATATCTAGCTTCCTCTCCATAGCAGCTAGATAAGCATAACTAGCTTCCGCCATTGGTGCTTCTCCTTCGAATGAATTAGTTGAAAAGCTTCAGTGTAGCAGTTTTAGTACTGCTTCTCGGGTACTCTCTAGAGCTTTTGCACTCAAGCGCACCAAGAACAGCACTCGATCGCACTGGGATTGCCCTCGATCGCACCAAGGAGTGCTCTCGATCGCAATGAGAACAGAAACTCCTCCTCTGCACACCTGAACAAAAACAGAAAACAAAAAGAAGGAATAAATCTGATTTTTGATAAAAATAAAAATAAAAATAAAATTGAATAGAATAAAATAAAATAAAATAAAATAACTAAAATAATTCCAAAAAAAGATTTAGCACAATCCCCGGCAACAGTGCCAAAAACTTATTGTGCGATTATCTACCTAAATAAATAAGCAAATAAACGTACAGTTTTACTTGCAAGTGCACAAGGTAAATAGTAGCATAGTGTGTGAATGCAATATCATCTTCACAGGGATTGGTAAATTTCACTTTAGAATTAGTTTCGCAATAATAAAATAAAAATAAGAGAAATAAATATTTAGTTGGAATTTAATAAGAATAAAGGTGTAGGGACTTGATATCCACCACTAAACATGCTACCACAACAAAACAGTATGCCAATGCTTTACTCATGTCATGAATACCTAATGTTTGTCAACCTAAGGGCATGGTATCTACTCCTTAAGCTATTGATCTCCCTAAGCAATGAGTTAGGCATGGTACCTACTCTAACTCTTTTCTCTCTCAAGGGATTCAGCATGGTGTATACTGAGTTGTTCCTTAAGAGAGCATAGGATCTGTGGAAATCAACAACCACACGGAACCTAGGGCATGGTATCTACTCCCGATTTCTCATGTTGATTAACCTAAGAATCCAGTGTGGATATGTTTTGTTACTAATGTTAAACCCAGGACTCAGTCATCCAAATTGATTCAACTAATTAATCCATACCATATGCATACATTGATCAAACACACACATATGAGGAATTTAAATAAAAACAGGTATTAATGAAGTTAAGCAACACAACGTAAATATCGCAAAGGCGCCAATACTGAATTTATTTAGTAAACATAATTAGGATTTCAACTAAGCCCTTACTAAAAGTTTAAGTACACATAATAAAAATAAAGGAAAGAAGAAACCTGAGAGAAGAGTCGTCAATTCTCCTCCATAGCTTCCTTCTCCGATCTCCCCGAACAAAAACTAAACTAAAAGGAAGATATTGTTTATATGTTTTAAAAGTCTATTTATAGGGTTCTAAGGACACTTAGAAACCCTAATTTATGAAATAGGACCTGAACTATTATTTCCAAAACAAGTTCTGCCCTTTTTTTTACTGTTCACTGTTGTACGTGTGCGCTCGATCGCAGATCCTCTTGTGCTCGAGCGCAGCCTTCTTCTTGTGTGCAAGCACAGATTGCTCTCGATCCTAGCTTGGGCACTGGGGCACTCGATCGCAGCTCCTCTGCGCTCGATCGCACTAAGCAACTGACAGATTTTCTAGATTTGCTCTTTGAGCTCCAAAATGCTTCCTTTTCTCCAAAAACCTATAAAAACCCATAAAATACAGAAAAGAAGTAAAATAGCATAAAATACGCACGCTAAGGGCTTAACAAATGTAAATTAAAGGGCTTAAATATGAATATTTAAGCACTTATCACCAAGGTGCACTGATCTTTTATGTTTAGCAAGTTCACATGGTTCACAACAAAGTTTAGAACTAGTACACTGTTGAGTTAAACAAGAAAAAAGATGTTCTAAAATATAAAATGAAGGGTGTCCTAAACGTTGATGCCTTTGATGTAACAACTCCAAGGATGAGTCAAATGTAGGCTGAAAAGCCTGAGTTGAATCTTTATTTGCGAGAGTCGACTACTCTGAAAAGTAAAGACCACTACGAAATCTACCACTACCAATCTACTGCCCCGTCACAAGTCCTTGAAAAACACAATGAGAAGGGAAGAAAGTTATTGAATAATTAAGTGACTTAGTAAGACTAGAAATAGATAAGAGATTGGTAGAAAAATTAGGAACACGAAGGACAAAAGATAATGATAAGGTAGAGGAGCATGTGATAGACCTCTTTCTAGTAATAAGAGAAAGGCTACCATTAGCAACTTGTACCTTATCTTTATTTGAATAGGGAGCATAAGTATTGAATAAACTAGCAATACCAGTCATATATTTGGATGCACTAGAGTTAATAATCCACGAAACATAAGAAGCATACACATTTAGAGCAATGAGAGAAATACTTGACTGAGAATAATGAGAAGAAGTGGGAGTAGAGATAGAAACATCCAATCTTGTCATCAGATTTCAGAGTGTTACCATTTCCTAATAACTTAAAGTCGATGAGGATGAAGAGATAGATGTTGTATCTGAAGAAGAGGACAAATGAGCTTGAGATCCTCGACCACCTAAAAAACCACCCTATTTTCCTCGACTACTCCCACGCATAGGATTACCATGTAGTTTATAACATGTCTCTTTAGTATGTCTAGCCTCACCACAGTAATCACATCAGAGATGATCCTTATCAGAAGGAGTTTGGTGTCCTTGTTAACACCAAATATAGGAGAGACAATCATGGCAAAACAATCAGATGATGTACCCTGAATCATAACATGTCTATGACTTTCCTCTTGTTGAATGCGAGCATAAGCCTCTCTCGTAGTAGGAAATGGTCGCTGAGCAAGAAGTGAAGCACGAACCTGATCATACTCAATATTAAGATCTGCAAGAAATTAAATAACCCGGTCTTGCTCAGTGAATTTCTTATAATTAACAATATCTTTAGTACTAGAAGGTGGATACACTTGTTAATGATAATATTCCTACCATAGTGAAGTAACAATGGCATAGTATTGTGTGACAGATTTATCTCCCTAAATTGTTTCTCGAATCTTCGTAATAATTTCAAAAGCCTTGGATATATCACCTGAAAGAGAATAGGTCTGAGCAACTGCCTCACAAATTTCATAAGTAGTGCTAAGAAACATTTAAGAATTATGGGCATGTGGTTCCATCGAATTGAATAACCATGTCTTCACCATGGAGTTGTCACATACCCAATCATCTAGAGAGGGATCACTACTAGCAGTCCTTTTTGAAGTTCCATTAATAAATCAATGAATGCGATTAGCCTCGATACAATACAAACAAGTATGAGACCATGCCAAATAATTTGTGCCATCCAATTTTGATGGACTGAGTAGAAAAGCGGAATTGAGGTCATTAGTGCTAACATGCCTTTTCATACCATCACTTGAACCATAAGTGATTTCACTATTCCTGACCATGAATAACAGTCAAAATAACATAATGGAATGTAATTCTTAATAGAAATACAACAAGAATTAAATTGGGCAGCCACTAATCAATAATATTATATAAGTATTTAAGCAATGGAGCACCAAACAAGGATAAGAAATAGCCACAAATACACCCGAAGAGAAAGAAGTAATCCTTACAGCTGTATATGGTGAGAAAAACTTGAACAAATCAAGCGAGGTATTGGAAAAATATTACCAGTGGTTCGGAAAATGAAGAAATACACCTAGAGAGATTCAATTCCACATATGCAACAATCAAAAACCAGGATTTGATTCAAAGATTGGCTTTTATCTCTATTTCAACAGCATTGGTGCAAAGCACAATAAATATGGCTTGACAAGAAGAGGAGGCAAGTTGGAGATGCTTGGAATCTGCCAAAAACAAGTTCTGATGGTTCGGAATAACTAGGCTTGCCCAAAAATACACCACTTGTTGCTTGTTGAAGTCTGTCGGCAAATGAGGATGCCTAAATCATTGCATTAGACCAACACCCATGCCTAGCAATGGCACGACATGGCCATGGGGTTTACTGATGCTAGTGGAAGCTTTAGTTTTTTAAGTTTATTTGATCAGAAGCTCTGATACCAATTTGGAATATGAGGCAGAGAGAGACAGAGAGAAAAGAATAAGAGAGTGTGGTTGTGTGTGTAACACTAAACCCTAATTCACTATTTATAATAATATACTTACAAGATAATTACAAAAATGGACATAAGAAAATAAGACTAAGTGATCTAAGTAGCTGGCCCTAGAATAGGCTAACTATTTAGCATTACATAACTTAACATGATAATATTTTGTTTGCTATGAATGATCTTTGATTATTACAAAAGACAAAATAATTGTTGTCCAATATATTTAATATGAAAGATCTTGATAAAATGTTTTTTGCTCTTGATTTTGAGATTCAAGTTTCCAATGACTTAATCATATATGGAATCTAACTATGCTGTTATATGTGTTTTAAGTTTTATCATATTATTGTTTATATTTAATCTTAAACTACAATTCTATTACTTTCCTTTCTCGCACACTCTCTCTCATCCGCACACGCACGCAACGATCAACAGTCACCACCATGGCTCGTTCCCTCTCTCTTTCTCGTTCTCTCTCCAGAAAATTGGTAGCCCCAAAGCCTTCTTCTTGCCTACCCTCCGTCCGTACTCAATCCACCAACCAACCCAATCACGCCGACCTCACCGACATTGAAACCACATCGTCCGATCCTCTGCTTCGGAAACTCGAGGACGCAATCCACCGGATCATCGTCCGCAGATCCGCACCCGATTGGCTTCCCTTCTTACCAGGAACTTCTTACTGGGTCCCACCCCCGAGATCCCAAAACTACGGCCTTTCCCAGCTCGTTGAGAAGCTCGCCAATCCCTTGACACCAGAGGAGTCCCTCTCCACCACCACCGTCCGAGGCTGGCCTTCCTCCGATTACTTCGTCAAAGGTATTATATGTATGTATTTAATTTAGTTTGTTAGGGGAAAAGTGCAAATGGTTTTGATTGTATATTGTTAGGATTAGTATTGGGTGCTGGTTGGTTAATTGATTTTTTTTTGTCTGGTTCCCGCAAAATTCTACCTTTTTCTATACCCAGTTTTTTCGAGTATTTGGAATAGAAATTAGCGACCCCTTTTACGATTTGACTGATTTTTAAGGACTGAATTTGGGATGCCTTGGTCAGATTAAATTGGGATTCATGCCGTAGATACAAATTTAATTGTAATCTCCCTTCCCTTGCATAAATTGTATGTAGAAAACCCTTCAATGAATAAATTTTAAGGATCAGGGAGGACCATGCAATACAAGAATAGATTAATATAAAGCGTTTTGGATTTTGGCATGTTAATGTCCAAGAACGATGAATTCATATTCGGCCAGGTATTATAAAAACTTAGATATTTATATTTAATGGATTTGAATCTCTCTTAATTTGAGGGATCTATAATTATCCTTTGTATGATTTCAGTGCAAGTTTTTGTCTAGCTCTGAGAAAATATAAATGTTTTGCAATGTGTACTTTAACCTTCAGAATATTAACTTTTTTATATCTTAGATTGAAGTGGCAGGGTATTTACACTCTTCTTTTCTCTTTTGATTTTAGGTGCAAATCCACATCCGATGGAGGCAGAGACCATTTCCAATAATATGTCTCAGTATGAGGATGAGGAAGGATGAACCATACCTCTTACAAGACGGGTATCTAGGGTGTGTGAGATATCACTTTCTTGTGTCTTCCTTTTTATTAAAGTTAAAACAATTGTTTCATATTTGTGTGATGTTTATAAACTTATGACACTACTATATAACTAGTTAATTGCTTACTGATTAAGAAATTCAAAGTGTATTACTTATAAAAAAAGAAAGAAATTCAAAGGGTGTTATTGTGTATGTGTGCGGTTTTAAGTGGATGGCATGTGCCCCTTTAGTTTTTTACATGGCAAAAAGATTAGACTGAGGAGATAATATTGGATCATTTAATGGCAGTACTGAATCGATAAAGTTTAAAGAAGAGTTATCTTAGAGTCTGATAAGAAGTAAACTATGTTAGGGCATTTGGTATCTAATGCTCAAATAAAAATTTGCTGTTTTCTGGGCTATGGATCTGCATTAAAACTACAGAAAGGAAGTGGTAAAGAGATGTAACTGTTGTGATTTTTAAATTACTCGCAAGCGCACGAGTCGTTTGCAATATAGTGTTGTGCAAGTGCGAGGTCGAATCCACAGGGAATTGCGTTGTGAAAATATTTTTATCTAAACTAAGCCTATTTTAACCTAGTTCCAAGTTTTGAATTGTCTTTTGCAAAACAAATATAAACTAAACTAAATTGATTTAAAGACTAATGATAAAAACACTAAGGTTTCTGAATCCACCACACCAAAGTAAAGCATATATCTTCATGTTCTATATAAAAATAATCAATCAAAACATTCCATGAATCCAACTTTAAACAAATCACAACAAATATCCCAATTAAACCAAAACAATCCAATGTATCCGCTTTTAACAAATCACAAATGATATCCAATTTAATAAAAAACGATTCGATGTATTCATCAAATGAAACATACAAAATATCCAACAGAACAATTTAAACGCAATCAATCATAAGATTTTACTCAAATAATTGAACATGACATTTGTACTAAAAAAAACATTAGAATTGTATAAACAAATTTGAAAATATTATACCAAACAACGTTGAGGTTTCATCTTCAACCTTTGAAGATTTTAGCTACTTATAATCATGAAACTAAAGTTCACAATAACAGTGCTAAACATTAAACTTTAAAACTAACAAAAGCAGTAAATTAAAAACTGACTATACATGGGGAGAAATTTCACTCGCTGTTGGGCGGCGCTTCCCGTTGTGGTAGAAAAACCTTCGAGATCCACCAGAATGCTAGCAGAAGTCCTCAAGATTGCACACCAATTGTTTCAGTGAGGTGGAGCTTTTATAGGGGAATTCCCGGAGTACAATGTGTTTCAAATTCGATGTGGGATACTGCCCGAGTGCACTCGATCGCAGTCTGGTGCGCTCGGGCGCATATTGGTGCACTGCAAAGCATTTTTAACCGATGTGGGATGTGCGAGTGCGCACTTACGATTGATCGCAAGTCTGGTGCGCTCGAGCGCACTAAACATCTTCAGCTTAACTTTTGTCTACTAAAACTGTTATAACTTTCTCTAGAAAAATCATTTTTACAAGCCGTAAAATTCCTCAGAAAATAGACTTCCGGATCTTTCCAAGCATATATGGCTTATCTCCTGGTTCTTCCTGAATCAATACAGTAAAATCCACAAAAATGACTGATCTGTACAAGCAATTCTGGCAATTTTAGTGAAACTTCTTTCCTTTTCCCAGTGCTTGTAAACCTGAAAAACAACGAAAACAACTCAAAGTAACAAATTCCTAAGCTAACAAATGTAAATTAAGTGGCCAAAATATGCAATATTTGGCACTCATCAAATACCCCCAAACTTACATTTTGCTAGTCCCTTAGCAAAACAAAATAAAAGACTACATGAAAAACAAAGAACATAAAGATAAGTTCATCACTCATGGTATCCAAAAATTTAAGGAGCACTCAAAACCATGATATTCATTAATGAGCAAGCTTAAAAAATATAACCCATCTTCGCAATGAATAGGAATTTAAAACCTAGTTACTTACAAGCGGCAGGCTAAGACATCACAAGCTTGAATCAGTGTAAAGTGAATTAGCATATACAGATGAGGTTTCCAAATAACTTCAATGTACAATGTCTCCATGTCTCAAGATTCACAGAATTTCTTGTCAGAAGGAACAACGATGACATAGTTTTATTTATTTTTTTGTTTTTTATATATAAGGTTCTGCTATGATTAGTTCCCTTAAGCTTTCTAATTGACCCACGTAGCGAGTGTTGAGTCAATGACTCCCAAACCAGATGGTTTTAGGGCATTAGGTGTAAAGACACCCCCAAGGACTTACTAACTCAAGTCAAAAAGGCTACGAAATTAACCTGGCCTTAATGCTACCAAGCAAAATTTTCACCTTTTGACGTGAATACTCATTGCTTACTGAAGCAAGAGGTCCAGTTACTCAGCAAAAAATTTCGCAGTGATCACTATGAGTAAAATTCCCACCTTTTGACGTGAACACTCATTGCTTACTGAGGTAAGAGGTCCAGTTACTCAGTGGAAAGTTTATTGATGATGATCATTATAAATATTAGTAGTATTTTTTTTTTTAATACCCAAGTGTTTATCCAACAAGTCATCCAGTTTCAGTTAAGATAAGGAAACATACACATTAAAATCACATGTCATACCTCACACAAATATGTGCTACTGTGCTCGTGTTATATTATATCAAACATGTGAATTCTCGAATGCTTAAAGTAAGTAACTAAGGTTTAAAACTCTATCATTAGATCATGTGTTCAAAATTTTTAAGCTCACCAATGACATCACATCACAGAAATTGTTTAGATCAACCAAAATTTCAAAATAACATGAGCATGCATTTACTTACTTTATTTTCTTTTTTTTTTTCGTTAAATGAAGAAAAACAACAATTTAGGATAAAGTGTGTGTAACGTGTCTCCCATACCCCCAAACTTAATTTACACATCGTCTCCAACATGTGAATAATATGGAAAGAGCTATCCTGGGAGATGGAGAACTAGCTGGACTGGTATGGCTCATAGCATACCCCCAAACTTGAACTAAAGTACGCGTTGTCCCTGAAAAATAAAGACTGGAAAACAAAAAATACTGGAAACAAACATTAATCATAAATATGTAAAATAATAAATATACAGAAAGGATATGCTGTGGGGTGCCTCCCATGAGCGTTAAGTTTAACGCCTTCAGCCAGACCCAACATTAGTAATCGTGCTCAGCTAAACGCTCCACCATCTGATCAATAAATGGGAGTGGAAAATGATCCTTCCTTGTGGTAGCATTCCACTTACGGTAGTCTAGACACACTCTCCATCCTGATTGCACACGAGTTGGAACCAACTCGTCGTCTTTATTTATCACTACCGTCAATCTAGCCTGCTTTGGCACGACATGAATTGGGCTCACCCACTCGCTATCAAAGATTGGATAAATGATCCCTACATCCAACAGCTTTATCACTTCAGTCCTCACAACCTCTTGTATAGCTAGGTTGAGCCTTCTTTGTGGCTCCCTCGATGGCTTGGCATTCTCCTTCAAATGTAACTTGTGCATCACCACCGAGGGGCTGATCCCCTTGATATCCTTAATAGTCCAGCCGATAGCTTCATTGTGCTCTCTTAAAACGTCCAATAATTTATCCACTTGAGCATCAACCAAATCTGAAGCTATAGTCAGAGGCAAAGAATCTGTTGGACCTAGGAACTTATACTTAAGATTGTCCGGTAAAGGCTTAAGTTCCTTCTTGAGGGGTTCAGGTGTTGTAGTTTTCTCCGTCTCATTGCTCTTCTGAGGAGCAGACTCCAAAGTAGCATTTGCTTGCTCAAACAATTTATCCAAATCCAAATCCTCTTCAAATTGAGCAAAGCGTGCCTCCAGGGGGTCCTCACTACGGGATTCATCCACAGTCTCCTCCGTCTCACTGCTCTTCTGAGGAGCAGATTCCAAAATGGCATTCGCTTGCTCAAGTAACTTATCTAAATCCAAATCTTCTCCAAACTGTGCAAGCATGCCTCCAGAATGTCCTCAGACTCCCCTCCTTTCTTGGGCGCTTGTAATCTCTCAGGGTAAGGCGCTTTAGGTACAAACGACCTAGGGAGATCCTTAATAACAGGTGTGGCTGTAGATGACTCAGCATCTCTCTTTTCCTTGTTGCCACTTTCTTGCCCTTGTTGCATAGTTGGGTTCTCTTCCACTTGATTGTCCACTTGTCTCCCAGACCTCAATGGGACAATCAATTGCACTTGTTACTGCCCATGCATAGGAGTTGATGAATTTTCCACCGCAAACTGTTCCTTCGGGTTAGGCTCAGGTTGATTGGGGAACCTTCCCTTCTCTCCTTCACCCAAGTGACTTGCGATTTGACCCATTTGACTCTCTAGTTTGGCAATCGCTTGGGTGTTTACTATTGTTGCACTCCTTACTTCGTTTATGGATTGGTCTGTCATCTTCCTGAAATCATTGAGGGCATCCTCCAATGACTGTGAAACTGACGCTAGCTCTTGAATGGGAGCTTGGTAAGCGGGTGATGGTGCTGGATAGGCTGAGTGACCATAACTTGGAACTGGTGGAGGAAATTCGGGAGGGTATTGATTGTGAGCATGATAAGGGGCTCCTCCCTGATTCATTAGTTGGTTCTGCGTCTATGAAAAATCAGGGTGGTTCCGCCACCCTGGATTGTATGTCTCGGAGTAAGATCCATTTGATTGCTACCAAGTCATTGAAAATGTTTATTTGTTCCATGGGATACTCGACAAAAGCCGGTGTAGATGGACAATTCTGTGCTAAATGCATAGGACTAGCACAAATAGAACAACTATCAACATTGAATGTATTGGTTGTATTGATGGACTAGCTGGTCATCTTCATGAAATCCTTGAGGGCGTCCTCTAAAGACTGTGAAACCGGCGCTGGATTCATCCACATTTTTTTTATAGGCCAATGCAAACAGAAACAAAAAAAATAAAATAAAATTGCAAAAAGAAAAATCAACAAAAATTGCTAACTAACTAGTAGAAAAATAAAATCAATTCAGACCAAAAATTTAATTTTCACAAACCAAACAACTCTCCGACAACGGGGCCAATAACTTGTTGTGAGTTTTAAATTATTCGCAAGCGCACGAGTCGTTTGCAATAGAGTGTTGCGCAAGTGCGAGGTCGAATCTACAGGGAATTGCGTTGTGAAAATATTTTTATCTAAACTAAGCCTATTTTAACCTAGTTCCAAGTTTTGAATTGTCTTTTGCAAAACAAATATAAACTAAACTAAATTGATTTAAAGACTAATGATAAAAACACTAAGGTTTCTGAATCCATCCCACCAAAGTAAAGCATATATCTTCATGTTCTATATAAAAATAATCAATCAAAACATTCCATGAATCAAACTTTAAACAAATCACAACAAATATCCCAATTAAACCAAAACAATCTAATGTATCCACTTTTAACAAATCACAAAGGATATCCAATTTAATCAAAAACGATTCGATGTATCCATCAGATGAAACACACAAAATATCCAACAGAACAATTTAAACGTAATCAATCATAAGATTTTACTCAAATAATTGAACAGAACATTTATACTAAAAAAATATCATAATTGTATAAATAAATATGAAAATATATGCCAAACAATGGCGAGGCTTTATCTTCAACCTTAGCTGAAGATCTTAGCCACTCATAATCATGAAACTAAAGTTCACAATAATAGTGCTAAACATTAAACTTTAAAACTAACAAAAGCAGTAAATTAAAAACTGACTATACATGGGGAGAAATTCCACTCGCTGTTGGGTAGTGCTTCCCCTCGTGGTAGCAAAGCTTTCGAGATCCACCAGAATGCTAGCAGAAGTCCTCAAGATTGCACACCAATTGCTTCAATGAGGTGAGGCTTTTATAGGGGAATTCCCGGAGTACAATGTGTTTCAAATTCGATGTGGGATACTGGCCGAGTGCGCTTGATCGCAGTCTGGTGCGCTCGAGCGCATACTGGTGCATTGCAAAGAATTTTTAACCGATGTGGGATGTGCGAGTGCGCACTTGCGATCGACCGCAAGTCTGGTGCGCTTGAGTGCACTAGATATCTTCAGCTTAACCCCTGTCTACTAAAACTGCCATAACTTTCTCTAGAAAAATCATTTTTACGAGCCGTAAAATTCCTCAGAAAATAAACTTCCTGATCTTTCCAAGCATATATGGCTCATCTCCTGGTTCTTCCTGAATCAATACAGTAAAATCCACAAAAATAACTGATCTGTACAGGCAATTCTGGCAATTTTAGTGAAACCTCTTTCCCGGTGCTTGTAAACCTGAAAAACAACGAAAGCAACTCAAAGTAACAAATTCCTAAGCTAACAAATGTAAATTAAGTGGCCAAAATATGCAATATTTGGCACTCATCAGTAACTCCAGTGCCTGAGGATATTTTGAGATCATATGTGAAGGAAGGGGTTGATCCACTCATCTTGACATGGTTCTAATTGATCTATTTTTATGTTAAGAATATTTATCGAGGCTCTTCTCCTACCTGTATCGTTAGAACATGCTAAGCCAGATCATCTTCATGTAAAACCTTCTTCATTTAGATTGCAATTACAATACAGTTTTATGAAACTAGTTGCTATGGTTTGGATCTCTAGTCAATATATTCCACATAGGAGCATTGACCATTGTTTCATACTTTTCCCACTATTTTGTATTCATAATAGTGCAAGAGGGGCTCAACTGCAAGTTGTTCAAGAGTAATGATCTTGATTTTCTCAGCCCTTTGCATAACAATTATTTAGCTTATTTCTTGATAATTAATTTTCTTCAAGGAGACCTATTTCTTTTAAGACTACAAAGTTGGTTAACACATTCTTCTCAGCTTAAATGTATGAACATTCACATGATAAAGACTCATTTTTAAATGTTAAAAATTATAAAAACTATTGGATCTCTAATAGTTTTTATTGCAATAAAATTAATATTGATATATAAGTTAATAGAGGTTTTGAGATAAATTTACTAGTTGTTCTGTTGGATGGATGGGAAGTAAAAGGTGAAGGGATGAATTCTTAAATGATTTATTGGAAAAGAAAGGAAGGATGCGCATAGATTAGTAAAATCTCTAGGTCCTAGTAGTTTCCTTTTCAAATTGTAGAATAACCATGATAAGGAAAGAGACTTCATTAACATTTAGTTGATGTGATTCTTTTGCCCTTCATTTTAGCTAAAAACTTTTCAGAAGTTTCCTTTCCTTTCCATTGGCTAACCAAATAGAGGCTTCTTTTTATCTATTCTTATTTCTCCTGAACATCTAAATGGGAAAAACTGATTGTCTTTTCTTTTTGTTTCACATCATTTCTATTAATGCAGGCACAAGCATAGCTACTTTTTTCTATTTAATCTCAATTTTGGAAACTTCATGTGATTTTCATTTTTTGTACTTTAGCATAAGCAGCTAAGGTGTAAGTCGTTTTTAAGTTTGGGCTGTGATTAATAGAACATCTCGACTTACATTGTGCGGATGCCTAAAATGTGGGCTTAATGGTTAATACCTCCATCCTTCCTCTAGATTTCTACTTTCTAGGAACTAGTCAGTCATTAGGATTCTGCTATTTTTACAGTCACAAGCCCTATGTCTCTTTATTCTCCATAGCTTTTTACCATCATCTAATCCACCAAACCAATCTAAAGGCCTTCGCTATCGCAGGATGCCAACAAACATCCTTATTCTTGTATTGCAGCCATCCTTTCAATGAATAAATGTTAACAAAGTTAACCCAAAATTTCTAGAAACCCTAAACCCTTCAACCATGTATATATACCGTAAAATCCCCAATTTCTCTGAATTTTTTTACTCAAATATTATGTATCACTATGCTCTCTATCTTTTTGGTATGTTAAGACTCATCCTTTCCTTCCATTTTCACAGAGACTTTAAAACAAACTATAACACAATAGAGGAAACTGCTGAATTATTATTATATACAGTGTTATTTATAACTCAACAAAGCAATGTTTCTTTTGTTGGATTGAAAAATTACTCATGCTGAAAAAAAAAATCACTTTATCTATTGAGAAATGAGTACAACACATTTGAAATGTCACTGATGTTTCAGTGTTATGCTGCAGTTTGAATTTAGCCTCACTAAAAGAAAATATTGGCTATTTGACATATGGACTCGTTACTGAAATACTTCTAGCATTGCATAAACAGATTACTGTGCTTTCTCTTCAACTTGAAGGATTTTAGATCTTATAAAATTTGTTTATTGATTGGCTGCTGAAAAATGCAGGCACATCCAGGTACTGTAAATTTTATGTGGAAGCAAGAATCAGAAGTGACAAAATGTATTGACTGAAAGACATTTTGGTCAAATCGGAGGAGCTGCACAGATGCAATACGCTTAGTGATGCTGAAATTACTTTTTTTTTTTCCAAATGTCAGCTGCCTGTAACGACTGTCTGTATCATATGCTAAAGTTAAATAAGACGTGGTATTGTTGAATTGTATGTAAGTACTATTCGATATGTGCACAGATATTGGCTAGTCATCAATTAACTAGGGATAGTTTACTTAATCACACGTCTCTGGTTGGGGTAGACTTTTGGACAGATGTTGTCTCTCTGCTTTTTGGGTTAATATTATTTTTACACCTTGACTTTTACTGCTGGTAATCAATTGCTATACTTTCACTATCAAAGTGACAAATTGTTTTATCAATCAAATTTTTAGTTAATTCTAACAGATTTTTTAAACGCATTTATCCGTACGATAAAAACATGTGGTCATATGAAAATAATATGGTTAAATGATTCGTATGTTTTTGTTATATCTGTAAAAAAATTATTAGATTTAATTGGAAAATCGGGAAAATTAATTTATTTTATAGGTTGGGCCAATTTGTTACTAGCAATAAAACCCAAGGAGCAAAAGTTTTGTTAATCCCCTTTTAATGTATTGTTTTTTTTTTTTATTAAAAAAAGAACATTAAAATTAATTTAAAACACTTTTAATTAAAGTATTTATTATAATTTTAAGATGAAATAAGCAAAGTTAAACTAATATACCTAACTTGCTTACATGAGAACTGGATTTACTTAAATAATGCATAGACGACGAGCTAGGCAAGCCTTCAAAATTTTGTGGTTTGCTAACAGTAAGGAAATCAAGTATTTTAACATTATTATTTTTTCATTTTTTATTTAATGGTTGCGCTATACAGCTCCTTGGTCTCATATTTTCTCCGATCTAAAGTGAAAGCAAGAGTTAATTCCACATCTTTAGTATAAATGCATGATTATAAAAACAACTTTATTAATTAAGTTAGTTGGTATTTTCTTTTCAACATTGCAACTCTATTTTAGTGTATTCAACTATTTCAAAGTGAAAAGAAGAAAACATTATATTGAGAAAGAAGGTAACATTATAACTAATTGAAAATTTGAAAACCTTTAGTCTTTAGGGTTTTTGTATTTTCTCTCCACTGAAACTAAGGTTTCCATGGGAGTCTTTTTTTCTTGTCTAGGACAAGTTTATTCTCTTTGGGCTTCAACTTAGGAGAGTTTCTCTTTAGGGTTTCGATTTTGATGATTACACTTAGGGTTTGGGTTGTTAGGGCTTAGGGATTGAAGGAAAATTAGAGGAGTTATGGAAGAATTTGTCTTTGAAGGAGGAGGGTGAGGAGTTCATCATTGATGAAGCCAATGATTAGGATGGGGCTATGGAAAATGAACGTGATTTGGTAGGGAAACTGCTCACATTTAAGACTTTTAGTGCAAATACGTTGGTGAGTACTCTCACGATGATCTGAAAAACGATTAAGCCCACACATGACAAGATTTTGGGAGAGAATCTGTTTCTATTTTAGTTTCCATCTCGGAAGGATAAAAGCAGAGTGATTGAAACGTTCCCCATGATCCTTCGACAATAGTCTCGTAATGCTGAATGAGGTCGTCGGTAAGAGTCAATCCTTTGAAATTGCTTTTACTTGTGCACTATTTTGGGCTAGGGCATACGAGATGCTCTTGGGCAACATGACCCAAAATATGGGTAGAAAGGTTAGAAAAAGGGATGGAGAAGTGCTACATGTGGACATAGGTGAGGATTGATTAGGGTGGGTAAGATTTTTAAGAATTAGGGTGAGTAAAACTTTTAAGGAGCTGAGTCTTCTTCAATTTTAGATGAGAAAAAAAGCAAACACTGATCACTCTAAAGTATGAAAGGTTGTTGTTGTTTGGTTTCTCCTATGGTATTTTTGGGAACAAGCTAAAAGACAGTCCACGAAAGGATGAGAAGGAGGCAGGGGATCTCTGATGTGGTGTATTAATATTGTAATTAGTTAAAGGTTTGTTCTTTGAGGAGAAAGAGTTCTACGATGGGCCAAAATAGAATGGGAGATACATTGGGGATCATAGCGCTGGCAAAGAACACCATGGATAGTGGCTCCTCAAGCAACAATGGCTTAAGTGCAATAGGATGGCGTAGATGGGAAGGAGAGAGAGAAGGGGAAGAGGTATATAGCGGTGCAAGGCAGGGTACTGTGATAGGGTTAAATTCAGTAGCAAGGGTGGGGGACCCAATGAGGACTTGGTGGAGACCAGTGGAGGGAATAGAAAAATTAGCTTTAGTGGGTGGAGTAGAAAGGCGTAGACATCGCATTTTGCACCATTCGGTAATGAACAATCGTTTTCTCATTGGACCTTAGTGAAAAGAACAAAGATGATTGTTCATGTTTGCGTTTAGTGTATGATATTCTTCAAGTTCAATGATTTCTATGATTAGGATATGATTTAAAAGAAAATCAAAAGAGGAAATAAGGATAAAAGAAGGATTGTTCATGTTGGAATATTTGGCTCACATGAAATGCCAGTAGATATGATATTATCACCATATCTGCAAATAACATCATTTGTAAGGTGATTAAGATGGTTGGTGAAGTAGTTGAAGATTTCAAACCAAAAGGGCTTTCATGACTATCAGTTTACAAGTTATCCATGTCCCAATTTCTTCTCCTTCATTTCCAAGAGGAAATTGGGTTCATTAGAGGGATCCACAGCTGGGCAAACTAAAACTCAACACCGATTGGTCTAGCAAGGATGGTATTTGCCAAAGGGGAGGCTTACTTCAGGATTACAAAGGCTCGATTTTATACTCTTTTTCCTTTTTTTTTTTTTTTTTTTTTTTTTTTTTTTATAGCTTTAGTTCTAATATAGAGGGAGAGGCAAACACACTTCTCACGGGTCTTAAAATTTGGGCAGACAACAATTATGTTGTTGACATTGTTGAAAGTGATTCTAAAACTCTTGTTGATTGCCTTATCTCTTTAATGGCTCCATGGAAAATTCATTACCTTCTCAAAATTTTTGGTAAGTTGTTGCCTTCTACCTACTCTCTTTGTCATGCTTATTGGGAAGCTAATCAAACTGTAGACAAATAGGCAGCACTTGCGCATCAACATCTTAGCAATATATATATATATATATATATATATATATTTTGTATGCGTGTAGAAATAGGCTCTCTTCCTTGGGATATTTCGCATGTGTGTCTTGTAGATGTAAATAGAACTAGATTCTTTAGGCACCCTTAAAGCCTCTGCTCTTATTGTTATCTCCAATTGGAGTTTCTTCATTTGGTTTTTCAATATTTCTGTTATGGTTCTTTTAGGGGTAAGGTTTTCATGTTCCCCGCCCCCTTTCTTTGCTTATACTTTTTATTCTTTAATATATTGGTAGGGATCTTCCTAAGCCCCCATCTCCATAGGTGGCTTTAAAAAAAAGGCCAAAATCTTCTATTTTGAGAACCTGACTTTCGCACTAAATAAATTTATCTTCACAAAACCTGAGAATTTGTCATTCTCCATATCTATAGAGCTTTTAATTATCTTTCTAATGATATAGTATGGGCCTGCATACGATAAGAGATGAGTGCGAAATTAATTTTAATCAAAACAGCTGCAAAACTAATCAATTTTAGTGTATCGGGCCTCATTTAAATCAGTAAGGAATTTACATGTCAAACCACTTGAGCTTGAATGAAGATTTCTTGGGCCTTCCATAAATTACAAGAACATTGTAATTATGAAAACGGTAGAATTGAAAACAAAGAAGGTCATAACCGTAAATTTTATATGCTGAAAGGTGGCTGGCAAAATTGTAAATAATTAATGGTAAAATTGTAAATTGTAATTAATGGTAGAATCGTAAATAACTAATGATAAAATTGTAAATTTAAAATCAATGGCTGAATATTAAATTCTAAAAAAACGTGAAGAGGCAAACGGTGAACATCAGATGATGTTCACATGAAGTGCTTTGAAGTAAGAAAAAAAAATATATAATATAATATAAAAAAAGTGAAGAAGTAAACAGTGAACATCAGATGATGTTCACGTGAAGTGCTTTGAAGTAAGAAAAAAATTATATAACAAAAAAAAAAATTGAGCAAAGCTTTGAAGTTTAGAGACTCCATTTTACAATTCCGCATTTTGTTTTCTTTCTTTCTTCAAATCAAATTCTTAGCAAAATATTATAAAGAAAATTTCTCCAATATTAGAGATAATTACAGTCATCCAATTACAATAGCAAGGTTTCATCACATTAGAGGTAATTTTTCAATAAGACTCATAACTAAATAATTATACTGTTTGAATTAAGTTATGAAATAATAAGATTTATGAAAGTTTATGAATAGGTATTGGTGATCGGCAATCCCAAGAAATTGTTGAAAGCAGTAAGAAAGGTAAAGATGTGATCCATGGGTAGCTTTAAGTGCTACGCGGTGAGTCACATTTACTTTTAGTAATCGAGACCAATAAAAATATGAATTGATGATATTTAAATAAATTGTTGAATTATAATGATTGGATGATGTATTTTCTTCTATGTATGATAATTAATTGATTTATTGATTAAGGATTAAATGATTTGTTGAAAATTAATTATATAAGAATTTATATTTTAAAAAATGGATAGATTAATGAAAAATATATTGAAAAGATATATGAAATTCTTGAAAGATATGATTGAAAAATTGATATGATATATGAGGAGACAATTCAATATATATGATAAAAAAATAATAATTTTGAAAAAGAGATAGTTGAATTGAATGCTTTGATGTATGCTTGCTTGCATGTTATTGCTCATATACATAAAGGGAAGACCAGGAATGCAGCTGGTCTGCCTGAGAAGACTAGGAAGGTAGCTGGTCTGGTTGAAACATGTCAACATGTGAGAAGATATTCCAAATGATATTATGAAATGATCCGATGATAAAGAAAGAAAGAAAAACAATTTAAATTCATGCATTATATATATATATATATTAAATATTTATTACAGCTGGTTGAGATGCTAAAGAAACACTTTTGATTATGAAATGATTGATAGACAAATGAGTCTCATAGTGAGACAACTTTGATGATAAATAAATTGAAAATGGTCATGAGATATATGT
Organism: Bretschneidera sinensis; assembly: GCA_023935145.1. NCBI lineage: Eukaryota > Viridiplantae > Streptophyta > Magnoliopsida > Brassicales > Akaniaceae > Bretschneidera > Bretschneidera sinensis. Next base: position 14,322,369 of record CM043704.1, read on the forward strand.
ATTGAAAGAGGATAGCTTGATAGCTTGATAATTTATTTATAAAGAGATCGAAAAATGATGGAATTAGTATGTGAGAAGAGATAGATGATTAATTATGTTGATTTAATAATGATTGAATATAACTAGAAATATACAAATCGAGTACTTCTAGTAAATCTTATTCATTGAGCTTGTGAAGCTCACTTCTCATTGTTAAATAATTTCAGGTAGCGGGTAGGATAGATAAATTTGTGAGCTAAGATTCAGACTGAGTTATTATATGTAAGTCTCGTGGTCCAAATCCTCATACTAATGGAAGAAAAAAAAAAGATATTAATGTATCTTTAATACGTTGTAAATATTGTTTCAGATATGATAATGTAACTACCCTGTTGAGGGTTGAGGCTTGATATATATATATATATTTTCAGTTGATGTATGTTTTTATATTGTTGCATATATGTGTCATGCTAGAATTTCAAAACGTGACAACACCAGCTCGGGGTTGGCCAAGCCGGGATGGGTCAGTTACAATTTTGGTATTAGAGCATTAGGTTTTTTATGATTATGTAGACTGCATAAAAATTTAAAGATTCTGAGGATGACACGTGGACGTGCTAGAGCTAGAGGTAGAGTACTAAACCAAAGAGGACGTAGTAGACCCTAATATTTAGAAGAGCTAAAGTTGAGATGGAGGTCTAATTTGTGGTTCATGTAAAGGAACAAGTTGCTAGTATAGTTAGTACTAGTAGAGGTGTGAGAGGATCTGATATTAGGAGAGATGGGTTAAGAGAAGTTCGTGATCGTGCTAAAGAGAGATTGAATGCAGCAGAAGATAGGGCCGATAATTCACAGTGGAGATTGGAGGAAAGGACTAGAACATAACCTAGCATGGTGAGACAAAAGGTTTATGAGGGAGAGGGTTTGTTTGTACATGAGATGCAAGGAGATTGTTTTGTGAGATTTATTAAATTTAAACCCTAGTCTTTTAGAGGATCTGTAAATCCTATTGAGGCTGAGCAGTGGATTAAACATGTTGAAAAATATTTTGAAGTCTTACCAGTGATAGATAGGCAAAAGGTTGCCTTTGCTTCATTTAAGTTAGAAGGTAAGACTTCTCAATGGTGGGAGGATATTCTGCCTAGATTGAGTACTCATATATATCAACCTTTAACTTGGTGTAAGTTTAAGGATGTGTTCTTTACGAAGTATTTTCCAAATACATTTCGAGCATAACAGGAGAGAGATTTTATTTGTTTAAGGCAGAACACTTTATCTGTGGCTGAGTATGATAGTAGATTTATAGCCTTGTCGAGTTTTGTACCTGAGTTAGTAAATATAAAGGAGAGAAAATGTAAGAGATTTTTAGACAGGTTACACTATGACATTCGAACTAAACTCTCTTATATGAGTATTGTGAATTATGCTATAATAATGGATAAAGGATTATAGATTGAGAAAGATGTGATGGAGTTTAGAGGTAGGAGGGATTGGCTGAAGAGGTCTAGATTTGAGGGATCCAGAGGTGGTAGTAATATGGGTGTGTAGGGTGGGCGACCACCCCAAAGGGGGTGTTCCTTGTCACGGGAAACTATAATACAGAGTTAGAGGCAAGAAAGATTTGTTGCTACTGTAGCTCAGAGTAATATTGATGGGACCCCTAGATTTGGGAGACAGGTTATGGGAACTGCAGGTTATGGGAACTGAAGGCTATAGTAAAGGAGTAAGTATGATCAAGAGACAAGAGTTTTCTATAGATGTAATCAGATAGGACACATATCTCAGAATTTTCCTACTCTGATGTGCTTTGTATGTGGTGAGGGATGACATATTAGTGTAGATTGTTGATTACGCCCGAAACACAACGCGGTAGTTGTAGTACAGTTTTGGGGTGTCGATTCCACAGGGAAACAAGTTAATTACAAAAGAAGGTGTAAACTTGAACAAAAATGATAAAAGATTGATTGAAAGAATCTGAATTGTTTATTTTATGAAAATTGTGTGAATGATTGAATAATATAATAAAGTAATGACAAGGTTCCGGAAATCCTCCCCAGGTTTGTTGCTCTAATCCTAACTTGGTTCAGTTGTTTTTATCTCGATTGCAAGTTTCACATCCCCAACAGGCAATCAACAAATATTCAATTAAAGCGCATTTATAAACCCTAATGTAATTACTATGAATTATTCTTTACTTTCAAGCTCACATGACATAACTTATAAATTATCAAGAGACGACGATATATTTAAATGACAATAACGCAGCAATGGAAAAAATCTATAAAAGAGATCTACCGGACTCAATCACACCCAAACAGATACACATAAGAAAAGCATGACTAGACTTATATGGAAAAGAAGCATGCAATAACCGGGCTAACAAAAGAATCTACTGATTAAATTAAAGAATAAATCATAACAATGTTTAATGAAAATAAAACCAAACTACAATTGAACCAAATAAAGGAAAATAAGAACAACTACACCTAGGGATTCATCCCTTTCCCTTGCTTGGAGACTAGCCAGCCATGGGGCTCATGCTTCCTTGAGTTGCCTCTGGCCTCTCAACGATCATCTCCTCCTTGGTAGCGAAAAGCATCGGTGATTCCTCAGCTTGCCCTCTAAATTTATACTTTCGGATTCATCCTAAAGGCCCTCTGGATTGCTCTTAAAGGCCCTCTGGATTCACTCTCTGATGATTTCAGATGAGCTCCGATTGATGCTCAAAGCTAAAGTGGAGTGGGTCTTATATAGGCAAATACCAAGAGTGCAATGTGTTTCCCATCCGATGTGGGATGTGGGATATAGAAATGTATTTTCCAACCGATGTGGGATGTGGGATTTAAGCCCAAAATCACGCTAAAATCCCACACAGCCCGCACAGCCTGACCTTTGTCTACTTAAACTGCCATAACTTTCTCTAGAAAAATCTGTTTGACAAACCGTAAAATTCTCCAGAAAATAGACTTCTGGATCTTTCTAAGCATATATAGCTCATCTCCTGGTTCTTCATGTATCAATACAGTTTAATTTTCAAAGATGATTGATCTATACTAGCAATTCTGGCAATTTAGTGAAACTTCTTTCCAGTGCGGGCAGCAGCTGTTGCTCTTTTAAGCCCTCTATCTTGTCCTTTCGGAAGCATTCCTTCACTCCAATATGCCTTGAGTCTTTGTGCTTCAAGCAATGATAACTTTTCCTCCTCTTTTGAGCTTAAAGTACCTGAAAATGCACCGAAATAGATCAATGATCCAAGAATGATACTTTAGAGTTGTTAATGTATAAAAGTGCAATTAAAACCTAGATCAACCCTAAAATGATAACAATCAAGTACTGCTAAGATTGATTTTATGACTCTCATCACAACCCCCAACTAGCTTATTTCTAGTCCCTAGCAATTGAAGCAAAAATAAGAGATGAATTCTATGGTAGGAGTGAAAAACAAAGTAAAGCAATGCTAGGACCAAGAGTAATTCATTTTTTGTCTAAAAAATTGCACATAACATACGGCACATAGAATCATTAAATTTCACCTAAGTCCAAAAGTAATCCAAACATCAATCTTAAAATTATTATTGACTCTTAACATCCATCTTACCACAAACCATTAATCCAAACACCCGGATGATTTTATGCATAACATTCATGAATACAAGTCTTGGCCTCTAAAAACATAATAAATTGCGTGATATCAATCACAAAAACAAGCTCCATAGGCTCACTTTTCAAATCACTCTCCACTATTGTAGAAAAATCACACTACATTGGATCAAAAGGTCTTTAATAAGCTTGTAACATTAGGCTAAGGTAAAGGTTAAGAAAAAAGGGGAAGGATTCAACATGTAGAAGAACTTAATCTCTTAGTTTTGAACACAACTCTTTAAGCACTGGATAACCTTACTTCAACACCCAACTATTTCAACCATTTTTCGAGCATTTCTTTCAATAAATCACCATTTTTTTCTTTTCTTTCTTTCTTCTTTCTTTGCCATAATTCTCTTTTTTTTTATTTTTTTATTTTTGGCACATAACTATTCACCTTCTTTTTCATTTTTTTTTCTTTTCCACAACCCCTAACTTATCTCCTTTAATGTACTTAGGTTATGGTAGTGATATTTTTTCATATTTCCCTCCCTACTCCTTTTAAGTGCTTCTCAACAAATGTGTATAGCTAAGTTCTTTTAAGAGAAAGGTAAGGACAAAATATTCTCTTTAGGCTCATATGGGTTAGTAAATGGGCTATTGAAAGAAACAAGGCTCAAATTCTTTTTCAAGAAAAGGCTCAAATAGGTGACTAGTGGTAAATATAGCAATGGTAGGTTTGAAAGGCTCAAACGGTCCAAAAATGGCCTATATCATATCCTAAGCTGTGTGCATTCTAGGAATTCGCCTCAAGTGGTTATCAAGTAAGTTCTAGAGCTTGTCGAGACCACAAAAGTATTCATAAAACAATCACACATAAAATTTCTCTAAATGTTTAAGACTAATCATACAATCTTACCACAAACTAGAGTCTCAAACCAAATGAAGATTGATATTTAAATTAATTTCAAATCGAAACAAAATTTAACTCCTTTTAAATGCTATCTGTTATCTCAATTAAGTTTATATCATTGACATGTGAATTAAATCCAAGGCAACCACAAAGCATGCTTAAAACAAAAAGAGAGGGAAAATGACACCAAGTAGTTCAATGGAAAAAGAAAAATGTATGGAAATAAAGAAAATGGAAACAAAGAGATGCGTTTCCTCCACCCCCAACTTAAAAATTGCATTGACCTCAATGTAAAAAAAAGAGTAAAGGAAACTCTCCTTGTAGCCAAAGGTGCACAAAATCTGAAAATTGTGCTCCACCATTTGAACTGCTTCGTATTTTTGTCCCTAAAATAAAATGCGAAAGTAAAACTGGAAAACAGCAAGATAATAATAATAAACAAAAGAAAAAAGAAATATGAAAACAATAAAAATAAAAGGATACGTTGTGGGCTGCCTCCCATGAGCGCTAAGTTTTACGTCTTCAGCCAGACGCTCTTATTCCCTCCTTGAAAAACATAGGTTGAATGCATCTGCCATTGCTTCATTGCCAAATTTGGTGCTTCTATGCTTTTGGGGGGCCTCAAGGATGTCATCAGTAACATCTGCAAATTCTGGCTCGATGTATGCTTTGGTGAAGCCATGGATGAGGGTGGACTCAAACGGATTAAGGTGCTGGACCTTTTCCATGAATGAGTCAATCATGTATGCTTGTGCTTGATGGCTTTCATCCACATCCTCTGATTTTTTCGTTGTTGGGATGTGTAATGACTTACCCCTCAGTGTCTCAATGGCATTCACCTCCTTCAAATTCTTTTGTAGTAGGTGCTGACCATGGGGTCTGGACTGAGCTTGAGAAGGGAACTTAACTCGCTCAGTCACACTCAAGTAGCTCATCAACTTGGACACTTGGCTCTTTATCTCCTTATGTTCTTCAACAACCTGCGTCATCAAAGATTCAAGTCTTTGATTAGTCTTACCTTGTGCCTCAATAAAAGCATGCAAAGTGTCTTCTAAAGGACTCCTAAAAGATGAAGGTGCATGATATGGTGTAGAATATGAGCTAGGAGTTGTGCAAGCTGCTGATTTTTAGATTTTCAACTGAAGGTGGGGTTATCGCACCATCCTGGATTATAGGTATTAGAGAAGGGTGTAAAAGGCTTCGTGTACATGCCTAAGGCATTACATTGTTTCTCATACATCCCTCTCATATCAACAAATGTGGGGCACTCTTGAGCGGGATGACCTACCCCGCCACACACAAAACATGGTTTCAAAGATTCGGCATGGTTAGCCATGTGTGTTGGCTTTGAGCATTTAGTTTTTAATGCCTCTAGTTCCCTGGTGAGCATCTCAACCTTGGCCTTAAGGTTATCCTCTTCCCTAAGATGGCAAATTCCATCACCATTTGGGTGCCCTATAGGTCGTGACCTATTTGTGCTTTAAGTAGCACTACGTTCAGTCCAAATGTGAGTTTTTTCAGCAAGGTCATTGAGGTACTCTATGGCCTCATCAGGATCTTTCTCTAAAAACTCACCATTACACATCATCTCTACGAATTGGCGCTCTCTATATGTAAGTCCCTCATAAAAATAGCTCACCAAGCGCCAACTCTCATACCCATGGTGAGGGTACATACTCAATAACTCTTTAAATCTCTCCCAAGACTGATACAAAGTCTCACTGTCCTTTTGTGCAAAGGTGGAGATTTTCCTTTTTAAAGCATTGGTCTTATGTTGGGGAAAGCATTTATTAAAACAAATCCGAGTCATCTCAGTCCACGACCCAATAGATCGTGGTCTAAGTGAGTATAGCCAACTCTTAGCTCTATCCTTCAAAGCAAAAGGAAAGAACTTAAGCCTCACAATGTCATTGGTTTCATCTTGACTATGAAAAGTCGCGACTACTTCCTCAAACTCTCTAATATGCACATATGGGTTTTCATTATCCAAGCCATGAAATGTAGGGAGTAATTGAATCATCCCTAGTTTAAGATCTAATTGGCGAGTATTGGCTGGAAACATGATGCACGATGGTGTGGTTGTGCGTGTAGGCTAGAGGTAATCCTGAAGTGTCCTAGCAACATTCTCGTTATGGTTATCGGCCATGTTAACAAAATCCTCTAAATTCTCACTTGGGTTTTCACTATGGGTTGATTTAGGTAAGGTTTCACTCTCAGACTTGGAAGGAGAGGGTAATTCTAGTTCGGGTCTTCTAATAAATCTACCACGCAGATCTCTCAGTCTAAGCATACACCAAATGAATCAAAGAGGAAATAAATGAAATAGAAAAATAAATAAAATAAATAAATAAAATAACACAGCAATCCAAAAGAAGGAACAAAGTTACCGCCTTTATAGCTGCTGAAAAGAAAAACTATTTACAACTCTTCTACCGTCACGTCAAAAGTTGACAAACTTCCTTGTAAGTAAGCGCGTTTCCCTAGCAACGGCGCCAAAATTCGATTACGCCCAAAACACAACGCGGTAGTTGTAGTACAGTTTTGGTGTGTCGATTCCATAGGGAAACAAGTTAATTACAAAAGAAGGTGTAAACTTGAACAAAAATGATGAAAGATTGATTGAAAGAATCTGAATTGTTTATTTTATGAAAATTGTGTGAATGATTGAATAATATAATAAAGAAACGACAAGGTTCCATAAATCCTCCATGGGTTTGTTGCTCTAATCCTAACTTGGTTAAGTTGTTTTTATCTCGATTGCAAGTTTTACATCCCAAACAGGCAATCGGCAAATATTCAATTAAAGCGCATTTATAAACCCTAATGTAATTACTATGAATTGTTCTTTACTTTCAAGCTCATATGACCTAACTTATAAATTATCAAGAGACGACGATATATCTAAATGACAATACCACAGCAATGGACAAAATCTATAAAAGAGATCTACCGGACTCAATGACACTCAAACAGATACACATAAAAAAAGCATGACTAGACTTATATGGAAAAGAAGCATGCAATCATCGGGCTAACAAAAGAATCTACTGATTAAATTAAAGAATAAAACATAAAAAATGTTTAATGAAAATAAAACCAAACTACAATTGAACCAAATAAAGGAAAATAAGAACAACTACACCTAGGGATTCATCCCTTTGCCTTGCTTGGAGACTAGCCAGCCATGGGGCTCATGTTTCCTTGAGTTGCCTCCGGCCTCTTAACGATCATCTCATCCTTGGTAGCAAAAAGCTTCGCCGATTCCTCAGCTTGCCCTCCAAATTTATACTTTTAGATTCACCCTAAAGGCCCTCTGGATTGCTCCTAAAAGCCTTCTGGATTCACTCTCTGATGATTTCAGATGAGCTCCGATTGATGCTCAAAGCTAAAGTAGAGTGGGTCTTATATAGGTAAATACCAAGAGTGCAATGTGTTTCCCATCAGATGTGGGATGTGGGATATAGAAATGTGTTTTCCAATCGATGTGGGATTTAAGCCCAAAATCACGCTGAAATCCCACACAGCCCGACCTTTGTCTACTTAAACTGCAATAACTTTCTCTAGAAAAATTCGTTTGACGAACCGTAAAATTCTCCAGAAAATAGACTTCCGGATATTTCTAAGCATATATGGCTCATCTCTTGGTTCTTCTTGTATCAATACAGTTTAATTTTCAAAGATAATTGATCTGTACTGGCAATTCTGGCAATTTAGTGAAACTCATTTCCAGTGCGGGCAGCAACTTTTGCTCTTTTAAGCCCTCTATCTTGTCATTTTGGAAGCATTCCTTCACTCCAATATGCCTTGAGTCTTTGTGCTTCAAGCAATGATAACTTTTCCTCATCTTTTGAGCTTAAAGTACCTGAAAGTGCACCGAAATAGATCAATGATCCAAGAATGATACTTTAGAGTTGTTAATGTATAAAAGTGCAATTAAAACCTAGATCAACCCTAAAATGATAACAATTAAGTACTGTTAAGATTGATTTTATGACTCTCATCAATTTTCTAGTGGGAAAATCTATTGAGATAAGTGCTGGAGGTGTTGGGAGAAGACAGATGGAGAGAGGTGGTGGATCAGGGAGTATGCAGGGCATAGGCAGAGTACTAGTAGCAGAGAGAGGACGCGGTAGTCAGTTAGATCCCAGAGATAGCAGAGTCTACGCCTTGACTTAGCAGGATTGATAGGTGCTTAAATATTCATATTTACATTTGTTAGGTCCTTAATTACGTTAATTTTATCTCTTTTACTCCATTTATGTGTTTTACATGTTCTTATAGGGTCTTGGAGAAAAAGAAGCAGTTTTGGCACTTAAAGGAAGAAGCCTGGAATCCCTGAAGCAGTCTCTGGACAAACTGTGATAGATCGCAATATGCAATGCGATCGAGCGCACATTGCAATCATACGCGCACAAGAGGGATCGAGCACAGCACTGCGATCGAGCGCAATACACATGCGATCGAGCGCACCTGTACGGGCGTGAGCAGTAAACTGCAGAACCCTATTTTGGAAATAAAAGAGTTTTGTTTTTAGGAAAGTTTTAGGAACTCATGGGCCTCTTAGGACTTCTCAAAGACCTATAAATACACTTGTAAAGCACACACAAAGATGACACAACTTAGAGAACACTTTTCTTAGCTCTTACTTGGAGTTGTAAGCTTTGGGAGAGAATTGACGCCTCTTCCCTCGGGTTTATTCTTCCCTTTATGTTTAGTTTATATATGATGTTTTTAGACAGCATGTGTAACTAACTTTCTTACAGGGCTCGATTGAAGCCCTAGTTATGCTTTCTCATATATTTATTCATTGATAAATCTTTGCCAATAGCCTTTATTATGTTGTTTAACTTGATTAATGCCTGTGCTTATTTAAGTTCCTCATATGTATGTGTATGGCCAACGTATGCATGTGGTATGGACCTGTTAGTTAGATCAATTTGGATGACCGAGTCCTGGGTCTAACATTAGTAACGAGAGATATCTTATCCGGATACCTGGGTTAATCAACATGGGAAACCGGGAGTAGGTACCATGCCCTAGGTCTCATGTGGTTGTCGATTTCCATAGTACTTATGCTTTCTTAAGGAACAACTCAAGTAGATACCATGCTGAATCCCTTAAGGAAGAAAAGAGTTAGAGTAGATACCATGCCTAACTCGTTGCTTAGGGAGATCAATAGCTTAAGGAGTAGATACCATGCCCTTAGGTTGGCAACCAGTAGGTATACATGATAAGGCTAGTGCACTGATACATTATACAATTAGGAAAGTATGACTAGTGGTGGATATCAAAGCCCTATGTCTTTATTATTATCACTCACATTCAACAGTTATTTATCTCTTTTTACTTTAGAGAAACTGATTCTAAAAGCAACTTTACCAATCCCTGTGGAGATGACCTTGCTTTCGCACACTACACTACACTGTCGACCTTGTGCACTTGCAAGTAAAACGAGTGCGATTATTTACTTATTTATTTAGATATATAATCGCTCAACAAGTTTTTGGCGCCGTTGCCGGGGATTGTGCTAAAAGTTCATTTTAAGATTACTTTTGTATAATCTTTGTTTTTACCATCTTTGTTTTATCAAAACCTAATCAATTCATTTTCTGTTTCAGGCACGTAAAACCCTAAATCACACTTTCTGTGGTAACTATGATCGGTCGCAACCTCCTGTGCGATCGAGCGCATTTAGGGCAGAGAGTTACCCGAGTAGCAGAGTTGCACTGCTGCACTGAAGTCGGTTTTCCTAATTTTTGCACAGACTGCGATCTCAACATCCAACATTCTTTCCCCTTGATCCCGAGGTTTAGTGGACTATCCGACAAAAGCTAAGGAATAACTTCGAGGAGAACGAAGAAGAAGTCGAGAACGAAACACAAATGGCGGAACAGCTCGAGAACCAGTAACCACCTGCACGAGTACCGATGAAGCACTCCTTCATCCCTCGGAACATTGATCAACCATCATGCATTGTATATCAACCTGAGGCAGTGGGAAATTATTACATATCTCCGAAAATCTTGAATGCTTTGACTCATTTTAGAGGCACTCCTAACGAAGATCCACACTTGCACCTCCGAGAATTTTTTGATCTTTGCAAGTTCCAGCACATACAAGGACTAGACCAAGAAGGAATAAGGTTGATTCTGTTCCCTTTTTCCTTGAAAGATAATGCTAAACTTTAGTATAATTCTTTGCCTGCAGTTTCCATCCACACTTGGGAGGAGTTGGCAAGCAAGTTCCTGAAGAAGTTCTTTCCAGCCCAAAAGATAAGGCAAATGAGGAAGGAGATCCAGTCCTTCCAACAAAAGGATAGGGACCTCTTCTTCGAAGCATGGGGACACTTCAACGAGCTACTACTGAAATGCCCACACCACAATCTGCCTCAAGATGAACTAGTACAAGCATTCTATGAAGGTTTAAATGATACTAACAAATGTATTGTTGATTCAGGTTGTGGAGGAGTCCTGATGGAGAAAAACAGTGAAGAAGCAATGAAGCTCTTCGAAACCCTCAGCGAGCACACCCAGCAATTCTTCTCTCGAGGTAGACATGTAACCAAAGGTAAAGGTGTCTATGAGGTAAATCTGAATGGAGGATCTTCCTCTCAAATGGCAGCAATGGAAAGAAAACTAGACTTATTGGTAAAAGCCATGGCTGCTCAAAATACCTCATCCAGCCTACCATCTACCCCACTCCAGGTATGTGCAATATGTTCCCAGTATGATCATAACAATGATACTTGTCCTTTGTATTCACTTGCAGATACAGAACAAGCAAATTATGTGGGACCTAATAATTATCCGTCGAAGAATAACCCATATGCAAACACATACAACCCCAGATGGCGGAATCACCCAAATTTCTCATGGAGCAACAACCAGAACAATCAAGGACATCAACGAAACCCCCAACCTCCTGCTCATGCTACTCCCGAACCAAAGAAGAACGACCTCGAAAGTCTAGTGAGACAAATGGCTACTCAGCAGCAGCAATTTATGACGTCACAAAAACAGTTCATGACTCAGCAAAAACATACCACTGCAGCCCATGAGCAAGCTATTCAAAGACTGGAGGTATAAATGGGACAACTGGCTAAAAAGCTAAGTGGTAGGAAGCAAGGGGAGCTCCCAGCTCAAACACTACCCAACTTTGGGGGGCATCAACAACTAAAGGCTGTCACAACCTTGAGAAATGGCAAGGTGATAGGATCTGATGAGCCTCCAGCAGCATCCAAAGAGACACCATCAGCATCAAGGGTAAGTGAGACAGAGAAGGTGAATGCACCACCCTTCCCGCAAAGGTTAGTAAAACAAAAGAAAGACAATAAACTACTTGATATTTTTGAAACCTTGCAGAAATTTGAAATTAATATTCCATTACTAGATGCAATTCATCAAATACCCGCCTATGCTAAGTTCCTAAAAGATTTTGGCACTCATAAAAGGAAATTTCAAGAACATGAAACTGTAGCATTAACTGAAGAAGTAAGTGCTGTACTACTAAGAAAACTCCCACCCAAACTGAAAGATCCGGGTAGTTTTACTATTCCCTGTAGAATAGGTGATCAGCTATTTGACAAAGCATTACTAGACTTAGGAGCAGGGGTAAACTTACTACCTTACATGGTATTCAAGTCCCTAGGTTTGGGGGAGTTAAAAACAACGTCTATTACCTTACAATTGGCAAATAGGAGTATTAAAAGACCTAAGGGTATTCTCGAGGATGTCCTAGTAAAAGTTGGAGAGTTCATCTTACCTGCCGATTTCATCGTATTAGACATGGAAGAGTGCCCTATGCCAATGTCCTTACCCATCATATTAGGGATGAGAACTACTGACACTAATATTTGTGTGAAAAAGAGTATAGTGAGTATGAAAATCAATAGTGAGAAAATAGAGTTTAAAATATTTGATGCACTGAAATTTCCTCAAGATGACTTGGAATGCTTTAATGTATGTATGATACAAAACTTTGTTGAGCAAGCTTTTCAGGTCCAAAACATTGATCCATTGGAGACCACTCTCACCCACAGCTTCACAGAGGTGGATATGGAGCAAGACTATGAAGATATTACTGATGACATCATCATAGCTGCGCACCTCCTTGAGACTTCTCCAGAATATTCCAATAAGTATCCTCCTCCATTTGAATCTCTCATACCCACTAATACTACACTTCTTCCATCCATTGTCCAGGCACTAACATTGGAACTGAAGCAGCTACCCGAACATTTGACATATGCTTATTTGGGAGAAAAGAAGACTTTACCTGTGATTGTAGCTGCTAACTTGAGTAGTGGAGAAGAAGAGAAGTTGTTAAGAGTTCTTAGGGAACATAAATTTGCCATTGGGTGGACCATTGCTGACATCAAAGGGATAAGTCCAGCAAAATGCATGCATAGTATCTACCTTGAAGAAGAAGCAAGGCCCACTCGAGATGCTCAAAGATGACTTAACCCACATATGAAGGAGGTAGTAAAGGCCGAGGTATTGAAGCTACTAGATGTCGGCATCATCTACCCTATATCAAATAGCAAATGGGTGAGCCCAGTCCAAGTTGTTCCTAAAAAGAGTGGGATCATAGTAATGAAAAATGAAAATAAGGAGCTCATACCTATAAGAAAAACAACAGGTTGGAGAGTATGTATCGATTACCAAAAACTAAATAAGGAAACCAGAAAAGATCATTTCCCCTTACCATTCATCGATCAAATGTTGGAGAGATTAGCCGGTCACAGTTACTATTGTTTCTTGGATGGGTACAGTGGATACAATCAAATTGCCATAGCACCTGAGGATCAAGAAAAGACTACCTTCACATGTCCTTTCGGTACATTTGCTTATAGAAGAATGCCATTCGGTTTATGCAATGCACCAACCACTTTTCAAAGATGTATGATGAGCATTTTTTTCAATATGGTAGAGAAATATATTGAGGTGTTCATGGACGATTTTAGTGTCTTTGGATCTAATTTCAATGGGTGCCTAAATCGTTTGGAAAATGTCCTAAAGAGATGTGAAAAGAGTAATTTAGTGCTAAATTTGGAGAAATGCCACTTCATGGTTCAACAAGGTATTGTGTTGGGTCATTCCATCTCAAACAGAGGTATTGAGGTCGACAAAGCTAAAATAGATATTATTTCAAAGTTACCTCCCCCTCTCACAGTCAAAGGCATTAGAAGTTTCCTTGGACATGCTGGTTTCTATAGAAGATTCATCAAGGACTTCTCCAAAATCTCGAGACCTCTTTGTGCGTTGTTAGCCAAGGATACCAAGTTTGAATGGAATAATGATTGTATGCAAGCTTTCAACACATTAAAGAATGTTCTCACCTTTGCCCCAATAATGATGGCATCGGATTGGAATCTCCCTTTTGAATTAATGTGTGATGCCAGTGATTTCGCTTTGGGAGCTGTCTTACGTCAAAGGATCAATAAGGTACCTCATGCTATTTACTATGCTTCTAGAACGTTAAATGATGCCCAGCTTAACTATTCTACTACTGAAAAAGAGTTGTTAGCTGTTATTTTTGCTTTAGAGAAGTTTAGATCATATCTTATTGGTTCTAAAGTTATTGTATTCACTAACCATGCTGCTTTGAGAAATTTATTTTCTAAAAAATATGCAAAGCCTAGGCTAATCAGATGGGTACTCCTACTACAAGAATTCGATTTAGAGATCAAAGACAAGAAAGGTAGTGAGAATGTAGTTGCGGATCATTTGTCAAGGCTTCCCTATGAGAGTGATGATAAAGAGTTACCATTGAATGAGAACTTCCCCGATGAATAACTATTCACACTAGAGGTAAAACTTCCATGGTACACTAATATAGTAAATTATCTAACTGCTAAAGTTTTTCCTCCAGGCATGACCACTCAAGAAAAGAAACGGCTGATATCTCAGTCAAGACATTACTATTGGGATGATCCTTATCTTTTCAAAGCTTGCCCCGATCAAATCATCAGACAATGTATCCCAGAAGAGGAGCACTTGCGCTTATTGCAACACTGGCACCAGTTTGCTTGTGGATGACATTTTGGGGCAAAACGAACAACTCTTAAGGTACTCCAATTTGGTTTTTATTGGCCTAATCTGTTTAAAGATGCTTTCTCTTTTTGCAGCTCATGTGATAGATGCCAGTGGACAGGTAACATCTCTTCCCGAAATCAAATGCCCTTACAAAATATTCATATAGTAGAACTTTTTTTATGTATGGGGCATTGATTTCATGGGACCATTTCCTAACTCATTTGGTTATTTATATATTCTTGTGGGAATGGATTATATGTCTAAATGGGTTGTGGCTGTCCCCTCAAGGACTAATGATCACAAAGTGGTTATCAAGTTTTTGCAGGCTAACATTTTTACTAGGTTTGGAACTCTAAGAGCAATCATCAGTGATGGAGGCAGTCACTTTCATCATCGTTCTTTTGCCGAACTACTCCAGAAGTATGGGATCACTCATAAAGTTGGCACTGCATATCATCCTCAAACCAGTGGCCAAGTGGAGATTAGTAACCGAGAGATCAAGGGAATATTAGAAAAGACTGTGAAGCCTAACCGGAAAGATTGGTCTCTACACCTAAATGATGCTCTATGGGCATATAGGACAGCCTATAAGACCCCAATAGGTATGTCTCCCTACCATCTAGTTTTTGGAAAAGCATGCCATCTACCGGTGGAATTAGAACATCGAGCATATTGGGCCATAAAGCAGTTCAACTTAGACATGAAGCAAGCGAGTGAGAAAAGAAAGCTGCATCTAAATGAGCTTGAAGAATTGAGATATGATGCCTATAAGAATGCAAAGTTGTACAAGGAACAGACAAAAGCTTATCATGACAAACAACTAGTACGAAAGGAGTTCCATGTAGGACAAAAGGTGCTCCTATATGACTCACGATTGAGACTGTTCCCAGGCAAGCTCAAATCCAGATGGTACGGTTCGTACATGGTCACCAAGGTCTTCCCTCATGGTGCATTATAAGTCTGTGGCCCAAGCGAGAATTAGCCCTTTACAATAATTGGACACAGATCCAAACCTTACCTCGACATTCAATTTCCTCCAAGAGATGAAGACTTGGCACTTGAAGAGGTTCAGTACACAGCTGACACACAAGCATTAGAGCCACAAGAGGTGGGCTCTAAGTGCCCCCCTCCAACCAACTAGCACAGAAACACGAGAGTGCTTGAGCAAAAATTCGTTTCGATTATTCATACCACTCAAGCATCTCTACAGAGGTTAGTGGTACTAAGGCCACTAACAAATGGTAAGGTTGTACTGTTCCAAAATTATCATCATCAGCTGAGGTAAGTTGTTATTTTTGCCTTGACACACTGCTTGCGATCAAGCACATCATCTAGTGCGATCGAGCGCAAGTGTGCGATCGAGTGCAAGTGTGCGATTGAGCGTGTCCTTACATATGCTCGAGTGCACAAATGCGATCGAGCGCAACCCGTGTGCGATCGAGCGCACTCGTGGCAGAAGGTTTAGATATAAATCTGCAAATTTTCATTCACACTCACTCACTATCTCACTGTTCACTCACTCCCTCTTGCACAAGACTCACACTCTCACACTCACACACTCAGCCGTTCTCACTCACACTCTCCACTTCACAATCACCTCCATTCTCACTCCCCATCACCACTGACATCCACTATCACCACCGTCATCAGCCATTTTCGCCACATACACCCTCCCCATTACCCATTACATCCATACATAAGGTACCCATTTCGATACACACACACGAATTTTTAATATGTTTTAATTACTTTTCAAGTATAAATAGATGTATCTTGTGAATGATTGGGTGCTTGTCTGTTTGCAGGAGGTTTGGATCACATTCAAATCCTCAAGACCATAGCTTGGTCTTTTGGTGCACACAAGCTGTTCGAGGAAAAGCTTGACTGTGTGCGATTGAGCGCATAGCCAGTGTGTGATCGAGCGCACCTCCTTAAGATCGAGCGCAAATTAGGCAGAAACTACAGAAAAGCATGTCTAGACCATCTGTTTCCACTTCTGGTGCATCCAGCAGTCGTGCCTCGTCATCCCGGCCCAGCATAGAGCAAAGAGAGTTTTTATTCGAGACCACCTTCGCCATCGATGACGTATTCCGGCACATGGACGCCATTCAATGGGCGTCCAAGCTTTCCGACACTGAGGGTTGAAGAGGCTCTTTAAGTCGGTCTGTTCCACTGCTTACGCCCAGCTCGTAGTTCGGTTCTACACGAGCCTATTATTTGACTGCAGCAGACCGAGAGTTCTCACTTCTTCAGTTTGGGGCACACCCATCGAGGTGACTAGTGCCGATATAGCCGCTGCTCTTCATTGCACTGACGAGTCCCCTCTTGAGGACATAAATATCAAGGAACAGCCAGAGTCCTTTGCCCTGGCTGAGATCATCACAGACATGTGCGCTGGCCAGTATGCTGACAAGCATAATAATGCAGCCAGCTGGTCTAAGCTGCCTCCATGACTGTGGCTTGTCGACACAATCCTGCAGCATAATGTGTGTCCATTGGGGCACAAGACACAGCGATGAGACCAGTTTCTCCAGTCCTTATATGCCTTCCATAGAGGCCACTGGTACTCCATCCCGGCTGTCATTTGGAGCCAGCTGCACAAGTTTTGGGATCACATGCATGGCCGTCAGACCACCACGGCCAATGCTTGGGGCCTCCCTTTCCCGTTCCTACTCTTCTCTATCCTCAAGAAGAAGGAGATTAAGGGGACCCACAGCGATGGACCAGTACAAGAGCATCCCTTCTTCAGAAAGGCTCAATGGATACACAGCATCTCGCATATGCCACGAGGACCCCCAGTACCTGCTCCAGCAGCTGAGCGAATTGAGGAGGATCGCATGGAGACCGAGACCCCGGTCATTAGCCCAGTATATGAGGAGGACCATTCGAACATGGGACCCACCAAGTCCCAGCACTTTCTAGCTGAGCTGTCCTCCTTCTGAGGTGAGGTCTCTGCTGCTACCATACTCGTGCATCAGTGTATGGATAGTTTGGAGGCACAGTTAGCACGATAGAAGGCTATGCTGCAGGCCATTCTTGATCGCCTACCTTCGACACCCGGTACATCTTCGACTACACCACCTAATGATCAGCAGTGATAAGATACCACGTTTGGCTGAAGACGTTAAACTTAGCGCTAATGGGAGGCACCCCAAAGCATATCCTTTTTTCTTAGTTTATTTTATTTCCTAGTTATTTTTCTATCTGTTTATTATTACTTGTTTTCTATTTTACGTTTGTTTCTCTTTCTTTTTCAAGGACAGCGTGAGTGCATCCAGTTGAAGTTTGGGGGCGTGCTACGAGCCATGCCAACCATCAGTTCTCCATCTCCCAGGTCAGCTCCTTCCATGCTATTCACACATTGGGGACAATGTGCAATTTAAGTTTAGGGGTATGGGGACACAGTCACACACTCACTATGTCCCACATTTTTATGTTTTGTTTCTATTTTCATAGATAAATGCATGTTCATTCTGTCCAATAAACTTTTTTTTGTGATCTAAACAAAACTTTATGATTCGACTTCATCAGTGAGTTTAACACTTTGAACATATAGGCCAATAATCAAGTTTTGAACCTAGATCACTGCCTTTTAGGCATTTAAAGATTCACAAGTTTAACTTAAACTATCACGAGCACATTAGCACATAATTGTGTAGGGTATGATATGTTATTTGGATTGGTATGTTTCTTTTGCTTGACTGTGAACTAGATGACCTATTAGATTGACATTTTGGCATATGAAAATAGAAAAGAAAGAAGAAAAAAATGCTCCTAATAATCAATAAAAACAAATCTTTCGCTGAGTAACTGGCCCTCTTGCCTCAGTAAGCATTGAGTGTCACGTCAAAAGGTGGAAAATTCTAAATGATCATTAAAAAAGAACTTTTCGCTGAGTAACTGGCCCTCTTGCCTCAATAAGCATTGAGTGTCACGTCAAAAGGTGGAAAATTCTAAGTAGGTAGCATTAAAACCAGTTAGTTTCATAGCCTTATTGACTCGAGCTAGTAAGTCCTTAGGGGTGTCTTTACACCTAATGCCCTAAAACCATCTGGTTTGGGAGTCATTGGCTAAACGCTCAGTACACGAGTCAACAAGAAAGCTTAAAGGGACTAACTTGGCAAAAATCTCACAAATAAAAGTCTACGCCATATTTGTTGACTCTAATAGAAAGCTTGGTGAATCTTGAGTCATCGAAATACTACATGTTTGAATTTCTTGGAAACCCAATCTTTTGTGTGCTAGTCACCATACACTAAAGTCAAACTTGTGATGTCTTAAACTACCTCATGAAAATGATTTACGTTCAAAACTCCTATACATTGAAAAAATATGTTCATACTTGTTAAGCTTGCTCATGAATGCGCATCATAGTTTTGTGTAAAATCTAAACTTTTGATTGACACCATGAACATTGGATTTATCTATGTTTTTTGTTTTAGTTTTTAATTTAGTATTGCTAAGGGACTAGCAATATGTAAGTTTGGGGGTGTGATAGGTGCTTAAATATTCATATTTAAGCTCCCTTATTTACATTTGTTAGGTCCTTAATTACGTTAATTTTATCTCTTTTACTCCATTTGTGTGTTTTATATGTTTTTATAGGGTCTTGGAGAAAAAGAAGCAGTTTTGGCACTTAAAGGAAGAAGCCTAGAATCCCTGAAGCAGTCTTTGGACAAACTGCGATCGATCGCAATATGCAATGCGATCGAGTGCATATTGCGATCGTGCGCGCACAAGAGGGATCGAGCGCAGCACTGCGATCGAGCGCACATGTACGGGCATGAACAGTAAATTGTAGAACCCTAGTTTGGAAATAAAAGAGTTTTATTTTTAGGAAAGTTTTAGGAACTCATGGGCCTCTTAGAACTTCTCAAAGACCTATAAATACACTTTTAAAGCACACACAAAGATGACACAACTTAGAGAACACTTTTCTTAGCTCTTACTTGGAGTTGTAAGCTTTGGGAGAGAATTGACGCCTCTTCTCTCGGGTTTATTCTTCCCTTTATGTTTAGTTTATATATGATGTTTTTAGACAGCATGTGTAACTAACTTTCTTACAGGACTCGATTGAAGCCCTAGTTATGCTTTCTCATATATTTATTCATTGATAAATCTTTGCCAATAGCCTTTATTATGTTGCTTAACTTGATTAATTGATTGCGCTTATTTAAGTTCTTCATATGTATGTGTATGGCCAGCGTATGCATGCGGTATGGACCGGTTAGTTAGATCAATTTGGATGACCAAGTCCTGAGTCTAACATTAGTAACGAGGGATATCTTATTCGGATACCCGCGTTAATCAACATGGGAAACCGGGAGTAGATACCATGCCCTAGGTCTCATGTGGTTGTCGATTTCCATAGTACTTATGCTTTCTTAAGGAACAACTTAAGCAGATACCATGCTGAATCCCTTAAGGAAGAAAAGAGTTAGAGTAGATACCATGCCTAACTCGTTGCTTAGGGAGATCAATAGCTTAAGGAGTAGATACCATGCCCTTAGGTTGGCAACCAGTAGGTATACATGATAAGGCTAGTGCACTGATACATTATACAATCGGGAAAGTATGACTAGTGGTGGATATCAAAGCCCTATGTCTTTATTATTATCACTCACATTCAACAGTTATTTATCTCTTTTTACTTTAGAGAAATTGATTCTAAAAGCAACTTTACCAATCCCTGTGGAGATGACCTTGCTTTCGCACACTACACTTCACTGTCGACCTTGTGCACTTGCAAGTAAAATGAGTGCAATTATTTACTTATTTATTTAGGTATATAATCGCTCAACAAGGATGCACATGCTTCTCCTGATATTGTTATGGGTATGGTATTTATTCTTGATAGACCTGCTAGATTATTGATTGATCATGGTGTAACCCATTCTTTTGTATCTAGTGTTTATATGAAATCTATTGATGCTTATGTTAGTCTTTTGGTACATGCTATTATTGTTAAGTTTCCCACTAGGGATAAGGTTATTATCATGACTATGTATCAGGGTTGTGTGATTAGTATGGCTGATAGAGAGTTTGAAGCTGATTTGTTGCCTTTAGATATAAGAGATTTTGATTTAATTTTGGGGATGAATTGGTTATTTGCATATCTTTCTTGGGTAGATTGTTTTAGGAAGAATGTAGTGTTCAGGATACCGGGACAGGAGAGTTTAATTTTCAGAGAGAACGTAAGATACTTGCCAACTGTCTTATTTTCGCCCTCACTGCTAGTAGATGGTTAAGGAAGGGTTGTGAGGGGTATTTGGCGCATGTGGTGGATTCTTAAAAGGAGATTAGGAAGTTAGAAGAAATCTTAGTAGTGAAATATTTTTCTGATGTGTTCCTTGAGGAGTTGTCTAGTTTTCCTCCTAACAGGGAGATCGAGTTTTCTTTTGAGGCGATTCCGGGATCAACCCCTATATCTATAGCACCTTACAGAATGGCACCAGTTGAGTTGAGAGAATTGAAAGTTCAGCTTCAAGAGTTATTAGAGAAATAATTTATTCGACCTAGTATGCCGCCTTGGGGAGTCCTTGTGTATTTTGTGAAGAAAAATGATGGAACAATGAGGTTGTGCATTGATTATAGACAGTTGAATAAGATCACCATAAAAAATATATATCCTTTTTCCCAAAATAGATTATTTATTTGAGCAGTTGTAGAGGACTAGGGTGTTTTATAAGATAGACCTGAAATCAGGTTATCATCAGTTGAACAAAAAAGTGGGGGACGTGCCTAAGAGTGCTTTTAGGATATGTTATGGCCATCATGAGTTCCTTGTGATGCCATTTGGGTTGACTAATGCTCCTGCAATATTTATGGATCTAATGAATAAGATGTTTAAACCATTCTTAGATAGATTTGTGATTGTATTTATTGATGATATTTTGGTGTATTCTGATAATGAAAAGGAGCATGTGAGACATTTAGAGATAGTGTTGGAGATTTCGAGGAGGGAGAAATTGTATGCAAAGTTCTCTAAGTATGAGTTTTGGCTTAATGAAATATCTTTCTTGGGGTATGTTGTGTTAGGAGATGGTATAACAGTTGACCCACAGAAAGTGGAGGCAGTGTTGAATTTGGAAAGACCAACTAGTGTGATTGAAATTACAAGCTTTTTGGTGTTGACTGGTTATTATAGAAGGTTTATCTAGAATTTTTCTATTATTGTTGTACCATTGACTTGATTGGCCAGGAAGGAAGTAAAGTTTAAGTGGTCAGAAGAATGTGAGAAGAGTTTTTAGCTGTTGAAAGAGAAGTTCGTTATTGCTCCGGTATTAGTGCTTCCTTATAGTGATGAAGGATTTGTGGTATATTGAAATGTGTCACATCAGGGGTTGGGATGTGTGATGATGCAATATAGGAGAGTTATAGCCTATGCTTCTAGGCGATTTAGAATTGGCTACCATAGTTTTTGCTTTGAAGATTTGGAGATATCATCTGTATGGAGCCACTTGTGAAATTTTTACTGATCATAAAAGTTTGACGCATTTACCTACAAGGGAGAGTTGAATTTGAGGCAGAGGAGGTGGATGGAGTTGATTAGTAACTATGACTGTACAATTCACTATCATCCAGGGAAGACTAATGTAGTAGCTGATGCATCAAGTAGAAAGCCTATAGGGAGATTAGCTGCTACTGGGAGTCATGATATTAGCTTGATGGTATAATTGAGAGAAATGAGAATGCAGTTGAATATCAGTGATAAAGGAGTATTGATGGCAAATATGGTGGTACAATCTTCTATTATTGATCACTTGTTAAAGATGCAGAGTATAGATGAAGGGATAGAGAAGATCAGACAGGAACTATTGAGTGGGAAGCCGACTGAGTTCAAAATTAGAGAAGATGGTATGGTGGTATTCGGACACAGAGTTTGTGTTCCAAATGATGTTGAGATGAGAAAGGAGATACTAAGAGAGGCTTACGATTCTGTGTATTCTATGCACCTGGGTAATAATAAGATGTCTAGACGTGAGATAGAATTATTGGTGGTCAGGAATGAAGAGGGATGTAGCTGAGTATATTTCTAGATGTTTGATTTATCAACAAGTGAAGTCTGAGAATAGACATCCCCTAGGTTTATTACAGCCTCTTCCAGTACCTGAATGGTCATGGGAGAATATTAGTATGGATTTTGTTTCTAGTTTTGCCCATACCTAGAGAGGTAATGATGATGTATGGGTTATAGTGGATAGACTTTCTAAGTCTTCGCATTTCCTTCCTATTAAAATTACTTGGAGTCCTGAAAAGTTGCTTGAGTGGTATGTAGCTGAGATTGTGAGATTACATGGAGTACCTTTGAGCATTATATCAGATAGAGATTCTAGATATACTTCTAGATTTTGGAGGGGTTATCAGAAAGCTATGGGTACATAGTTGCAGTTTAGTACAACTTTTCATCCTCAAACTAATGGGCAAACAGAGAGGATCATTAGAATACTGGAGGATATACTAAGGGCAAGTGTATTGAGTTTTTTAGTTAGCTGGGATACTTATTTACTTTTGATCGAGCTTTCATATAATAATCAGTATCAAACTAGTATTGGGATAGCACCATTTGAGGCTTTATATGGTAGAAGGTGCAGAACTCTTGTATGTTGGGAAGAGGTTGGAGAAAGAAAGATATTTGGTATAGAAATGTTAGATTTGACTACTGAGATGATTAAACTGGTTAGAGAGAACCTTAGAGAAGCATTGAACAACCAAAAAGAATATGTCGATAATAGAAGACGACCATTTGAATTTCAGGTTAGTGACTAGGTGTATTTGAGATATCTCCGTGGAAGGGTGTATTAAGATTTGAAAATAAAGGAATGTTGAGTCCAAGATTTGTGGGGCCCTAAGAGGTGATTGAAAGAGTTAGACTAGTAGCCTATAGATTGGATTTGCCTTCGGATTAAAGCAATTGTACAATGTGTTTCATGTTTCACTTTTAAGAAAGTGCTTATATGATGAATCTCATAGTATTCAGAGTCAGGCCATGGAACTTTAAGAAGATTTGACCTTTTATGCAAGTACCAGCTAGAATTCTAGATAGAAAGGAACAGGTCTTGTGTAATAAAGTTATTCCTTTAGTTCAAGTGTTATGGCAGAATAAAGATGTTGAAGAAATTACTTGAGAGTGTGAGGCAAGAATGATGAAATATTATCCCTAGCTTTTTCATGAGTTAAGTAAGGAAATTTCGAGGACAAAATTTTATAAGGTGGGTAGAATTGTAATATTTGTGTTCATAAAATAAGGGTAAAGAAGTAATTATATATATATATATTATATTTAATTAAATAATCCTTATACGAAAGATTTAGTATTGGTTTGAAAGATAATATTGAAAATTTTGTTGAAAAGATTTAGAAATTTTTTAAGAAAAAGTACTGAAAATTTTTGAAATTTGAAGTTGAAATGAAAATTTTTTGAAGAAAAATATGGAACGAGGTTGAGAAAAATAATTAGAAAAATTAATGGAAGAAAATATATTTTTTAGAATTTTTTTTAAGGAAGAAAAGATGAAAAATAGATTTTTAAGAGAAAATGGCAAAAGTGTAATTATGAAAATGGTAGAATTGTAAATAATTAATGGTAAAATTGTAAATTGTAATCGATTGTAGAATCGTAAATAACTAATGGTAAAATTATAAATTTAAAGTCAATAGTAGAATCATAAATACTGAAGAAAAAAAAACGTGAAGAGGCAAACGGTGAACATCAGATGATGTTCACGTGAAGTGCATTGAAGTAAGAAAAAATAAAATAAATATAAAAAACATAAAGAGTCAAACAATGAACATCAGATGATGTTCACGTGAAGTGCTTTGAAGTAAGAAAAAATAAATAAAGTTTATATAATAAAAAAATTTGAGTAAAGCTTTATATTGTCTCTGAAGTTTAGAGACTCCATTTTACAATTCCGAGTTTAGTTTTCTTTCTTTCTTCATATCAAATTCTTAGCAAAAAGTTATAAAAAAATTCTTCAATATTTGAGATTGTTACAGTCTTTCAATTACAATAGCAATATTTCATCACATTTGAGGTAAATTTTCAATAAGATTCAGAACTAAATAATTATATTGTTTGAATTAAGTTATGAAATAGTAAGATTTATGCAAGTTTATGATCAAGTATTAGTAATTAGCAATCCCAAAAAATTGTTGAAAGGAGTAGAAAAGGCAAAGAGGTGATCCACTGGTAGCTTTAAGTGCTATACGGTGAGTTAGATTTACTTTTAGTAATCGAGACCAATAAAAATATGAATTAATGATATTTGAATAAATTGTTGAATTATAATGATTGGATGATGTTTTTTTTTTATGTATGATAATTGATTGATTTATTGATTAATAATTAAATTAATTATATAAGAATTTATATTTTTTTAAAAAGATAGATTAATGAAAAATATGTTGAAAAGATATATGAAATTCTTGAAAGATATGATTGAAAAATTGACATGATATATGAGGAGACAATTTAATATATATGATAAAAAAATAATATTTTTGAGAAATTGATAATTGAATTGAATGCTTTGATATATGGTTACTTGCATGTTATTGCTTATATGTATAAAGGGAAGACCATGAAGGCAGCTGGTCTGGCTGAGAAGACTAGGAAGGTAGAGCTGGTCTGGCTGAAACATGTCGACATGTGAGAAGACGTTCCAAATGATAGTATGAAATGATCCGATGAGAAAGAAAAAAAGACAATTTAAATTCATTCATCATATATTTTTTTAAATATTTATTATTGTTGGCTGAGATACTAAAGAATCACTTTTGATTATGAAATGATTGATAGACAGATGAGTCTCATAGTGAGACAATTTTGATGATAAACAAATTGAAAGGATGATATAATAAAGAATTACATGATCGATTGTTTGTATGTTGTGAACCTTATGATGAGGTAAATGATGATATTAAATTGATAAAATTTATGAGAAGAAAACAAATATGATTTGTATATGAGATATATGAATTGAAAGATGATAACCTGATAATTTATTTATAAAGAGATTGAAAAATGATGGAATTAGTATATGAGAAGAGATAGATGATTAATTATGCTGATTTAATAATGATTTAATATAACTAGGAATATACAAATTGAGTACTTCTTCTAAATTTAATTCACTGAGCTTGTGAGCTCACTCCTCATTGTTAAATAATTTAAGGTAGCGGGCAAGACAAATAAATTTGTGAGCTGAGATTCAAACTGAGTTATTATATGTAAGTCTCATGGTCCACATCCTCAGACTAATGGAATATTTTATTTTATTTTATAGATATTCATGTATCTTTAATATGTAGTAAATATTGTTTCAGATATGATATTGTAATGTAACTCCCCTGTTGAGGGTTGAGGGTTGAGGCTTGATGTATATATATTTTCAGTCGATATATGTTTTTATATTGTTACTTACATGTGTCATGTTGGGATTTCAAAACATAATGACACCGTCTCGGAAGAGGTCAACCCAGGATGGGTTGTTACACAACCTCTAGTAAAGCTCATAGAGTCTTTAACAAAAAAAAATCTAGTGGTTGAAGAATCTGTACATGTTGCTTTTGATGAGACTAACCTTATTAGTTGTAGAATAGCTCGTCTTGATCATGATGTAGGTTTTATGCCATTAACGAATTCTACCATTCCCATTGTTGATCCTAAAGAAAGTAAACCTTAATCGATTAAAAGGAAAGATGAACCTAAACTTGATCAACCATCAACAAGTCAAAAAAAGATGATCTTCCTAATGATTGGAGGTATGTGAACTATCACCTAATCAATCAATTGATTGGGTGATTCTTCACAAGGGGTAAGAACTTGTTCCTCTATAAGAAATGTATGTAATTATGTTTCCTTCTTATCTCAAGTAGAATCTAAGACTTTTAGTGAAGCTGAAAAATTATGATAATTGGATGAATTCCATGAAAGAGGAACTAAATCAATTTGAAAGAAATAAAGTTTGAACTTTAGTTCCTAGACCTAATGATAATTCGATAATTTGAACTAAAAGGATATTTAGAAACAAAATGGATGAAAATGGAGTTGTAACTAGGAGCAAGCTAGATTTGTTGCTAAGGGTTACAATCAAGAATAAGGAATAGACTTTGATGAGACCTATGCACCCGTAGCTAGATTAGAAGCTATTCATATGTTTCTAGCTTTTTTGCATGCTTTAAAATTTTTAAGCTATTTCAAATGGATGTGAAAAGTGCATTTTTAAATGGTTTTATAGAAGAAGAGGTTTATGTTGAACAACCTCTTGGTTTTGAAGATCATAACCTTCCAAACCATATTTATGAACTTTCTAAAGCTCTTTACTTTATGGGTTGAAACATACTCCAAGAGCATGATATGAAAAGGTTAAGCAAGTTTTTACTTGAAAATGGTTTTACATGAGAAAAAATAGAAACAACTCTTATTACAAAAACTCATAAGCATGACACTCTTCTAGTTCAAATATATATTGATAATATTATATTTGGTGCCTCTAATGAGTCCATGTGTCAAGAATTCGCTAAGTGTATGCAAGTTGAATTTGAAATTATCATAATGGGAGAGCTTACCTACTTCTTTGGACTTCAAATCAAACAATGAAAAGGAGGCATCTTCATCAGTCAATCCAAATACACCAAGAACTTGCTAAGAGGCTTGGGATGGAGAATTCAAAGTCAATTGGAACTCCAATGGGCACCTCAATAAAGCTTAACCTAGATGAAGGAGGTAAATCTGTTGAAACAAAAAAGTATAGATATAATACCCGTATTCTTAAAGTAAGGGTAAAGAAGTATTTTGATAAATATGATATGGAATTAAAATACTAAACATGGAAATTTTTTTTATAAAATGATTCTTTAAAAAAAGAAAGCGTGGAGAATAAGAAAAAAAAGGTTTGGGTTTAAAAAAAAAGAAAAAAAAACACCTAAAAGTCCAAAGGTTGCATCAAACCCATGCAATGACACTAAGCAAATTACGAGTGTAACACCCAGGCAGCAAAACCGTTTGATAAACAGTGCTGAATGGTGATTACCGTTTATATACAATTTTAATTTTGTTTTGTTTTAAGTAAATCTTTCCAAATCCTATTTGGTTTTCTTCAGCTATAATTCAAATTAATTTTTTTATTTAAACACTTGGGGACTGAAAGAAAAGTTGAAAGAGTAAAGTTTTGAAGGGGTTTACTGGAAAATTTTACAGAGAGTCACGAAAAGCTCTAAGAAACACAAAAGGTAATAATGTGAATTTTATTTTCGAAATTTAGCATACATGAAATTTCTCGGAATTCAATGTGGTAATTTTCAAAGGGAATAATTAAAGAATAAATTAAAATTTTAATATAAATATTATGTCAGGTATTGATGATCAACAATCAGGGGAAATTGCTGAAATGAGCAGGAAAGACAAGGAGGAAATCCATGAGTAGCTCCAAGTGCTACGTGGTGAGTTGGATTTACTTTTAGTAATCGAGATAAATATGAGATATATAGTGATGATATTTGAATTAATTATTAACCTATGATTTGATGATCGATGAAAGTTGGTTGATGAGTATGATAGAAATAATTGATATGTTAAAGTTTTATTATATGAGGAGTAATATTATTGAAATAATGATTGATAATTTGATAGGAACTACGAGGAGATAATTTAATGAAAATGATAGAATAACAAAGAGCTGGATAGTTAAATTGAATGTTTGAATGTATGCTTGTTTTTATATTATTGTTCATATGATTCATATGCATATGCATGAAATAAAAGAACCAGGAAAGCAGTTGGTGTAAATGAAAATAAAAGAACCGGGAAGGTAGTCGATCTGAATGAGAATAAAAGAACCGGGAAGGCAGCCAATCTAAATGAGAATAAAAGAACCGGGAAGGCAACCGGTCTAAGCTAAACATGTCGACAAGGGGGAAGACGTTCCCAAATAATAATAACATTTAAATTCATGTATTGCATTTGCTTTAAATGTTGATTTTTATTGTTTGAGATGCTAAAGTGTTATTTTTTTATTGTAAATTTATTGATAGACAAATGAGTCTCACTGAGAGACAAATATGATGAGAAATAAATATGAAAGTATGATATGATGAGAATTATCTGAGTGATTGATTATATGTTGTGAACCTCATAACGAGGTAAATGATGATGTTGAATTGAGAATTTAGACATGATTAAATATATGGTTGAAAGATTGATATGTCTAATGATTAACTTAAGAAGAGATTGTGTAATGGGAGAATTATGAAATTAAGTAGTGATTACAGAATATTGTTATTGAATTTTTTGAGGAAGGAGATGAATGAGTATAGGAAGATTATTAGAAGAAATTGAATTATAAGAAGTGACTGGGAGTATATAGTCAAGTACTTCTAGTAAATTTAATTCACTGAGCTTATGAAGCTCACTCCCCATTGTTAAATGACTTCAGATAGCAGGCAAGACAAATAGATAAGCCACGTTGTCCCCATCCTCAGACTAATGAGAAAAAAAATGTTTGTAAATATTCATGCATACTATGTTGTTATATATACTGTTCAGCTGAGATCTGAATGATGTAACTCCCCTGTTGAGGATTGAGGATTTATTTATGTAGATAATTCAGTTATTTTTTTATATTGTTGCATATATATGTCATGTTGGGATTTAAAAAAAGTGACGACACCATCTCGAGGGTGGCCAACCCGAGATGGGTCGTTACAATTTTGGTATCAGAGCATTAAGTTTTATGATTCTGTAGATTGCATAAGAATTTAAAGAAGTGGAAGATTTAAATAAACTATATTTTAATGCAGAGTCTGAGGATGGCATGTGGACGTGCTAGAGCTAGAGGCAGAATTCTAAATCAGAGGGGACATGGTAGACCCCTAATATTTAGAAGAAATGAAGCAGAGGGGGAAGTTGAGTCTGTGGTTCCTACAAGGGAACAGATTAATAGTGCAACTGGTACTAGTAGAGTTGGGAGAGAATACAATATTAGGAGGGATGAATTGAGAGAAGCTCTTGATCGTGCTATAGAGAGGATGAATGTAGCAGAAGAAAGAGCTGATAATTTGCAGAGGAGATTAGAGGAGAGGGGTAGAATAGAACCTGATGTGGTGAGTTAAGAGGTTCATGAAGGAGAGGGTGTGTTTGCATAAGAAGATAGTCATAAAATGCACCTTAAAAATACTTAATTGTTAGCATTTTAGGGTTGATCTAGGTTTGAATTGCACTTTTATACCTTAACAACTCTAAAGTGCCATTCTTGGATCTTTGATTTATTTCGAAGCATTTTCAAGTACTTTAAGTTCAATAAAGATGGAAAAGCTATCATTACTTTTAGTAGAATGACTCGATGAACACCGGAGTGAAGGTTCACAAGCACTTGGAAAGGAGTTTCATTAAATTTCCAGAATTGCCCGTACAGATCAATCATTTTTGTAAATTAAAACTCTATTGATGCAAGAAGAACCAGGAGATGAGCCATATATGCCTAGAAAGATCCAGAAGTCTATTTTCTGGAGAATTTTATGGCTCACAAAAATAATTTTTCTAGAGAAAGTTATAGCAGTTTTAGTAAATGAAGGTCAAGCTGGAAGATGCGTAGTGCTCCCGAGCGCACCAGGCCTGCGATCGATCGCAAGTGCGCACTCATGACATCCCACATCGGTCAGAAATACCTTGCAGCACACCATAATGCGCTTGATCGCACCATGCTGCAATCGAACGCACACGGGCAGTATCCCACATAGGAATGGAAACACATTGCACTATGGGAATTCCCTTATAAAAGCCCCACTTCACTTCATCTTTTAGCATGAACTGGGATCAGATCCAGAGGCCTTTAGGAGCAATCCAGAGGGTCTTTAAGAGGAATCTGAAGAACTTTTGGAGGGTAAGCTGAGGAATCTCCGAAGCTTTGCTACCAATGGGGAGATCATTGAGAGGCCGGAGGCAACTCAAGGAAGCATGAGCTCCATGGCCAGCTAATCTCCAAGCAAGGCAAAGGGGTGAATCCCTAGGTGAAGTTGTTCTTATTTTCTTTTCTTAATTCAGTTGTAGTATGGATTTATTTTCATTAAACAATGTTATGATTTACTTTTTTTTTATTAAATTAGAAGATTTCCCCTTAATCCAGTGATTGCATTTTTCATCCCCATATAAGTCTAGTCATGCTCTTCTTATGTGATGTTGTTGAAGTGTGATTGAGTCCGGTAGATTTCTCTTCTAGATTTGTCCATTACTGCAGTATTGTCATTATGGTATATTGTCGTTTCTTGATAATCTATAAGTTAGGTCATGTGTGCTTGAAAGTAAAGAGTATTTCATAACAATTGCATTAGAGTTTATATATATGCTTTGATTGAATATTTGCCGATTGCTTGTTTAGGATGTGAAACTTGCAATCGAGATAAAAACAGCTAAATTGAGATTGGAATAAGGCAACAAACCTAGGGAGGATTCCCGAAACCTTGTTGCTTCCATTATAGTTTTCATTACAATTACACAATTCGCATATCACTTTACTTTATTATTCAAATTCTCTCGTTCAACTTTTATTGTTCGTGTTAAGGATTCCATCTTCTCTTGTAATTAACTTGTTTCCCTGTGGAATCGACACCCCAAAGCTGTGCTACAACCACCACGTTATACTTTGGGCATATTCAAATTTTGGCGTTGTTGCCGAGGAAACGCGCTTAAGTACAAAGAAGATTGTCAACTTTTGACATGACGGTAGAAAAATTGTGAATAGTTTTTCTTTTTAGCAGCTGTAAAGGCGATAACTTCTTTCCCTCTTTAGCTTGCTACATTAATTTTATTTTATTTTATTCTTTCTTTTTATAGTACTTTTATTATTTTGTGACCTTGCATGCTTAGATATAGAGATGCTTTGGGTAGATTTGCTTGTAGGCCTGTGCTAGAGTCAGAATCAAACTTTTTAAATCCTTTATTTGATAATCCATCTAGTCCTGAAGAAATGAGTGAACATGAAGATCAATCCACTAGGACCCTTCAGGATTACCTCCACCCTACACGCATAGCCACACCATCATGCATCATGTTTCCAGCCAATATTCGACAACTGAATTTTAAAACAGGGATGATACAGTTACTCCCTACATTTCATGGCTTGGAAAATGAAAACCTATATGTTCACATTAGAGAGTTTGAGGAAGTAGTTACGACTTTTCATAGTCAAAATGAAACTGATGACATTGTGAGACTTAAGTTCTTTCTTTTCTCTTTGAAGGATAAAGCTAAAAGTTGGCTATACTCACTAAGACCATGATCTATTGGGTCGTGGACTGAGATGACTCGGGTCTTCTTTAATAAATATTTTCCCCAACATAAGACCAATGCTTTAAAAAGGCAAATCTCCACCTTTGCACAAAAGGACAATGAGACTTTGTATCAGTCTTGGGAGAGATTTAAGGAGTTGTTGAGTATGTGCTCTCACCATGGGTATGAGAGTTGGCGTTTAGTGAGCTATTTTTATGAGGGACTTACATATAGAGAGCGCCAATTTGTAGAGATGATGTGCAATGGTGAAATTTTACAAAAGGATCCTGATGAGGCCATAAAGTACCTCAATGAGCTTGCTGAAAAAGCTCACACTTGGACTGGACCTAGTGCTACTGAAAGCACAAATATGTCACGACCTATAGGGCACCCAAATGGTGGTGGAATTTACCATCTTAGGGAAGAGGATAACCTTAAGGCCAAGGTCGAGATGCTCACTAGGGAACTAGAGGTGTTAAAGACTAAAAACTCAAAGCCAACACAAGTAGCTAATCATGCAGCGTCTTTGAAACCATGTTTTGTGTGTGGTGTTGTGAGTTTTAAATTACTCGCAAGTGCACGAGTCGTTTGCAGTATAGCTTTGTGCAATTGCGAGGTCGAATCCACAGGGAATTGCGTTGTGAAAATATATTTTTAATCTAAACTAACTTTATCTTAGGTCCAATCCACTTTATATTTTTAATCCACAGGGAATTGCGTCGAATCCACAGTATAGTCTTTAAAAGCGTCCAATGTATCCGCTCTTAACAAATCACAAAGGAAATCCAATTTAATCGAAAAGCATTCAATGTATCCATCAGATGAAACACAAGGAATATCCAATGGACAATTTAAACTCAATCAATTATAAGATTAACTCAAATAATTGACAGAACATTTATACTAAAAATTGTCAGATTTGTACAAGCAAATCTGAACTACTACGCCAAACAATGGTGGGGCTTCATCTTCAACCTTAGCTGAAGAGTCTAGCCACTCATAACTATAAAACTATAATAAAAAGTACTAAACATTTAAACTAAAACAACTAAATATAAAGAAATAAATAAACAACTTTACATGGGAGAAATTCCACTCGCTGACGGCGGCGCTTCCCCTCGTGGTAGCAATGCCTTCGGGATCCACCAGAATGCTAGCAGACGTTCACCGATAAACACCAAAGTGGCTCAGGAATTGTACACTGAATGATGAAGTGGAGTGGGTCTTATATAGGCAAATACCACGAGTGCAATGTGTTTCCAATCCGATGTGGGATACTGCAGATTCCAGCTTTTGCTCTTTGACCTTTGTCTACTAAAAATGCCATAACTTTCTCTAGAAAAATCATTTTATTGATCCATAAAATTACCCATAAAATAGACATCCGGATCTTTCCAAGAATATATGGCTCATCTCCTGGTTCTTTCTGAATCAATACAGTAAAATCCTCGAAAATGGCTGATCTGTCACGCTGAAATCATGCACAGCCTGACCTTTGTCTGTTAAAACTACCATAACTTTCTCTAGAAAAATCATTTTATTGATCCGTAACATTCTCCAAAAAATAGACATCCGGATCTTTCCAAGAATATATGGCTAATCTCCTGGTTCTTCCTGAATCAATACAGTTAAATCCTTGAAATGGCTGATCTGTACGAGCAATTCTGGCAATTTAGTGAAACTCCTTTCAAAGCTTATAAACCTGTAAAACAACGAAAAACAACTCAAAGTAACGAATTCCTAAGCTAACAAATGTAAATTAAAGGGCCAAAATATGCAATATTTGGCACTCATCAAATACCCCCAAACTTACAATTTGCTAGTCCCTTAGCAAAACAAAATAATAAAAAAAAAACCTAAATGAAAAACAAAGAACATAAAGATAAGTTCATCACTCATGGTATCCAAAAATTTAAGGAGCACACATCACCATGATATTCATTCATGAGCAAGCTTAAAAAGATAAACCCATCTTCGCAATAAATAGAAAAGTTAAAATCTAATTACTTACAAAAGGCAGGTTAAGGCACCACAAGTCTGACACTGTGTAAAGTGAATTAACATATAGAAATGAAGCTTCCAAGTGACTCCAATGTGTAAGGTCTCCATGTTTCAAGATTTACCAAATTTCCCATCAGAATGAACAAAAATGGCATAGTTTTTATCTTTTTTTTTTATATAAAAGACTCTGCTATGTTTAATTCCCTTAAGCTTTCTAATTGACCCATATAGCTAGTGTTGAGTCAATGACTCCCAAACCAGATGGTTTTAGGGCATTAGGTGTAAAGACACCCCTAAGGACTTACTAACTCGACTAAAAAAGGCTACGAAATTAAACCGGCCTTAATACTACCAAACAAAATTCCACCTTTTGACGTGAACACTCACTGCTTACTGAGGCAAGAGGTCCAGTTACTCAGCGGAAAGTTTATTGATAATGAATTTTTTTATTTTTTATTATGCTTTTCTATTCCCAAGAGTTCATCCAACAAGTCATCCAGTTTCAGTTAAGATAAGGAAACATATACGTTCAACTCACTTGTCATACCTCACACAAATATGTGCTTATGTGCTCGTGTTAGATTAGATCAAACATGTGAATTCTCGAAAATGCTTAAAGTAAGTAACTAAAGTTTAAACTCTATCATCAGATCATGTGTTCAAAGTTTTAAACTCACCAATGAAATCACATCACAATTTTTCAGAACAACCAAAATTTTTAGACGAACATGAACATGCATTTTTTTTTTACGAAAAAAAGATAACAAATTAGGACAAAGTGTGTGATGTGTCTCCCATACCCCCAAACTTAAATTATACATTGACCCCAATGTGTGACTAATATGGAAAGAGCTGGCCTGAGATATGGAGAACTATCTGGACTGGTATGGCTCATAGCATACCCCCAAACTTGAACTAAAGTACGCATTGTCCCTGAAAAATAAAAAAACTGGAAATAAAAAATACTGGAAACAAACATTAATCATAAAAATGTGAAATAATAAATAAACAGAAATGATAAGCTGTGGGGTGCCTCCCATGAGCGCTAAGTTTAACGTCTTCAGCCATACCCAACATTAGTAAACATACCCAACTAAGCGCTCCACCATCTGATCAATAAATAGGAATGGAAAATGATCAGGCCTAGTGGCAGCATTCAACTTATAGTAGTCTATACTCACTCTCCCTCCTGACTGAACACGAGTTGGCACCAACTCGTCGTCCTCATTCTTCACTACTGTTAATTCAGCATGTTTGGGCACGACTTGAATCAGGCTCACCCACTTGCTATCAGAGATGGGATAAATGATCCCCGCCTCTAACAGCTTAATATCTTCTGCCCTCACAACCTCTTGCATAGCCTTCTTTGTGGCTCCCTCGATGGCTTGGCATTCTCGTCCAACTGTATAGTGTGTATTACCAACGAGGGGTTGATTCCCTTGACATCCTCAATAGTCTAGCCTATAGCTTCCTTATGCTCTCTTAAGACGTCCAATAATTTCTCCTCTGGAGCATCACCCAAATCTAAAGCTATAATTATAGGCAAAAAATCTGCTGGACCTAGGAACTTATACTTAAGATTGTCCGGTAAAGGCTTAAGTTCCTTCTTGGAGGGTTCAGGTGTTGTGGTTTCCTCCGTCTCACTGATCTTTTGAGGAGTAGACTCCAAAGTAGCATTTGCTTGCTCAAACAACTTATCTAAATCCAAATCGTCTTCAAATTGAGCAAAGCATGCCTCCAAAATGTCCTCAGACTTCCCTTCTTTCTTGGACGCTTGTAGTCTCTCAGGGTAAGGCACTTTAGGTAAAAACAATCTAGAGAGATCATTAATAATAGGTGTGGCAGTAGATGGCTCAGCATCTCTCTTCTCATTGTT
Source organism: Bretschneidera sinensis (assembly GCA_023935145.1). Lineage (NCBI taxonomy): Eukaryota > Viridiplantae > Streptophyta > Magnoliopsida > Brassicales > Akaniaceae > Bretschneidera > Bretschneidera sinensis. The sequence continues at coordinate 14,358,023 of CM043704.1, forward strand.
GCCACTTTCTTCCCCTTGGTGCATAGCAGGGTTCTCTTCAACTTGATTGTGCACTTGTCTCCCAGACCTCAATGCGACAATTGATTGCACTTGCTCCTGCCAATGCATAGGAGTTAATAAATTTCCCACCACAAACTGTTCCTTTGGGTTAGGATCAGTTTGACTGGGGAACGTTCCTTCCTCTCCTTCACCCATGTAACTTGCGATTTGATCAATTTGACTCTCTAATGTGGCAATCGCTTGGGTGTTTTGTATTGTTGCACTCATCACTTCACTCATAGATTGACTAGTTATTTTCATGAAATCATTGAGAGCGTCCTCTAATGACTGTGAAACCGAAGCTGGCGCTTGAATGGGAGCTTGGTAAGCGGGTGATGGTGCTGGATAAGCTGAGTGACCATAACTTGGAATTGGTGGAGGAAATTCGGGAGGGTATTGATTGTGAGCATGATAAAGGTCTCCTCCCTGATTCCTCAGTTGGTTCTGCGTCCATGAAACATTAGAGTGGTCCCACCACCCTGGATTGTATGTTTCAGAGTAAGATCCATTTGATTGCCAACAACACTCATTGAAAACATTCATTTGTTCCATGGGATACTCGGCAAAAGCCGGCATTGATGGACAATTCTGTGCTAAATGCAGAGGACTAACACAGATGGAACAGCTATCAACATTGAATGTGTTGGCAGCATTGAGAGACGGGCCAGTAATTTTAATGAAATCCTTGAGGGCGTCCTCTAAAGACTGTGAAACCGGCACTGGATTCATCCACAATTTTTTTTTAATTAAAAAAAAAGATGACTAACTAGTAGAAAAATAAAATCATTTTAGACCAAAAATTTTCACAAACCGAACAATTCCCCGGCAACGGCGCCAAAAACTTGTTGTGAGTTTTAAATTACTCGCAAGCGCACGAGTCGTTTGCAGTATAGTGTTGTGCAAGTGCGAGGTCGAATCCACAGGGAATTGCGTTGTGAAAATATATTTTTAATCTAAACTAACTTTATCTTAACCTAATTCCGAATTGTGAATGATATTGTAAAAGAAATATAAACTAAACTAAGTTGATTTAAAAACTAATAATTAAAACACTAAGGTTTCCGAATCCACCCCACCGAAGTTAAGCATATATGTTCTAAAAATATAGCCTATCAAAATATTCCATGAATCCAACTATAAGATAAAAAACAAAGAATATCCCAATTAAACTAAAAGCGTCCAATGTATCCGCTCTTAACAAATCACAAAGGAAATCCAATTTAATCAAAAAGCATTCAATGTATCCATCAGATGAAACACAAGGAATATCCAACATACAATTTAAACTCAACCAATTATAAGATTAACTCAAATAATTGACAGAACATTTATACTAAAAATTGTCAGATTTGTACAAGCAAATCTGAACTACTACGCCAAACAACGGCGGGGCTTAATCTTCAACCTTAGCTAAAGAGTCTAGCCACTCATAACTATAAAACTATAATAAAAAGTGCTAAACATTTAAACTAAAACAACTGAATATAAAGAAATAAATAAACAACTTTACATGGGAGAAATTCCACTCGCTGACGGGCGACACTTCTCCTCGTGGTAGCAATGCCTTCGGGATCCACCAAAATGCTAGCGGATGTCCACCGGTAAACACCAAAGTGGCTCAGGAATTATACACTAAATGATGAAGTGGAGTGGGTCTTATATAGGCAAATACCACGAGTGCAATGTGTTTCCAATCCGATGTGGTATACTGCAGATTCCAGCTTTTGCTCTTTGACCTTTGTCTACTAAAAATGTCATAAATTTCTCTAGAAAAATCATTTTATTGATCCGTAAAATTATCCAGAAAATAGATATCTAGATCTTTCCAAGCATATATGGCTCATCTCCTGGTTCTTCCTGAATCAATACAGTTAAATCCTCGAAAATGGCTGATCTGTCACGCTGAAATCATGCACAGCCTGACCTTTGTCTACTAAAACTACCATAACTTTCTCTAGAAAAATCATTTTATTGATCTGTAAAATTCCCCAGAAAATAGACATCTGGATCTTTCCAAGCATATATGGTTAATCTCTTGGTTCTTCCTTAATCAATACAGTTAAATCCTCAAAAATGGCTGATCTGTACGAGCAATTCTGGCAATTTAGTGAAACTCTTTTCAAAGCTTATAAACCTGTAAAACAACGAAAAACAACTCAAAGTAACGAATTCCTAAGCTAACAAATGTAAATTAAAGGGCCAAAATATGCAATATTTGGCACCCATCATGTGGCGGGGTAGATCATCTCGCCCAAGAGTGCCCCACATTTGCTGAGATGAGAGGGATGTATGAGGAACAATGTAATGCCTTAGGCATGTAAAAGAAGCCTTTGGCACCCTTCTCTGCTACTTATAACCCGGGATGGCGAAATCACCCCAATTTCAGCTGGAAGTATGAAAACCAGTAGCTTGCAGAAACCCCTGCACCATATCTTGAACCATATCATGCACCTGTATCTTCTAGGAGTTCTTTAGAAGACACTTTACATGCCTTTATTGAGGCACAAGGTAAGACTAATCAAAGACTTGAATCTTTAATTACGCAGGCTGTTGAAGAAAATAAAGAGATAAAGAGCCAAGTGTCCATGTTAATGAGCTACTTGAGTGTGACTGAGCGAGGTAAGTTCCCTTCTCAAGCTCAGTCCACATCCCATGGTCAGCACCTGGCACAATAGAATTTGAAGGAGGTAAATGCCATTGAAACACTAAGTGGTAAGTTATTACACATCCCAACAACGAAAAAATCAGAGGATGTGGACGAAAGCCACCAATCATACATGATTGACTCATTCATGGAAAAGGTCCAGCACCTTAATCCAATGGAGTCCACCCTCACCCATGGCTTCACAAGAGCATATATCGAGCCAGAATTTATGGATGTTACTAATGACATCCTTGAGGCCTCTCCAAAGCATACAAGCACTGAATTTGGCAGTGAAGCAGATTCTAGGAGGGAATAAGAGTGTCTGGCTGAAGATGTAAAACTTAGCGCTCATGGAAGGCAACCCACAACATACCCTTTTATTTTTATTGTTTTTCAGATTTTTGTTCTTGTTTATTATTATTATTTTGCTGTTTTTCAGTTTTACTTTTGTATTTCTTTTTCAGGGACAAACATGCGCATCAGTTCAATTTGCCATGCACAATTTTCACCTCCACGCACCTTTGGTTAAAAAGGGAGTTTCCTTAATTTTTGCTTTTACATTGAGGACAATGTTTATCTTAAGTTGGGGGTGGAGGAAACACATTTCTTATTGCATACCATTGAACTACTTGGTGTCATTTTCCCTTTTTGTTTGTTTTTAGCATGTTTGGTGTTAACCTTAGAGTTTATTCATATGTCAATGATATGAGCTTAATTGAGATAGCATATAGCATTTAGAAGAAATTAAATCTTGCTTCAGTTTGAAAATAATTTAAGTATCAATCTTCATTTGGTTTGAGACTCTAGTTTGCGGTAAGATTGTATGATTAGTCTAAAACATTTAGGGAAGTTTTATGTGTGATTACTTTGTGAATACTTTTGCGGTCTCGACAAGCTCTAGAACTTATTTGATAATCACTTGAGGCGAATTCCTAAAATGTACATTACTTAGGACATGATATAGACCATTTTTGAACCGTTTGAACCTTTCAAATCTACCATTGCTATATTTATCGCTAGTCACCTATTTGAGCTTTTTCTTGAAAAAGAATTTTAGCCTTGTTTCTTTCAATAGCCCATTCACTCACCTTCATGAGCCTAAAAATATTTTATCCTTACCTTTCTTTTAAAAGAACTTAGTTATACACATTTGTTGAGAAGTACTTAAAAGGAGAAAGGATGGAAATATGAAAAAAAAAAATATCACTACCACAACCCAAGTACATTAAAGGAGATAAGTTGGGGGTTGTGGAAAAGAAAAGAAAAGAAAAAAAATGAAAAAAAGGAGGTGAATGGTCTTATGCCAAAATATAAAAGAAAAGAAAAAGAGAAGTGAATTATGGAAAAGAAATAAGAAAAGAAAAGAAAAGTGGTGACTTATTGAGAGATATGCTCTTTTAGAAAAAATGGCTGAAAGAGTTAGGTGTTGAAGCAAGGTTATCAAGTGCTTAAAGTGGTTGTGTTTAAAACTAAGAGATTGAGTTCGTTTACTTGTGAATCCTTCTCATTCTTTATTAACCTTTACCTTAGTCTAACGTTATAAGCTTATTAAAGACCTATTGATCCAATGTAGTGTGATTTTTCTACAATAGTGGAGAGCGATTTGAAAAATGAGCTTATGGAGCTTGTTTTTGTGATTGATGTCACGCAATTTATTATGTTTTAGAGGCCAAGACTTGTATTCATGAATGTTATGCATAAAGTCATCCGGGAGTTCGAATTAATGGATTGTGGTAAGACGGATGATAAGAGTCAATAACGATTTTAAGATTGATGCTTGGATTACTTTTGGACTTAAGTGATATTCAATGATTCTATGTGCTACGTATTATGTGCATTTTCCGAGACAAAAAATGTGAATTGCTCATTGTTTAACACTAGCATTTCTTTACCTTGTTTTGATTCCTACCATAGAATTCATTTCTCGTTTTCGCTTGAATTGCTAGGGACTAACAATAAGCTAGTTGGGGGTTGTGATGAGAGTCATAAAATGCACCTTAATAGTACTTAATTGTTAGAATTTTAGGGTTGATCTAGGTTTGAATTGCACTTTTATGCCTTAACAACTCTAAAGTGTCATTCTTGGATCATTGATCTATTTCGATAATTTTCAGGTACTTTAAGTTCAAAAGAGATTGAAAAGCTATCATTTCTTTTAGCACAATGACTCGATGAACACTGGAGTGAAGGTTCACAAGCACTTGGAAAGGAGTTTCACTAAATTGCCAGAATTGCCCGTTCAGATCAATCATTTTAGTAAATTAAAACTCTATTGATGTAAGAAGAACCAGGAGATGAGCCATATATGATTAGAAAGATCCCGAAGTCTATTTTTTGGGGAATTTTACGGCTCACAAAAATGATTTTTCTAGAGAAAGTTATGGCAGTTTTAGTAGATGAAGGTCAAGTTGGAAGATGCCTAGTGCGCTCGAGCGCACCAGGCTTGCGATTGATCGCAAGTGCGCACTCACAACATCCCACATCAGTCAGAAATACCTTACAGCGCACCATAGTGCGCTCGATCACACCATGCTGCTATCGAGCGCACACGGGCAGTATCCCACATCGGAATGGAAACACATTGCACTCTGGGAATTCCCCTAAAAAAAACCCCTCTTCACTTCATCTTTTAGCATGAACTGGGATCAGATCTAGAGGGCCTTTAGGAGCAATCTAGAGGGCCTTTAGGAGGAATCCAAAGAACATTTGGAGGGCAAACTGAGGAATCTCCGAAGCTTTGCTACCAAGGGGGAGATCATTGAAAGGCCGGAGGCAACTCAAGGAAGCATGAGCTCCATGGCCAGCTAATCTCCAAGCAAGGCAAAGGGGTGAATCCCTAGGTGTAGTTGTTCTTATTTTCTTTTCTTGATTCAGTTGTAGTATGGATTTATTTCCATTAAACATTGTTATGATTTACTTTTTTGTATCTAATTAGAAGATTTCCCCTTAATCCGGTGATTGCATCTTTCTCCCCCATATAAGTCTAGTCATGCTCTTCTTATGTGATGTTGTTGAGGTGTGATTGAGTCCGGTAGATTTTTCTTCTAGATTTGTCCATTACTGCAGTATTGTCATTATGGTATATTGTCGTTTCTTGATAATCTATAAGTTAGGTCATGTGTGCTTGAAAGTAAAGAGTATTCCATAACAATTGCATTAGGGTTTATATATGTGCTTTGATTGAATATTTACCATTTGTTTGTTTGAGATGTGAAACTTGCAATCGAGATAAAAACAACTAAATTGAGATTGGAATAAGGCAACAAACCTAGGGAGGATTCCTGGAACCTTGTTGCTTCCATTATAGTTTTCATTACAACTACACAATTCACATATCACTTTACTTTATTATTTAAATTCTCTCGTTCAACTTTTATCGTTCGTGTTAAGGATTCCATCTTCTCTTGTAATTAACTTGTTTCCCTGTGGAATCGACACCTCAAAGCTGTGCTACAACTACCGCGTTATACTTTGGGAGTAATCAGGACTAAAATCTTTTATATGGGTATTGAGAATTATGTTATACTGGTGGATAAAGCATTACAAATTGAGAAGGATTTGATGGAGTTTAGAGATATGAGGGATTGGTTGAAGAGGTCTAGATTTGAGGGACCTAGAGGTGATGGCAGTATAAGTGTGCAGGGTGGGAGACCACTTTAGAGGGGGCGTTCCTTGTCACAAGGAAATGTAGTAGAAAGTCAGAGGCAAGCAGGATCTATTGCTTAGAATAATACCGGTGGGACCCCTAGATTTGGGAGACAGGCTATGGGAACTAGGAGTTATGGTAGAGGAGTAAGTATGCCACAAAGGGGAAGTGATAATTTGATGTATGGTCGAGAGTCAAGGTTTTGCTTTAGATGTAATCAGATGGGGTATCTATCGTGTGTGGTGAGGAAGGACATGTTGGTGTAGATTTTCCAATGGGGAAACTTGTTGACATAGATACTAGAAGTGTTGGGAGAAGACAGGTGGAAAGAGGTGGTGGATTAAGGAGTGTGTGGGGCAGAGGCAGAGGATCAGTAGCTGAGAGAGGATGTGATAGCCAGTTGCAGTCCAGAGATAGCAGAGTCTATACGTTGACCCAACAGGATGCACAAGCCACTCCTGATGTTGTTATTGGTATGGTATCTATCCTTGATAGACCTGCTAGATTATTGATTGATCTTGGTGCAACCCATTCTTTTTCATCTAATGTTTATATGAAATCTATTGATGCTTGTGTTAGTCCTTTGATGCATGCTATTGCTGTTGAGGTTCCTACTAGGGATAGAATTATTATCAGGAAAATTTATCGGGGTTGTATGATTAGTCTGACTGATAGAGAATTTGAAGTTGATTTATTGCCTTTAGATACAACATATTTTGATTTAATTTTGGGGATGATTTGGTTATCTGCATATCATGCATGGGTAGATTGTTTTAGGAAGAATGTGGTGTTCAAGATACCCGGACAAGAGGAGTTTAATTTTCAGGGAGAACGTAAGATACTTGCCAACAGTCTTATTTCTGCTTTGACTGCTAGTAAATGGTTGAAGAAGGGTTGCAAAGGGTATTTGGCGTATGTGATGGATTCTAGCAAGGAGATTAGGAAGCTAGAAGAAATCTTGGTAATGAAAGATTTTTCTGACGTATTCTGTGAGAAGTTGTCTGGTTTGCCTCCTAATAGGGAGATTGAGTTTTCTATTGAAGTGATTCGGAGATCAGCACCCATATCTATAGCAACTTATAGAATGACTCTAGCTGCATTGAGAGAGTTGAAAGTTTATCTTCAGGAATTCCTAGATAAACAGTTTATTTGACCTAGTATGTCACCTTAGGGAGCCCCTGTATTATTTGTCAAGAAGAAAGATGGGACACTGAGGATGTGCATTGATTATAAACAGTTGAATAAGATCACCATTAAAAATAAATATCTTTTGCCCAGGATAGATGATTTATTCGAGCAGTTACGGGGAGCTAGGGTATTTTCTAAGATAGACCTGAGATTGGGTTATCATCAATTGAGGATAAAGAAGGGGACGTGCCTAAGACTGCTTTTAGGACACGTTATGGCCATCTTGAGTTCTTTGTTATGCCATTTGGGTTCACTAATGCCCTTGCAACATTTATGGATGTAATGAATTAGGTGTTTAAACCATTCTTCGATAGATTTGTGATTGTGTTTATTAATGATATTCTGGTATATTCCAAGAATGAAGAGGAACATATTCAACATTTAGAGATAGTGTTGGAAATTCTAAAGAGAGAGAAATTATATGAAAAGTTCTCTAAGTGTGAGTTTTAGTTAAGTGAAATATCTTTCTTGGGGCATGTTGTGTCAGGACAGGGAATAACAATTGACCCACAGAAAGTTGAAGCAGTGTTGAATTAGGAAAGACCCACAAGTGTAACTGAAATTAGAAGCTTTTTGGGGTTGGCTGGTTATTATAGAAGGTTTCTCCAAAAAATTTCTATGATTGCTGGACCATTGACTAGATTGACCAGGAAGGAAGTGAAGTTTAAGTGGTCAGAAGAATTTGAGAGGAGTTTTCAGTTGTTGAAAAAAAAATTGACTATTGCCCTGATATTAGTGCTTCCTTCTGGTGATGAAGGATTTGTGGTATATAGTGATGCGTCACATCAGGGTTTGGGATGTGTGTTGATGCAATATGGGACAATTATAGCTTATGCATCTAGGCAATTGAAGAACCTTAAAAGGAATTACCCGACCCATTATTTAGAATTGGCTGCCATAGTGTTTGCTCTGAAGATTTGGATACGCCATCTGTATGGAGCCACTTGTGAAATTTTACTGATCATAAAAGTTTGATGCATTTACCTACCCAGAAAGAGTTGAATTTGAGGTAGAGGAGGTGGATGGAGTTGATTAGTGATTATGACTGTACATTTCATTACCATCAAGGAAAGGCTAATGTAGTAGCTGATGCTTTGAGTAGAAAGACTACAGGGAGATTAGTTGCTATTGGGAGTCATAGTAATAGCTTGATGATAAAATTAAGAAAAATGAGGATGCAGTTGAGTGTCAGTAATAGAGGAGTATTGATGGAAAATATGGTGGTACAATCTTCTATCATTAATCATTTATTACAGATGCAGGGTAGAGATGAAGGGATAGAGAAGATCAGACAAGAAGTATTGAGTGAGGAGCCGATTGAGTTTAGAATTAGAGAAGATAATATGGCACTATTGAGGCATCGAGTTTGTGCTCCCAATGATGTGGAGATGAGAAAGAAGATACTAAGAGACGCTCCTGATTCTGTATATTTCATGCATCCAGGTAATAATAAGATGGATAGGGGGATGAGACATAATTATTGGTGGTCAGGGATGAAGAAGGATATAGTAAAGCATATTTCTAGATGTTTGACTTGTCAACATGTGAAGTTTGAGAATAGACATCCAATAGGTTTATTACAACCTCTTCCAGTACCTGAGTGTCCATGGGAGAAATTGAGCATGGATTTTGTCTTTGGTTTTCCCCCTACCCAGAGAGGTCATGATGTTTTATGGGCTATAGTGGATAGACTATCTAAGTCTTAACATTTCTTCCTATTAAAACTACGTGGAGTCCTGAAAAGTTCGCTGAATTGTATGTAGTGGAGATTGTAAGATTACATGGAGTAACTTTTAGCATTGTTTCAGATAGAGATTCTAGATTTTGGAGGGGTTTTCAAGAAGCTATGGGTACGCAATTGCGGTTTAGTTCAGCTTTTCATCCACAAACTGAAGGGTAGACAGAGAGAATCATCAGAATATTAGAAGATATGCTGAGGGCAAGTGTATTGAGTTTCTCAGTGAACTGGGATGCTTATTTACCTTTGATCAAGTTTGAATACAATAATTAATATCAAGCTAGTATTGGGATGGCACTATTTGAGGCTTTATATGGTAGAAGGTGTAGAACTCCAGTATGTTGGGAAGAAGTTGGAGAGAGGAAGATATTTGGTCCATAAATGATAGAATTGACTACTGAGAGGATCAAACTGGTTAGAGAAAACCTTAAAGCAGCACAGAGCAGACATAAGGGATATACTGATAATAGAAGATGGCCTCTTGAGTTTCAAGTTGGTGATTGGGTATTTTTGAAGATATATCCATGGAAGGGTGTATTGAGGTTTAAAAAAAAGGGAAAGTTTAGCCCGAGATTTGTGGGGCCATATTAGGTGATTGAAAGAGTTGGACCAGTCGCATATAGATTAGATTTGCCTCCAGAGTTAAGACAATTACATAATGTGTTTTATGTTTCACTTTTGAGAAAGTATTTACATAATGGGTCCCATAGTATTCCAAATTAGGCTATAAAACTTCAGGAAGATTTGGCCTTTATGCAAGTACTAGCTAGAATTATAGACAGAAAAAAAACAAGTTTTGCATAATAAAGTCATTCCTTTGATTCAAGTATTATGGCGTAACAAATATGTTAAAGAAATTAATTGGGAGCATGAGGCAAGGATGAGGAAAGAATACCCACAACTTTTTCATGAATTAGGTAAGAAAATTTTGGGGATGAAATTTTTGTAAGCTGGGTAGAATTGTAATACTTATATTCTTAAAGTAAGGGTAAAGAAGTAATTTGATAAATATGGCATGGAATTAAAATAATATATATGAATTTTTTTTTTATAAAATGATTCTTTAAAAAAAAAGGAGACAACATGGAGAATAAAAAAAAAAGTTTTGGTTAAAAACAAAAGGACAGCGTGCAACACTTGGAAGTCTAGGTGTTGCATCAAACCCATGAAATGACACTAAGCAAATTGTGGGTGTAACACCCAGGCAGCAAAATCGTTTGACAAACGGTGCTGAACGGTGATTACTATTTATATACAATTTTAATTTTGTTTTGTTTTAAAAAAATATACTCAACTTCTGTTTTTCGTAGCGCATGATGCGGAGGGACCGCTCCGCAAAGATTCCCCAATACCACTGTCATCAAAATCCTCCGTACGACACCCCTGCCCTCTCTAGGCTAGGCTAGGCTCCTCTGTTACACCAACTAGATCCACTCCCACTGATTAAAAATTCCTTTTTTTTTACCGACCAATCCTAATTTCAAATAAAGAACTCTTCCTCATTTGTTTCTCTTCTCTTGCCTTCTTCATTAGTGAAAGGGATCTTCGAGAAAGCTCTATTCTCCTTCCCCATACTAGATCGATAACAACAACCTTGAGTCATCTACATTGATTGAAGAATCTTACCTATCACGTTGAACCATGTCTGTCAACGGTGAAAACCATTCAAGTTACACTTTTTCTTTAAACACTTAGGGACTGAAAGAGTAAAATTTTGAAGGGTTTTACGGGAAAATTTTACAGAGAGTCAAAAAAATCTCTAAGAAACACAAAAGGTAATCATGTGAATTTTATTTCTGAAATTTAGTATACATGAAATTTCCAGGAATTCAATGTGTGAATTTTCAAAGGGTGTGAATTATGGAAGAATTAAAGAATAAATTAGAAATTTTAATATAAATATTATGTCAGGTGTTGACGATCAGCAATTGGGGGAAATTGCTGAAAGGAGCAGGAAAGGCAAGGAGGTGATCCACGGGTAGCTCTAAGTGCTATGTGGTGAGCTAGATTTACTTTAAGCAATCAAGTAAATATGAAATATATAGTGATGAAATTTGAATTAATTATTAACCTATGATTTGATGATAGATGCAAGTTGGTTGATGAGTATGATAGAAATAATTGATATGTTAAAGTTTTATTATATGAGGAGTAATATTATTGAAATAATGATTGATAATTTGATAAGAACTACGAGAGCTTTGTAGAATTGTGTTTGTAAATTATAAATAAGAATGATTAGTTTATCTTTGTACAAACAATTTTGAGAATAAAGTGCTTAACTTTTGCTATGGTGATAAATTAATTCAGAGTCATCGGTGAGTATACCTCGGTTGGTGGTGGATGAATTAAACTTTAGATTATATCACTTTATTTGAGAGATACTAGGAGTCTCTTAAAATAATTGAAAGATTGAATCATAGTTGCTTAATTCTCTTCCATAGATGGATTTAAGTTAGTGAAATAAAGGGATTGAGAATTTGAGTAAGGGACTAAGTTGATTTGAGTGAGAAAATTTACGTAATGATGTAAATGACACCTAAGAGTCGTATAATTTTCCTTAAGAAAGAAGTGACTGAGGGATTGGAGAAAGTGATAAGTTGGTAAGAAACCTTGTGAAGAACAACTTGAGTAAGAGGTATGATTTATAGCATTTGAGACCCTTGAGAAGTAAAGTCGAGACAAAAATTTAAGGACTTAGAGAAGAGTATGAGATAGTGATTAATGGGTTGGTTAGAAAGCTTAAGTTGATGGTGAAAGTGGGAGATTCGAAGAGGATACTTTGAAATATGAAACAGATTTAGGAAATTGATGAACCTGTTGATCTATGGACGCTGGTCAAAGAAATTTTCAGTACAAAATTTTTTTTAGTGGGGGAGAATTGTGGAGCCTAACACCGTAATTAGAATATTTTAATTTTAGAGCTTTGTATATGAACTCATTTAATGTATGTCTATTCAGTTTGAGTTATAACTTACAAGAAATGGGACTTATGAAGCTTAGAAATAAGTAAATAAAATGGGAAATAAGGGATAAAAGCTTGACTTGGAGGAGTTTTTTAAAAAATTTAAAAGAGTTTTGGGGTAGTTGTGAAAATGAGGTTAAGTGGAAGGGTGGTTTTGTAATAAAGGAAAGGTTTGCTTATATATAGGGTGAGATAGGGTGAGAAAGTCTAGAAAATGCTAGAACTTTTTGGACAAACTAAGAGAGAGAGAGAGAGAGAGAGAGAGAGAGAGAGAGAGAGAGAGAGAGAGAGAGGAGAGAGAAGATAGAAAAGGAAAGAAAGAAGAGAGGGAAGGGAAAGAGAAAAAAAATGATGGATTTCTCTTACAAAGCTTAAGGTAATTACATGTTTTTCCTTCTTCCTAAACATTATACATGTCTCTTCAGCTAAGATTATGAGTTTGGGTTTGTAAAGTTGATGAAATTTGAAAGATTTTGAGAAAGGGTTTGTGGGTTTTGAAGAAAATGGGTTTTTGAACCTAAGTTGAGATTTTTGCAATTTATAGTTCAATTTTTGGCTTGGGTAATGTTTATTCTTTAATTTTAATCTCATAGAACTTGTATTTTGTTTTGATTTGAATTCTCTTGAAAAACTAGGGTTTCATTTTGAAGGAAAGTGTGTTTTTCATCAAGATTTTTTGAAAATCTAGACGAGACAATCGTTTCTCTGGAGTGCACAATCGACTGTGAAACTCTCTAAACTATGGGCAGTTGACTGTTCATTTTGGATAGTTGACTGTGCAAGCTTCCGGGCATCTTATGGTCAACTGCCCAATACGAACAGTCAACTGTCCGAGCCCCTGAAACTGTTTTTCTGCCATGTTTTTCTAAATTAAATCATTATTAATAAAGTATTTCAATCCTAGAGTCTTTCAAAGTATTATGAAATTGAATTCATGATAAAGTTTTGAAAGTTAAGATCTTCAAAAGGTTGTTTTTGTTTTAAACCATGTTAGAACAAGTTTAAAAAAAAATTAAATGAAATGAAAAAGGAGTTGTGATTTGACCCCTAGATTTGTATGCTTGTATAAATTCTATGATGTGTTTGGGTGTTATTTAATTGTTTGTTTATTGAGTGATTAAATTAAATATTTATATGTTAGGGTGATTGAAAGGAAAACACCATGGCTAGGAATAAACCAAAGTTTAAAACTTGTCACGGTAAAGGTGAGTTTCACTTTACTTCTAGTAGGTGCTGTAAACTGTATAACCAAGCTAAAAGATCAAAGGTAAATGGATATGTTTGAGTATAAAATTCTTAATAATAGTATTATGTGAACTGCATATATATAGATATATAGACTCAAAGGTATAAGAAATAAACATAGTTGTATTATGATGTACCTTGAGGAAAGATATCGATACGAAACTTAGGGAATGATTACGAAATTTTGAAATTAATATTATGACGACTTTATACATATAAAGATGTGAATGTATAAGAATTGAGTATAGAAGTAATAAATAGTAATGTCTTGAGAATTTTATAGATATATGTTGAGGTATAAATGTACAAGGTATGAGTTTAGAAATGACTTGATGTGGTTGTGTTGAGAAATTATGATGTGTGAATTGTGATAAAAATGATTGTGTGGATTGTTATGAATTGTGATGAACCTGATTGGTTAATGATTGATTGCAACCATTTCATCATGAATGCATATTGCATTATAACAATTGTTTGATGGAATGTTATTGAAGGGTGAGTGATAGGTAAGGCCGGTAGGTCCCTTTCCACAAATGGTGTAAGAGTACCGAAGGATATTAGATGTTCAGAAACCCACCCGAAAAAGGGTGAAAAGGGATTTGTTATGTTATGAATAATTTGACATACCACTACATGGGGAGACGTCCCAATGATGATGAGATTAGCCCAATGAGGGGAAATGTTGTGATTGTATATTGCATTGCATTCCATTTCATGGACGCATCATGATGATCGACCCATAAGAGGTGTGTGTTGTGATGAAATTGGCCCATGAGAGGCGTGTGTTGTGCTTAACCTATGAGGGGTATGTGATGTTTTGGGCCCGATGAAGGGCATGGTTGATTTATATTGGGTGTGGACGTGATTTGGATTACAAAGATTTTTGATAAATTAATAATACTAGAATTGTTTGACTTGATAATTATTTCCTAGTATGATAAGAATTAAGAAAGTGAATCGAAGGTTGTATATATAAAATTCATGCTATATTCTTTTTTTATAAAAAAAATTGTATATATATACAATGATAAAAACTATAAATTTCTTTCCATGTGATTATTTCCAGTAATGTGTTTATCACTAAGTTTTTTAGCTCACTTCTTTTATTTTACTAACATTTCAGGAGTGCACTGGAAGTTTTATAGTCAAGTTGAAAGGAGTCTTCTTTTGCGACATCCTCATTTCTTCTCCCTTTTTAGAGTCTATGTTCAATCCTAGTTTAGAAATTGTAAAATTTTTCAATTGTTGTTTTAGAAAAAGTCTCTTGTACTTGCATCCTTGTGAGACTTTGGAAATTGTTTTATTGTTTTAAAAGGTCTCATGTGTGTAAAATCTCTTGTGTTTAGATTTGTAATTGTTTGAAAGGATAGTTGTTTGAATTAAATGTTTGCATCTTGAGTCAAGGTGCTCAATACTAAAAAGTAATGGAGTTGTTCTGAGTAGGGCCCACTCGGGATGGGTCGCTACACAACACCTCTAGCACCTACCTCAATAAATCTCCCCAATGACAATCTACACTAATATGTCTTCCCTCACCACATACAAAGCATATCATAGTAGGAAAATTCCGGGATAGATGTCCTATCTGATTACATCTATAACACGCTCTAGTCTCTCTATTAAACATTAAACTACCACCTCCTCTGGTTAGCACAATCCCACCTCCATCATATCCTCCAGCTCCAATAAACTGTCTCACAAATCTCAAGATCCCACCAATTGAACTCTGAGCTACAAAAGCTATAAATCCTATTTGTTTGTGATTATGCATTACAGGCCCCTATAACAAGGAATGCCCTCTCTGAGCTAGTCTCCCACCCTGCACACTCATACCACCACCACCTCTAAAACCCTCAGGCCTAGATCTCTTCAACCACTCTCTATTTCCTATAGACTCCACCACATCCTTCTCAATCTGAAGTACTCTATCCACCAACATAGCATAATTTTCATGTTTTACATAAGAAAGTTTAGATCATATGTCAAATTTTAATCCACCTAAAAATCTCATACACCTTTTTTGCTTTGTATGTATCAACTCCAACACAAACCTCTATAAAGCTACAAATTTACTATCATACTGAGCCATAGTCAACAAGTTTTACCTCAAATGAATAAAGTCTTTATCCTACTGTGCTCTAAAAGTATAGGGGAAATACTTATCAAAGAAAGCCTCCTTAAACCTACTCCAGGTTAAGAGTCTATAAACATTTGAATAGTATAGGGAAAGTATCCTCCCACCATTCAGTAGCCTCACCCTCTAATTTAAACGAAGCAAAGACAACCTTTTGCCTATCTGTCACTGGCAATACATAGCATAATCTGTCAATATGTTTAGCCCACAACTCAGCCTCAAAAGGATTAACAAATCCTCTAAATGACGGTGGATTCAACTTAATTAATCTAACAAAGCAGTCTCCCTGCATTTCATGTACAAACTCACCATCTCCCTCTTGAACATCCTATCACACTGGATTTACAGCCACATTTGGTTCTCCTCTAAACCTCTCATCTAGTCTCCTCTGTAGACTATCAACTTTATCCTCTGCTGCAATCATCCTCGCTAAAGCACTAGTAAGAGCTTTTCTCAGCTTATCTCTCCCAACACCAGATTCCCTCACACCTCTACTAGTATCAGTAGTGCTACCCACATGTTCTCTTTCAGGAACCACATACTCAACCTCCATCTCAGCCTCAGCTCTTCTAATTAATACTAGGGGCTTAACACACCCTCTTTGATTCATCATTATATCTCTAAGTCTGGTACATCCACATGGCATCCTTAGACTCTATATTAAAATTATAATTTATTTTAATTTCCACTTTCTTACATTTTATGCAGTCTACAGAATCATAAAACCTAATTCTCTGATACAAAAATTGTAACAACCCATCCAGGACTGGCCACCCCGAGATGGAATCGTCACATTTTACTATCTCAACACAACACATATATGCAAAATTATAAAAACATACATCGACTGAAAATATATATACATCAAGCCTCAACCCTCAACACAGAAGTTACATTATCAATATCCTATTTGAAAGAATATATACAACATATTAAAGATGCATGAATATATACAATTTCTCAAAATTTTCTTTCTTCTTCTTCCATTAGTTTGAGGATGTGGACCACAAGACTTACATGTAAAAAACTCGGTCTGAATCTCAGCTCATAAATCTATTTTTCCTACCCACTGCTTGAAATTATTTAAAAATGAGAAGTGAGCTTCACAAGCTCGGTGAATTCAATTTACTAGAAGTACTCGATTTGTATACTTCTAGTCATAACTCATAATTCAATAATAAATATTCATTTACCTTTTCTCATATAAAATCAATCATCATGTTTATTATTTCAATATACTCTCATATATTTATCAGCTTAGTATCAATATTATTATAATTTACAACATCATGAGGTTCACAATAATCAATCTCAATCAACTCCTCCTAATAATTGTCTTATTATGAGACTCGTCTTTCTATCAATCATTTCAAAATCAACTCTGATACTTTAGCATCTCAATCAATAATAATAAAATATTCAAATAAAATAAATGCATGCAATTAAATTTTCTTTCTTTCTTTCTCATCATTTCATCATACCAATTTTGGTATATCATCTCGGAACATCTTCCCACATGTCGAAATGTTTCAGCCAGACCAGCTACCTTTCTAGTCTTCACCTTATGCATATGAGCAATAACATGTAAGCAGTCATACATCAAAACATACAATCAACTATCTCTTTCTTCATATATATATATATATATATATATATATGTATGATCTCATCTCTTCCTATAACATATCAATCAACAACTTTCAAGAATTTCATTTCTTTGTTCAACATATATTTCTATCATTTAATTCATCATACATACAACATTAATTTAATAATAATTCAACCATCTCAGTTCATCAATTTATTATTCATAAGATCTTTCCATTTTATCCAAATATCATATATCTCATATATTTAATCATATCAATATCAATTCATTTTTCATATTTGTCTCATTTACTAAAAATAAATCTAACTCACCACAAAACACTTAAAGCTACTCATGGATCACCTTCTTGCCTTTCATGCTCCCTTCAATAATTTCTTGAGATTGTTAATCACCAATACCAAACTTTAAATTTTCATGGATTTTACTATTTCATAGCTTAATTCAAACAGTATAATTATTTAGTTATGTGCTTAGTTTTATAATTTCAATATTTTTTTTGTAATCGAAATTATATCTAAATATTTGAAAGAAGCAATTCCTTAGCTAAATGTTTCTCTATAACATAAAATTGTAATATGAGTCTTATAAAAAACTTAGCCTCAATTGAGATGAATTCTTGATATTGAAATTGGATAACTATAATTATCTAAAATTTTGGAGAATTTCTGTCCAAATTTTGCTAGAAGAAATAGAGTTGAAGAAAGGAAGAGAAATGAATGAAGAAAGACATTCGTAAGAATGAACTTATCAAAAACTCAGAGAGTTTCAAACCTTTCTTAAACATTGTTCGTCTTTTTTTTAAATTTATTATTTTATTATTTTTCTTAAATGTTTTTCACATGGCTTCACATGAAAATGTGAAGCAATCCATATTTTGAATCTTTCTTTGTTGTTTTAATTGTTTTTCTAAATATATTTTTATTATTTTATTATAAATATTAATATCAATGATCAATCTTCACTTGAAGTTATAAGAAGTAGTGTTCTTGTTTTTCGTTTTAATTTTTTTTTTCATTTTTTAAATACATATTATTATAATATTATTTTATTATAAATATCAATGACTTGTTTCCTTTCTCACGTGAATATGAAGACTCATTCTTCTTTTTCTGTTCCATTCATTTCATCATTTTTTTAAATAAAAATACAAAATTTCTAAATTACCTTTTAGGCTTTACACAGTCAACATGTTTTCACCAAGGATTCTAGACAGTGGGTTAATATTAAATTTTGTAATCTATAATGTAACAACAACTAGATTAGTGTTTATTCATTTTATTAACTACCATAAAGATTTCTTCTTTAATCTAAATGGTGACTGCCACTATTCTTTTCGATTCCCACAACCGTCAATGCTTAAAGCGGAAAATCTCTTTGGAAGGTTTCTTAGTGGGGATTAGGATCCTATAAGTTGCACATTATAGCCTTATGGTAGTGGAACAAGCGAAAATGCACTTGATAGGTCGATAACTTTTATCATTTGTATCTCATGCAATTCCTAATCATTATTCAGCCTCTTAATTGCGTATGACCTTACGGTAGTGCAACAAATCTAATATATTTTAGTTAAGTCAAACCCATCATTCCTAACGAGTATAAATTAGTGATATAACCCATTACAGTAGCGCAACAAAGTTATATCTGTTGGGAAATCACCCTCAAGATGCCCAGGTGGTGATCTTCCAAACACCCAAGTCTAAAATGACTTGTAATGATCAGAACAGAAACATAAATCAAAGAAAAGAAAGAACACAAGAAATTTGTTATCGAGGTTCGGCAATAGCCTACGTCCCCGTGAGTTCATCCAAAATCTCTACACTAAATCAATGAGTTCTTTACAGATACAACAACACCTCTTCAAGAATCTCAAGTTCTTGAAGAAGGAAAGAAGAGAAAATAGAAAGTGATAAGGAACTATTACAAAGCCCTTCTCCCCAATCTATATTGCTCTCTCTCTAAACAACCAGGCTCTCTTGTGTTTAGTGTCTTTGAACTCTCACATAACCATGTGTTCTATTTCACACACACTCACATGTCATTCACCTCTCTTGTTGAGATGATCACATCACACTCTTATTGAGATTGAAGCTAGGTGACCCTTTATATAGTGCACCATTTCTTGAACCTATCTTGAAGACAATCTCAACCCTTAGATCTTGAGGACCAATTAATCATAGCCCTCCAACAATCCTAAATGATCCTGTGCATTTTGTTCATGCCCCATACACCTTACAAGAGGCTGAAAAATCATGCATTTTGTTCTTTTTATCTCGATTGCTAGTGTCACATCCAAAACAGGCAATCGGTATATATTCAATTAAAGCGCAATTATAAATCCTAATATAATTGTTATGAATTATTTTCTACTTTTAAGCACACATGACCCAACTTATAAATTATCAAAAGACGATGATATATCTAACGACAATACCGCAACAATGGACAAATTTATAAAAGAGGTCTACCAGACTCAATCACATCTAAACAGATACACATAAGAAAAACATAACTGAACTTATATGGAAAGGAAGCATGCAATCACCGAACTAAGAAAATAATCTACTAAATTAAATTAAAGGATAAAACATAACAATTTTTGATAAAAATAATACCAACTACAACTGAACCAAGTAAGGAAAATAAGAACAACTACACGTAGGGATTCATCCCTTCGCCTTGCTTGGAGATTAGCTGGTTATAAAGCTCATGCCTCCTTGAGTTGCCTCTGGCCTCTCAGCGATCATCCTCAGCTTGCACTCCAAATTTTATACTTCGGATTCCCCTTAAAGGCCCTCTCGATTTACTCCTAAAGACCCTCTAGAGTCACTCTCTAATGATCTCAAAAGATGATCTTAGAGAGCTCCGACTGGTTAATGATTTCAGCTGAGCAGAGTGGGTCATTATATAAGCAAACTCCTGGAATGCTATGTGTTATCTAGCCGATGTGGGATAGTGTCTTGGTGCGCTCGATCGCAGTTGGGTGCGATCGATCGCACATGCGGTCGATCGCGGCTTGTGCGCTCGATCGCATATACGCTGTAGAGTACCTTGCTCGATGTGGGATGTGCGCTCGATCGCACTGCTTGTGCGCTCAATCGCAATTTAGGCAGCAGCCCATCTTGTTCTTCCAGAAGCATGGGATCTTGGTCTTTTAAGCAACAATCACTTCTCTTTCTCTTTTAAACTTAAAGTACCTAAAAATTACACTGAAATAAGTCAGTGGTCCAATAATATTACTTTAGAGTTATTAACATATAAAAGCACAATAAAGACCGAGATCAATCCTAAAATGCTAACAATTAACCATTGTTGAGAGGCATTTTATGACTCTCATCACAACCCCCAACTAGCTTATTGCTAGTCCCTAGCAATTCAAGTGAAATTAAGAGATGAATTCTATGGTGGGAATCAAAGTAAATGAAAAGCAATATTAGTATTAACCAATAGTAATTCACATTTTGTCTCAAAAATTGCACATAACACATGACACAAAGAATCATTAAATTTCACCCAAATCCAAAAGTAATTCAAACATCAATCTTAAAATCGTTATTGACTCTTAACATCCATCTTACCACAATCCATTAATCCAAACACCCGGATGATTTTATGCATAACATTTATGAATACAAGTCTTGGCCTCTAAAAACATAATAAATTGCGTGACAACAATCACAAAAACAAGCTCCATATGCTTACATTTCAAACCACTCTCCACTATTGTAGAAAAGTCACACTAAATTGGATCAATAGGTCTTTAATAAGCTTGTAACGTTAGGATAAGGTAAAGGTTAAGAAGGAACGAGAAGGATTCGATAAGTAAAAGAACTTAATCTCTTAGTTTTGAACACAACTCTTTAAGCACTTGATAACCTTACTTCAACACCCAACTCTTTCAACCATTTTTCGAGCATTTCTTTCAACAAATCACCATTTTTTTCTTTTCTTTCTTTCTTCTTTCTTTGCCATAATTCTTTTATTTTTTCTTTTTTTATTTTTGGCACATAACCATTCACCTTATTTTTCATTTTTTTTCTTTTCCACAACCCCCAACTTATCTCCTTTAATATACTTGGGTTGCAGTAATGATATTTTCTCATATTTCCACCCTTACTCCTTTTAAGTGCATCTCACAACATGTGTATAACTAAGTTCTTTTAAAAGAAAGGTAAGGATAAAAATATTTTTAGGCTCATAAAGGTAAGTAAATGGTTTATCAAAAGAAACAAGGTTCAATTTTTCTTTTAAAGAAAAAGGCTCAAATAGGTGACTAATGATAAATATAGCAATGATAGGGTTGAAAGGCTCAAACGGTTCAAAAATGACCTATATCATATCCTAAGTAGTGTGCATTCTAGGAATTCGTCTCAAGTGGTTATCAAGTAAGTTCTAGAACTTGTCGAGACTACAAAAATATTCACAAAATAATCACACATAAAACTTTTCTAAATGTTTATGACTAATCATACAATCTTACCACAAACTAGAGTCTCAAACCAGATCAAGATTGATACTTAAATTAATTTCAAACCGAAGCAAGATTTAACTACTCCTGAATGCAAAATTTGATTACGCCCAAAGCATAACACGGTTATTGTAGTACAGCTTTGGGGTGTTGATTCCACAGGGAAACAAGTTAATTATAAAGGAAGGCGTGAACCTTAACACAAACGATAAAAGATCAAATGAATATGAGTTTGATTGAGAAAAAGGGTAATTGTGTAAATAGGGTTGGAAATATAATTAAGAATGAAAAAGTTCCGGAAATCCTCCCTAGGCTCGTTGCTCTAATCCTAACTTGATTCAGTTCTTTTTATCTCGATTTCTAGTTTCACATCCTAAACAGGCAATCAACATATATTCAATTAAAGAACAATTATAAATCCTAATGTAATTGTCACGAATTATTCTCTACTTTTAAGCACATATGACCCAACTTATAAATTATCAAAAGACGACGATATATCTAACGACAATACCGCAACAATGGACAATCTATAAAAGAGGTCTACCGGACTCAATCACATCTAAACAGATACACATAAGAAAAGCATGACTGAACTTATATGGAAAGGAAGCATGCAATCAGCGGACTAATAAAATAATCTACTAAATTAAATTAAAGGATAAAACATAACAATTTTTTTATAAAAATAATACCAACTACAACTGAACCAAATAAGGAAAATAAGAACAACTACACATAGGGATTCATTCATTCGCCATGCTTGGAGATTAGCTGACCATAGAGCTCATGCCTCCTTGAGTTGCCTCTGGCCTCTCAGCGATCATCCTCAGCTTGCCCTCTAAATTTTATACTTCGGATTCCTCTTAAAGGTCCTCTGGATTTACTCCTAGAGGCCCTCTAGAGTCACTCTCTAATGATCTCAGAAGATGATCTTAGAAGAGCTCTGATTGGTTGATGATTTCAGCTGAGCAGAGTGGGTCTTTATATAGGCAAACTCCTGGAATGCTATGTGTTATCTAGCCGATGTGGGATATTGTCCTGGTGCGCTCGATCGCAGCCCGAGTGCGATCGATCACACATGCGCTCAATCACGGCTTGCGCGCTCGATCGCATATACGCTGCAGAGTACCTTGCTCGATGTGGGATTTGCGTTCGATCGCAATTCAGGCAGCAGCCCATCTTGTCCTTCCAAAAGCATGGGATCTTGGTCTTTTAAGCAACAATCGCATCTCTTTCTATTTTAAACTTAAAGTACCTAAAAATTACACTGAAATAAGTCAGTGGTCCAATAATATTACTTTAGAGTTATTAACATATAAAAGCACAATAAAGACCGAGATCAATCCTAAAATACTAACAGTTAACCACTGTTAAGAGGCATTTTATGACTCTCATCACAACCCCCAACTAGCTTATTGCTAGTCCCTAGCAATTCAAGCGAAATTAAGAGATGAATTCTATGGTGGGAATCAAAGTAAATGAAAAGCAATATTAGTGTTAACCAAGAGTAATTTACATTTTGTCTCAAAAATTGCACATAACACACGGCACAAAGAATCATTAAATTTCACCCAAATCCAAAAGTAATTCAAACATCAATCTTAAAATCATTATTGACTCTTAACATCCATCTTACCACAATCCATTAGTCCAAACACCCGGATGATTTTATGCATAACATTTATGAATACAAGTCTTGGCCTCTAAAAACATAATAAATTGCATGACATCAATCACAAAAACAAGCTCCATATGCTTACATTTCAAACCACTCTCCACTATTGTTGATAAGTCACACTACATTGGATCAATAGGTCTTTAATAAGCTTGTAACGTTAGGCTAAGGTAAAGGTTAAGAAGGAACGGGAAGGATTCGACAAGTTAAAGAACTTAATCTCTTAGTTTTGAACATAACTCTTTAAGCATTGGATAACCTTACTTTAACACCCAACTCTTTCAACCATTTTTCGAGCATTTCTTTCAACAAATCACCATTTTTTTTCTTTTCTTTATTTCTTCTTTCTTTGCCATAATTCTTTTGTTTTTTATTTTTTTATTTTTGGCACATAACTATTCACCTTATTTTTCATTTTTTTTTCTTTTCCACAACCTCCAACTTATCTCCTTTAATGTACTTGGGTTGCAGTAATGATATTTTTTCATATTTCCAAACCTTACTCCTTTTAAGTGCTTCTCACATCATGTGTGTAACTAAGTTCTTTTAAAAGAAAGGTAAGGATAAAAATATTTTTAGGCTCATAAAGGTAAGTAAATGGTTTATCGAAAGAAACAAGACTCAATTTTTCTTTTCAAGAAAAAGGCTCAAATAGGTGACTAATGATGAATATAGCAATGATAGGTTTGAAAGGCTCAAACGGTTAAAAAATGGCCTATATCATATCCTAAGTAGTGTGCATTCTAGGAATTCACCTCAAGTGGTTATCAAGTAAGTTCTAGAACTTGTCGAGACCACAAAAATATTCACAAAATAATCACACATAAAACTTTTCTAAATGTTTATGACTAATCATACAATCTTACCACAAACTAGAGTCTCAAACCAGATCAAGATTGATACTTAAATTAATTTCAAACCGAAGCAAGATTTAACTACTTCTGAATGCTATATGCTATCTCAATTAAGTTTATATCATTGACATGTAAATTGACTCTAAGTCTAACACAAAGCATGCTAAACACACACCAAGATGACACCAAGCAGTTCAACAGTTCAATGGTATGCAAAATGTGTTTCCTCCACCCCCAACTGAAGATAAACATTGTCCTCAATGTAAAACTAAAAATTAAGGAAACTCTCTTCTTAACCAAAGGTGCGTGGAGCTGAAAATCATGCACGACCAATTGACCCTCATACTCAACTTCTTGTTGAAAGTCCGATCTACAACATAGAACAAACAACAAAAAAAAGAAAGCAACTGCTGTGTACCACCGTGTGTTAGCACACTAAAAATTAAAATGGACTCAATAATAAAATAAAATAAAAATGAAACAAACAAAACAAAAGAAAGAAAAATAAAAGTAAATACGTACCTGTGTTGTGTGGTCAAGATGCGTAGACTGGATCCATAAGCGGAATGTCTTCCACTTTCGAATCTTGTCTATCGACTAAGATCTTAAGTCATTGACCATTGACTTTGAAAATTCGACCATCCCTAGTATCTTCAATTTCTACCGCCCCATTTTCAAAAACAGTTTTCACTACAAAAAGGGCCGATCCATCTCGACCGAAGTTTTCCAGGATGCTTATGGAGTCTAGATTCGTATAAGAACACCCGATCATTAGGTTTAAACGTTTTTCTCAAATATTTTTATCATGGAATATTTTCATTTTAGACTTATAGATTCTAGAGCTCTCATAAGCATTGTTTCTTAATTCCTCCAACTCGGTCAATTGATATTTTCGAAGCTTACCTACTTCTCCTATGTCAAAATTAAAAGATTTAATTGCCCAATATGCTCGATGCTCGAGCTCTACAGGTAAGTGGCAAGGCTTTCCATAAACAATCCGATAAGGTGACATACTTAAGGGAGTTTTAAAAACTGTACGGTAGGCCCAAAGCACATCAACTAGTCTCAAAGACCAATCCTTGTGATCCGGGTTAACTGTTTTTTCTAGAATTTGTTTAATCTCCCTATTAGCAAGCTCTACTTGCCCACTAGTCTGAGGATGATAAGCAGTAGAAATTTTATGTAACGCCCCGTATTTTCACATCAAAGCTTCAAAAGAACGGTTGCAAAAATGTGTACCTTGATCACTAATTATAGCACGTGGTGTACCAAATCGAGATAACACATTTTCCTTAAGAAATTTAAGTACTGTTCTATTATCATTGCTTCGGCAAGCTGTTGCCTCTACCCACTTAGATACATAGTCTATTGTCACAATGATATATAGGTATCCAAAAGAAGGAGGAAAGGGTCCCATAAAATCAATGCCCCAACAATCAAAGATTTCAATTATTAAAATGGGGTTTAAGGGCATTATATTTCGCCGAGACACAGCTCCTAGCTTTTGACACCTTTCGTATGAGCGACAGTAGGTGTTTGCATCCTTAAACAAGGTAGGCTAATAAAATCCACACTGCAAAATTTTTGCAGCAGTTTTTTTCATTGAAAAGTGGCCTCCACAAGGTAGGGAATGACAAAATTCTAAGACACTCGCAATCTCTTCATTAGGGATGCAACGCCTTAGAATTTGGTCCGGGCAGTACTTGAAAAGATAAGGGTCATCCCAATAAAAATTATGTACCTCATATAAAAATTTCCTCTTGTCTTGAGCGCTCCAATCCACAGGTATCTCACCTGTAACCAAGTAATTCACAATGTGAGCAAACCATGGTAGGGCAGTAACAGCAAATAAATGCTCATCGGGAAAGTCATCTTTGATCAGCATGTTATCAGACGTGTCCTCAGATGTGAGCCTTGAAAGATGATCAGCTACTACATTCTCTACTCCTTTCTTGTCTTTGATAGTGATGTCGAATTCTTGTAGGAGTAGGATCCATCGGATTAGGCGTGCCTTAGCATCCTTCTTTGTAAGAAGGTACTTAAGGGCTGCATGATCTGTAAAAATAAGGATAGAAGAACCAATTAAATATGCACGAAATTTATCCAAAGCAGATACTACAGCTAGCGATTCTTTTTCAGTTGTGGAGTAATTCATTTGAGCACTATTTAAAGTCTAACTAGCATAGTAAATTACAAACGGTTTTCCTTCTCTTTGCTGTCCAAGAACAGCACCTACAGCATAGTCACTAGCATCACACATGATTTCAAAGGGTAAATTCCAATCAGGTGAGTGCATTATAGGTGCTGAAGTAAGCTTGCCAATCAGCATTTTAAAGGCCTCTTGACAAGCTGGAGTCCACTCAAATGGGGCATCTTTAACTAGGAGGGCATATAACGGTCTAGATATGTTGGAAAAATTTTGTATGAACCTTCTATAAAAACCAGCATTACCAAGGAACGATCTCACATCCTTTATTGTCTTAGGTGTAGGTAGTTTAGAGATTAATTCAATCTTGGATTGATCAACCTCTATTCCTTTAGAAGAGACAATATGCCCTAAGACAATACCGGATGGGACCATGAAATGACATTTTTCCTAGTTTAAAACAAATTCTTTTTCCTCACATCGAATTAAAACTCTTTCCAAATTCATTAAGCATGCATCAAATGAAGATCCAAAAATAGTTAGGTCATCCATAAAAACCTCCATGCAATTTTCAACCATGTCACTAAAAACACTCATCATGCAACGTTGAAAAGTGGCAGGGGCATTACATAATCCAAATGGCATTCTACGAAAAGCATAAGTGCCAAAGGGACAAGTAAAAGTGGTTTTATCCTGGTCTTCTAATGCAATTTCTATTTGATAATAGCCAGAATAACCATCTAAGAAACAGTAAAAAGGTTGACCAGCTACATGCTCAAGAATTTGATCAATAAAAGGGAGTGGGAAATGGTCTTTTCGGGTAGCAGCATTTAATTTTCTGTAATCAATGCACATACGCCACCCGGTCACAAATTTGGTAGGGACTAACTCTCCTAGGTCATTCATTACCACAGTGACTCCGGACTTTTTGGGGACGACTTGTGTAGGACTTACCCATTTACTATCAGCTATGGGATATATAATATCCGCATCTAACAGTTTCAGCACTTCATTTTTCACTACTTCTTTCATAGTGGGGTAAAGTCTACGTTGAGGGTCTCTACGAGGACTGGTTCCTTCATCCAAATTTATTTTATGGGAGCAGATCAGGGGACTAATTCCCTTCAAATCAGCCATGCTCCATCCTAAGGCTGATTTATGTGCAATTAAGGTCTGAATCAGTTTCTCATATTGGGTCTCAGATAATTCAGATGAAATAATAACAGGAAAGGTATCACTTGGACCGAGAAATGCATGCTTTAAACCCTTAGGTAGTGCCTTCAGTTCGACTTTAGGTGCTGCCACACTTGAGGGGATTTGTTTTCCGCTTCTTTCGGGCAACTCTTCAAACCTTGGTTGCCATGGGCGGGTGCCATAATCCTGAGATTCGTAAAAAACAGCACAGATATCAATTACATTAGTTTTATCATCAAATAAATCAATCTCAGAATTAATAAGAGAATTCTTAAGAGGATCAAAATCATGAGCCATGGAAACTCCCTCATCGATGAGTGACTCAAGTATATATAGCTGGTGATTTTCATCCTCATCTTCGGGCTGTTTTACAACATTGAAAATGTTAACTTCTAAGGTCATGTTTCCAAAAGATTGCCTGTTTGGGATGTGAAACTTGCAATCGAGATAAAAACAACTGAATCAAGTTAGGATTAGAGCAACGAACCTAGGGAGGATTTCCAAAACCTTGTCGTTTCTTATTTATATTATTCAATCATTCACACAATTTTCATAAAATCAACAAATCAGATTCTTTCAATCAATCTTTTATCGTTTGTGTTCAAATTTACACCTTCTTTTGTAATTAACTTGTTTCCCTGTGGAATCGACACCCCAAAACTATACTACAACTACCGCGTTATGTTTTGGGCATAATCAAATTTTGGTGCCGTTGCCGGGGAGACGCGCTTACAAACAAGAAAGATTATCAACTTTGAGACAAAACGGTTCCTTTCTTGAAGTCTTGATTTTCTGATTTTTTATTTTGTTCTTTGCTCTTTGTTTTGATTTTCTAATTTATTTTATTTTTCTTTCTGTTTTATTTATTTCCCTTAACATGGCCAAAAATCACAATGAAATTGTTGCTAGGACACTTAAAGACAACTTGCACCCTAGCCGAATGACCACCCCATCTTGTATCATGTTCCCCCCTAATGTTCAACAACCTGATTTTAAGCCGGGCATGATCCAATTGCTACCAACCTTCCATGGGTTTAAGAATGAAAACCCCTATGTCCACATTAGGGAATTTGAGGAAGTAGTAGCAACTTTTCACAGTAGGGCTGATATGATAGACACCGTTAAACTTAGGTTTTTTCCTTTTTCACTTAAGGAAAAAGCCAAGGCTTGGCTATACTCGTTAAGGCCTAGGTCCATAGGTAGTTGGGATGAGATGACACGAGTTTTCTTCCAAAAGCACTTCCCAACCCATAAGAACAATAACCTCAAGAGACAAATCTCAAACTTTGCACAAAAAGAGAGCGAAACCTTATATCAAGTTTGGGAACGTTTCAAGGACCTTTTGAATTCTTGTCCACACCATGGGTATGAGAGTTAGCGGGTGGTTAGCTACTTCTATGATGGACTTCTAAGTAGGGAGAGGCAGTTCATAGAAATGATGTGCAATAGGGATTTTCTTCAAAAAGATCCCGACCAAGCCATAGATTTCCTAGATGACCTATCAGAAAAATCCTACACTTGGACAGGACCAAATGCCATAGAAAGCACTAGGAGAAATCAACCCGCTGGGATTTATCAACTTAAGGAAGAGGATAACCTTAAAGCCCGTTTAGAGGTCCTAACTAAGGAAATTGAATCCTTAAAAACCAAGGATAATAGAGCCCCTAAACCGGTTGCTAGGGTAGAGTCCTATGAGCCTTGTTTCATGTGTAATGGGGTAGATCATTTACCTAAGGATTTTCTAGTTTATTTTGAGATAAAGGAAGAGTGTAATGCTGTAGGTATACCCTTTGGGAAACCACACTCACCCTACTCTAACACCTACAATCCCGGTTGGAAGAATCACCCTAATTTCAGTTGGAAATTCGGTATGCAACCTCATACCCACTCTAGTACCCAGTGGCAACCGAAAACAACCTCATTTAATGCACCTCGACAATCTTTACCTTTGGAAGATATGTTTAAGTCATTTATGCAGGTACATGCCAAGATTGTGGAAGATCAAGGAAAAATAAATCAACGGTTGTTAGAGGAACAAAAGGTAATAAAGAGTCAACTCACCAAGTTGACAAGTTTCTTGACGATTCAAGAACAAGGTCGGTTTCCTTCACAGCCACAACCTAATCTAAGGGGACAACATATGGCACAAACCTCCAATTCTGAAAATCAAAACATTAGAGAGGCTAATGCCATAATTACTCGCAGCGGTAAGACAATTGATGGTCCCACTCTACCATCACACTTGATTCCTAATACCGTAAGCAACAAGGTTAAAGCCCCCAAGGAACAAGAGGCCCGTGATATTTATCGCCCACGGGTGCCTTTCCCTCAAGCACTCCTTAAACCTAAGGAGATAAATACAGCATTAAAAGGTGAGATTCTTGAATAACTTCAGCATGTTAAAATTAATCTTCCTCTTCTTCATATCATAAAACAGATTCCCAACTATGCTAAAGTCATCAAGGATCTATGCACACTTAAGAGGAAGCACAATGTGAAGAAGATAGCATTCTTAATAGAGCAACCAAGTGTTGTAATTAACAGCAAGACTCTGCCCAAATATAAAGATCCGGGCTGTCCAACGTTGGCTTGCCAAATTGGAAATAAACCTTGTGGCCAAGCATTGCTAGATTTGGGTACTAGTGTGAACCTCATGCCATACTCCATATACTTCCAGCTCGGTCTAGGTGAGATCAAACCAATCTCCATGGTACTTCAATTAGCAGATAGATCGGTAAGAAAACCAAGAGGTATTGTAAAAGATGTTTTGTTGCAAATTGATAATTTATACTATCCTGTTGATTTTTTGGTTTTAGAAACTGTTTCTACTATAAACACGAAGTCCAAGATTCCTTTGATACTTGGAAGACCATTCCTTGCCACCGCCAATGCCCTCATTAATTGTAGGAATGGCCTAATGACATTATCATTTGGAAATAGGACTCTAGAGGTAAATGTTTTTCGAGTCCCATGGCAACCACATGAAGAGGATGAGTACATCAAAGATAATTCTAACTCTTCGGAATTCATTCCTAATAATCTTGAGTTCAAAGATTCTTCAAATTATCCCCATGCCATTAATTTTTTTGATGTTTTTGATAAGCCACAGGAATTTATTAAGACATCTTGCCAACCATGCTTCGAGAAGTTGCTTGAGAGAAGTCACATGGATGTGGGAATCAAATACCCTACTGCTGATAGTAAATGGGCATCACCAAAAACACTTGAGCCACATGTGGTGGACTTTAAGTATTCCTTGCCATCGCCAAAGCATACAAGCACAAAATTTTGTAGCAAAGTAGTGACTGGTGCATCCAACTCATGTTTTTCAAGGAGGGAATAAAAGCGTCTGGCTGAAGACGTAAAACTTAGCGCTCATGGGAGGCAACCCACAACATATCCTTTTACTTTTACTGTTTTTCATATTTCTTTTTCTTGTTATTATTATTATTTTGCTGTTTTCTAGTTTTACTTTTGTATTTATTTTTCAGGGACAAATAAACGAAGTAGTTCAAATGGTGGAGCACAATTTTCAGCTTCTGTGCACCTTTGGCTACAAGGGGAGTCTCCTTTACTCTTTCTTTTACATTGAGGTCAATGCAATTTTTAAGTTGGGGGTGGAGGTAACGCATCTCTTTGTTTCCATATTCTTTATTTCCATACATTTTTTCTTTTTCCATTGAACTGCTTGGTGTCATTTTCCTTTTTGTTTGTTTCTAGCATGCTTTGTGTTAGCCTTAGAGTTAATTCACATGTCAATGATATGAGCTTAATTGAGATAGCAAATAGCATGTAGAAGAAGTTAAATCTTGCTTTGATTTGAAATTAATTTAAGCATCAATCTTCATTTGGTTAGAGACTCTAGTTTGTGGTAAGATAGTATGCTTAATCTTAAACATTTAGAAAAGTTTTATGTGTGATTATTTTGTGAATATTTTTACGGTCTTGACAAGCTCTAGAACTTACTTGATAGCCACTTGAGGCGAATTCCTAGAATGCACACTACTTAGGATATGATATAGGCCATTTTTGAACTGTTTGAGCCTTTCAAACCTACCATTGCTATATTTATCATTAGTCACCTATTTGAGCCTTTTTTCTTGAAAAGAAAAATTGAGCCTTGTTTCTTTCGATAAAACATTTACTTACCTTTATGAGCCTAAAAATATTTTATCCTTACCTTTCTTTTAAAAGAACTTAGTTATACACATGTTGTGAGAAGCATTTAAAAGGAGTAAGGGTGGAAATATGAAAAAATATCACTACCACAACCCAAGTACATTAAAGGAGATAAGTTAGGGGTTGTGGAAAAGAAAAGAAAAAAAATGATGAAAAAGAAGGTGAATGGTTATGTGCAAAAAAAAAAATTAAAATGAATTATGGCAAAGAAAGAAGAAAGAAAGAAAAGAAAAAAAATAGTGATTTGTTGAAAGAAATGCTCGAAAAGTGGTTGAAAGAGTTAGGTGTTGAAGTAAAGGTTATCAAGTGCTTAAAGTGATTGTGTTTAAAGCTAAGAGATTAAGTTCTTTTACTTGTGAATCCTTCCCGTTCTTCCTTAGCTTTTACCTTAGCCTAACGTTACAAGCTTATTAAAGACCTTTTGATCCAATGTAGTGTGATTTTTCTACAATAGTGGAGAGTGATTTGAAAAGCGAGCCTATGGAGCTTGTTTTTGTGATTGATGTCACGTAATTTATTATCTTTTTAGAGGCCAAGACTTGTATTCATGAATGTTATGCATAAAATCATCCAGGTGTTCGGATTAATGGTTTGTGGTAAGATGGATGTTAAGAGTCAATAACGATTTTAAGATTGATGTTTGGATTACTTTTGGACTTAGGTGAAATTTAATGATTCTATGTGCCATATATTATGTGCAATTTTTTAGACAAAAATTGAATTACTCTTAGTTCAACACTAGCATTGCTTTACTTTGTTTTTAACTCCTACCATTGGATTCATCTCTTATTTTCGCTTCAATTGCTAGGGACTAGCAATAAGCTAGTTGGGGGTTGTGATGAGAGTCATAAAATGCATCTTAACAGTACTTAATTGTTATCATTTTAGGATTGATCTAGGTTTTAATTGCACTTTTATACGTTAACAACTCTAAAGTATCATTCTTGGGTCATTGATCTATTTTGGTGCATTTTCAGGTACTTTAAGCTCAAAAGAGGAGGAAAAGTTATCATTTCTTGAAGCACAAAGACTCGAGGCATATTGGAGTGAAGGAATGCTTTCGAAAGGACAAGATGGAGGGCTTAAAAGAGCAACAACCGCTGCCCGCACTGGAAAGGAGTTTCACTAAATTGCCAGAATTGCCCGTACAAATCAATCATATTTGAAAACTAAACTGTATTGATACAAGAAGAACCAGGAGATGAGCCATATATGCTTAGAAAGATCCGGAAGTCTATTTTCTGGAGAATTCTACGGTTCATCCAAAGGATTTTTCTAGAGAAAGTTATGGTAGTTTTAGTAGGCAAAGGTCAGGCTGTGCGGGCTGTGCGGGATTTCAGCATGATTTTGGGCTTAAATCCCATATCCCACATCGGTTAGAAAACACATTTCTATATCCCACATCCCACATCGGATGGGAAACATATTGCACTCTTGTTATTTTCCTATATGAGACCCACTCCACTTTGGCTTTGAGGCATCAATCGAGGATGAATCCAGAGGGCCTTTAGGAGCAATCCAGAGAGCCTTTAGGAGGAACCCGAAGTATAAATTTGGAGGGCAAGCTGAGGATGATCATTGAGAGGCCGGAGGCAACTCAAGGAAGCATGAGCCCCATGGCTAGCTAGTCTCCAAGCAAGGCGAAGGGATGAATCCCTAGGTGTAGTTGTTCTTATTTTTCTTTATTTGATTCAGTTGTAGTTTGGTATTATTTTCATTAAATATTGTTATGTTTTATTCTTTAATTTAATTAGTAGATTTATTATTACTCTGGTGATTGCATGCTTCTTTTCCATATAAGTTCAGTCATGCTTTTCTTATGTGTATCTGTTTGGGTGTGATTGAGTCCGGTAGATCTCTTTTATAGATTTGTCCATTGCTGCGGTATTGTCGTTTAGATATATCGTCGTCTCTTGGTAATTTATAAGTTAGGTCATGTGTGCTTGAAAGTAAAGAAGATTTCATAACAATTACATTAGGATTTATAAATGCACTTTAATCGAATATTTTTCGATTGCCTATTTGGGATGTGAAACTTGCAATCGAGATAAAAACAACTGAATCAAGTTAGGATTAGAGCAACGAACCTAGGGAAGATTTCCAGAACCTTGTCATTTCTTATTTATATTATTCAATCATTCACACAATTTTAATAAAATCAACAAATCAGATTCTTTCAATCAATTTTTTATCGTTTGTGTTCAAATTCACACCTTCTTTTGTAATTAACTTGTTTCCTTGTGGAATCAACACCCCAAAACTGTACTACAACTACCGCATTATGTTTTGGGCGTAATCAAATTTTGAAGGTACTTAAGGGCTGCATGGTCTGTAAAAATAAGGATAGGAGAACCAATTAAATATGCACGAAATTTATCCAAAGCAAATACTACAGCTAGCAATTCTTTTTCAGTTGTGGAGTAATTTATTTGAGCACTATTTAAAGTCTTACTAGCATAGTAAATTACAAACGGTTTTCCCTCTCTTCGCTGTCCAAGAACAGCACCTACAGCATAGTCACTAGCATCACACATGATTTCAAAGGGTAAATTCCAATTAGGCGAGTGCATTATAGGTGCTGAAGTAAGCTTGCCAATCAGCGTTTTAAAGGCCTCTTGACAAGCTGGAGTCCACTCAAATGGGGCATCTTTAACTAGGAGGGCACATAACGGTCTAGATATGTTGGAGAACTTTTGTATGAACCTCCTATAAAAACTAGCATGACCAAGGAACGATCTCACATCCTTTATTGTCTTAGGTGTAGGCAGTTTAGAGATTAATTCAATCTTGGATTAATCAACCTCTATTCCTTTAGAAGAGATAATATGCCATAAGACAATACCGGATGGGACCATGAAATGACATTTTTCCCAGTTTAAAACCAATTCTTTTTCCTCACATCGAATTAAAAATCTTTCCAAATTCATTAAGCATGCATCAAATGAAGATTCAAAAACAGTTAGGTCATCCATAAAAACCTCTATGCAATTTTCAACCATATCATTAAAAACACTCATCATGCAACGTTGAAAAGTGGCAAGGGCATTACATAATCGAAATGGCATTCTACGAAAAGCATATGTGCCAAAGGGACAAGTAAAAGTGGTTTTATTCTGGTCTTCTAATGCAATTTCTATTTGATAATAGCCAGAATAACCATCTAAGAAACAGTAAAAAGGATTACCAGCTACATGCTCAAGAATTTGATCAATAAAAGGGAGTGGGAAATGGTCTTTCCGGGTGGCAGCATTTAATTTTCTGTAATCAATGCACAGTGACTCCGGACTTTTTGGGAACGACTTGTGTAGGACTTACCCATTTACTATCAGCTATGGGATATATAATACCCGCATCTAACAGTTTCAGTACTTCATTTTTCACTACTTCTTTCATAGTGGGGTTAAGTCTACGTTGAGGGTCTCTACGAGGACTAGTTCCTTCATCCAAAATTATTTTATGGGAGCATATCAGGGGACTAATTCCTTTCAAATCAGCCATGCTCCATCCTAAGGCTGATTTATGTGCAATTAAGGTCTGAATCAGTTTCTCATATTGGGTCTAAGATAATTCAGATGAAATAATAACAAGAAAGGTATCACCTGGACCGAGAAATGCATGCTTTAAACCCTTAGGTAGTGGCTTCAGTTCGACTTTAGGTGTTGCCACACTTGAGGGGATTTGTTTTTTGCTTCTTTCGGGCAAC
This sequence comes from Bretschneidera sinensis, assembly GCA_023935145.1. NCBI lineage: Eukaryota > Viridiplantae > Streptophyta > Magnoliopsida > Brassicales > Akaniaceae > Bretschneidera > Bretschneidera sinensis. The sequence goes on from CM043704.1 coordinate 14,393,450, forward strand.
TCTTCAAACAGTGGTTGCCATGGGCGGGTGCCATAATCCTGAGATTTGTCAAAAATAGCACAGATATCAATTACATCAGTTTTATCATCAAATAAATCAATCTCAGAATTAACAAGAGAATTCTTAAGAGGATCAAAATCATGAGCCATGGAAACTCCCTCATCGATGAGTGACTCAAGCATATATAGCTGGTGATTTTCATCCTCATCTTCGAGCTGTTTTGCAACATTGAAAATGTTCACTTCTAAGGTCATGTTTCCAAAAGATAGCTTCATGAGTCCATTCCTACAATTAATCAGAGCATTTGCAGTAGCAAGGAAAGGTCTACCCAAAATCAAAGGAATTTTCGAGTTAGTGTCAACAGCAGAAGTTGTATCAAGGATTAGGAAATCAACAGGATAATAAAATTTGTCAATCTGAATCAACACATCCTCTACCACACCCTGGGGTACTTTGACTGAACGGTTAGCCAACTGTAACACCACACCGGTTGGTTTGATTTCCTCTAAACCTAGTTGTACATAAATGGAAAATGGCATCAGGTTCACACTAGCTCCTAGATCTAGTAAGGCTTGTCCAACCTCATGATTTCCAATGCTGCAAGCAATGGTAGGACAGCCTGGATCCTTGTATTTTGGGGGAATTCTTTCCTCAATTAAAGCACTAACTTGCTCAGTTAGGAATGCAGTTTTCTTGACATGGTGTCTCCTCTTAATTGTGCATAAATCCTTGAGAATTTTTGCATAGGTAGGCACTTGTTTAATCACATGCAAAAGAGGAAGATTGAGTTTCACTTGCTTTAAGTTCTCTAGGATTTCATTGTTTAAGTCCAGATTTTTCTTGTTTGACTTTAAGGCTTGAGGGTATGGTGCCTTAACAGGACTTTTGGTCACTTCAGGGTCTTTGGTCAGTTCAGTATTACTACTAGTTTGACCCTTTTCCACATCCTCGGATACATTCATTGGTGGGATGTGTAGTGACTTACCTCTTTAGGTCACAATGGCATTTACATCTTTCAGGTTTTCTTGTGCCATATGTTGACCGTGAGGTGTGGACTAAGTTTGGGAAGGGAACTTACCTCACTCAGTCATACTTGAGGAGCTCATTAACTTAGACACTTGGCTCCTAGTTTCTCTATTCTTTTCCATCACTTGTGTAAATAATGCCTCAAACCTTTGGTTTGTCTTACCTTGTGCCTCTATAAAGGCCTGTAAGGTGTCTTCTAAGGAGTTCCTAGAGGATGAGGGTGCATGATAAGGTGCAGGGGATGATCTAGGGGGCTGCACATGCTGATTTTCAGATTCCAGCTGAAGTTTGGGTGATTCCGCCACCCTGGGTTATAAGTGTTAGAGAAAGGTGCAAGAGGCTTCTTGTACATGCCTAAGACATTACATTGTTCTTCATACAACCCTTTCATATCAGCAAATGTGGGGTATTATTGGAGGAGGTGATCTACCCCACCACACACAAAACATGGCTCTAAAGACTCAGCATGATTAGCCACATGTGTTTGCTTTGAGCCCGTCATTTTCAATGCCTCTAACTCCCTAGTGAGCATTTCAACCTTAGCTTTCAGGTTTTCTTCTTCCCTAAGATGGTATATCCTTCCACCATTGGGATTTCCTATAGGTCATGACCTATTCGTGCTTTCAGTAGCACTCAGTCCAGTCCATGTATGAGCTTTCTCAGCAAGCTCATTGAGGTATTCAATAGCCTCATCGGGGTCTTTTTTCATAAATTCCCCATTGCACATCATCTCTACAAATTGGCGTTCTCTATAGGTAAGACCCTCATAGAAATAGCTCACTAAACGCCAATTTTCATACCCATGGTGTGGGCACATACTCAACAGCTCTTTAAATTTCTCCCAAGACTGATATAAAGTCTCGTTTTCCTTTTGTGCAAAGATGGAGATTTGTCTTTTCAACGCATTAGTCTTATGTTGAGGGAAGTACTTGTTAAAGAAGGCCCGAGTCATCTCAATCCATGACCCAATAGATCGTGGTCTAAGCGAGTATAGCCAACTCTTAGCTCTATCCTTCGAAGCAAAAGGAAAGAACTTAAGTCACACAATGTCAGCAGTTGCACCTTGATCATGGAAAGTTGCGACTACTTCCTCAAACTCCCTAATGTGCACATATGGGTTCTCATTTTCCATGCCATAAAATGTATGGAGTAACTGTATCATCCCTGTCCTAAGATCTAATTGGGGAATGTTGGCTAGAAACATGATGCAAGATGGTGTGGTTGTGCGTGTAGGGTGGAGGTAATCCTCAAGAGTCCTAGTAGGTTGATCCTCGTGTTCACTCATTTCCTCAGGACTAGATGGATTATCAAACAAAGGGTTTAAAAAGGTTCCTCCTGTCTCTAGCACAGGCCTACAGGAAAATCTACCCAAAGTGTCCCTATATCTGGGCATGCAAGATCACAAAATATCAAATAAAATACTGAAAGAAACTATTTACAATTCTTCTATTGTTATGTCAAAAGTTGACAAACTTCCTTATACTTAAGCGCGTTTCCCCGGCAACGGCGCCAAAATTTGATTACACTAAAAGTATAACATGGTTATTGTAGTACAGTTTTGGGGTGTCGATTCCACAGGGAAACAAGTTAATTATAAAGGAAGGTGTGAACCTTAACACAAATGCTAAAAGATCAAATGAATCTGAGTTTGTTTAAGAAAAAGGATAATTATGTAAATAGGGTTGGAAATATAATTAAGAATGACAAGGTTCTGGAAATCCTCCCTAGGCTCGTTGCTCTAATCCTAACTTGATTCAGTTCTTTTTATCTAGATTGCTAGTTTCACATCCCAAACAGGCAATCGGCATATATTCAATTAAAGTGCAATTAAAATCCTAATGTAATTGTTATGAATTATTCTCTACTTTTAAGCACACATGACCTAACTTATAAATTATCAAAAGACGACGAAATATCTAACGACAATATCGTAGCAATGGACAAATCTATAAAAGAGGTCTACCGGACTCAATCACATCCAAACAGATACACATAAGAAAAGCATAACTGAACTTATATGGAAAGGAAGCATGCAATCACCGGACTAATAAAATTATCTACTAAATTAAATTAAAGGATAAAACATAACAATGTTTGATAAAAATAATACCAACTACAACTGACCCAAATAAGGAAAATAAGAACAACTACACCTAGGGATTCATCCTTTCGCCTTGCTTGGAGATTAGCTGGCCATAGAGCTCATGCCTCCTTGAGTTGCCTCTGGCCTCTTAGCGATCATCCTCAGCTTGCCCTCCAAATTTTATACTTCGGATTCCTCTTAAAGGCCCTCTGGATTTACTCCTAAAGGCTCTCTAGAGTCACTCTCTAATGATCTCGGAAGATGATCTTAGAAGAGCTCCAATTGGTTAATGATTTCAGCTGAGCAGAGTGGGTCTTTATATAGGCAAACTCCCGGAATGCTATGTGTTATCTAGCCAATGTGGGATACTGTCCTGGTACGCTCGATCGTAGCCCGAGTGCGATCGATCACACATGCGCTCGATCGCGGCTTGTGCACTCGATCGCATATACGTTGCAGAGTACCTTGCTCGATGTGGGATATGCGCTCGATCGCAATTCAGGTAGCAGCCCATCTTGTCCTTCTAGAAGCATAGGATCTTGATCTTTTAAGCAACGATCGCTTCTCTTTCTCTTTTAAACTTAAAGTACCTGAAAATTACGCTGAAATAAGTCAATGGTCCAATAATATTACTTTAGAGTTATTAACATATAAAAGCACAATAAAGACCGAGATCAATCCTAAAATGCTAACAATTAACCACTGTTGAGAGGTATTTTATGACTCTCATCACCACTATCCCCTGAAGGGTTAGTTTTCTCCAAATAGGGAAATACATGCTCATTAAAAATGACATCCCTACTTATTAGGAGTTTCAATCTTTTTTGCTCTACAGACCACAACCTATACCCCTTAGCCCTTTTCCCATATCCTATAAACACACATTTTTTAGATCCTGGGCTAAGTTTATCATCCTTTTGATGTGCAAACGCAGCACACCCAAAATTTCTAAGGTTGTCCAACTCAGGGGGTTTACCACTCCACATCTCCTCGGGAGTCTTAAGGTCCACAGCCCTAGAGGGTGATCTATTAACCAAATACGTAGCAATAGACACCACTTCTCCCCAAAAACATTTGGGTAATCCGGATCCTATAATCATGCACCTAACCTTTTCCATAAGGGTCTTATTCATCCTCTCAGCAACTCCATTTTGCTGAGAGGTTTTCACAACCGTTTTATGTCTTAGAATCCCATTTAACTTACAGAATTAATCAAGTTCCTTGTTAAAAACTTCTAAGCCATTATCGATTCTTAATGCCTTAACTACCCTGCCCGTTTAAGTTTCCTCCAGCATTTTCCACACCCCTAATTTATTCAAAGCATCTGATTTATTTTTAAGCAAATAAACCCAAACCTTTCTAGAATAATCATCAATTAAAGACAGAAAGTAAAGATTACCTCCCTGTGTTGGTGTTCTTGCTAGCCCCCAAAGATCCAAATAAATGTAGTTAAGAATGCACTTAGACTTGTGCACTCTGGTGTTGAAGCTAACCCAGTGTTGCTTCCCAAGAATGCAACACTCACAGAAATTAAGTTTATCTACTTTGTCAGCACCAAGTAGGCCATCCTTGCTGAGAACTTGCAGGCCCTTTTCGCTCATGTGTCCCAAGTGAGTGTGCTAAAGGGCTACCCTATCCATCTCAGCCATCAAGCTTGCTACTTGATCCTTGATCTCCGTGTCTCCAATCATCTCATAGAGACCATCCTTCATTGCATCTTTGATCACTATCAAAGATCCATTGGTTCCCTTGATCTTTCCTCCCTCTGCTTTGTATGTGTACCCTATGGAATCTAGCTGCCCCAATGAGATCAAATTTCTTCCCAAATCTGGAAGATATCTCATGTTCCTTAGCAACCTTGTCATTCCATCAAACATCCCCAACTGGATGTCTCTCGTGCCCCTCACTTGGTAAGAAGTATCATTCCCCAAGAAAACCTTTCCATCATTGGTTTCCTTTAAGTTCTTGAACCAATCCCGATGAGGGCACATGTGATGAGTGCACCCAACATCCAAGATCCATTTCCCGCTGCCTTCTTTCCCCTTGCTCACATTTGAGCACTCAACAAGAACATCATCTTGCTGTTCTGCCTTAGCAACCAAAGCCTCTCCATTCTTGGTATGGCTTCCTCCCTCATCCCTCATCATCTTCCTACAATCTTTCTTGAAATGACCCTCCTTATTACAGTAGAAGCATCTCTTCCCTCCAAATCTCAGTTTAGAGTGTGCTCTCCCATGGCTTTCTCCTCTACCTCTGTCCCGGTAGTAGCCATGTATGTTATTGTGCGCTCTCCCATGGCTTTCTCCTCTACCTCTGTCCTAGTAGTAGCCATGTATGTTAATGTGCGCTCTCCTATGGCTTTCTCCTCTACCTTTATCCTGGTAATAGCCATATATGTTACTGCCATGCCGAGTTGCTGGCCTTCCTCTAACGAACAGCCCTTCTCTACTTGATGCACTCCTCATCTTGGTATCAAGTTTATCTTGCAACTCTTTATCAGGATCCATTTTAAAAGCAAAGATTCGTTTACGAAGATACCTTTTATTAGGGAGAGTCTCGGTAAGAAACAACTAATCTAGTTTCTTCCAAATGATAGCTTGATCTTCTGAGTCTCCGCACTCCCTTATGACATTATCCGACATGTGCAGAAAGATGGTGCTATACGCCATCTTCTTCATCTCATTCCACTGGACCTCCGTGGTACTTGCTGGAAAAGCATCATCTTCTCCAATCGCCAAGTCAACCTTTTGTTGCATAAGAATAGCTTTGATCTTCCGCTTCCAAAGGGCAAAATCTCACTTTCCATCAAACCTTTCAACAATGAAGTTTGAACCCATATTGCAGAGAAAATTCCAGATTTAAGTAGCACCCACAATTGCTTTCCAACTTCTTCTAAATCTCAAGATCACGGTCAAATATGGATCTCAATACCGTTCTTCAATCACCCTCAAGAACACGATCAGATCTTGATCTCTACTCCATTCTTGAATCACCCTCAAGAACACGATCAGATATTGATCTCTACTCCATTCTTGAATCACCTCAATAACATGATCAGATATAGATCTCTACTCTTTTCTTGAATCACCCAAGAAGTTGGACTTTGATTCTTAGAGTTTTGCTCCAATAACCTCCTGTTCTTGCTCCGATACCCGCCAATCTTGGCTCTGATACCACTGTTGGTGGTATCTCTTCTAGCTCTGATACCACTGTTGGTGGTATCTTTTCTAGCTCTGATACCACTATTGGAAAATCACCCTCAAGATGCCTAGGTGGTGATCTTCCAAACACCCAAGTCAAGAATGACTTGTAATGATCAGAACAGAAATAGAAATCAAAGAAAAGAAAGAACACAAGCAATTTGTTATCGAGGTTCAGCAATAGCCTACATCCCTATGAGTTCCTCCAAACTCTCTGCACTAAGTCAATAAGTTCTTTACAGATACAACAACACCTCTTCAAGAATCTCAAGTTCTTGAAGAAGGAAAGAAGAGAAAATAGAAAGTGATAAGGAACTATTACAAAGCCCTTCTCCCTAATCTATACTACTCTCTCTCTAAACAACCAGCCTCTCTTATGTTTAGTGTCTTTGCACTCTCACACAACCATGTGTTTTATTTCATACACACTCACATGTCATTCACCTCTCTTGTTGAGATGATTACATCACACTCTTGTTAAGATTGAAGCTAGGTGACCCTTTATATAGTGCACCACTTCTTGAACCTATTTTGAAGACAATCTCAACCCTTAGATCTTAAGGACCAATCAATCATAGCCCTCCAATAATCATAAGTGATCCTATGCATTTTTTTCATGCCCCACGCACCTTACAAGAGGCTGAAAAATCATGCTCCAGGTGTGCCTTGCGCCGCGGCCCAGAATAGGGTTGGCCGCGGAGCACACATGGCCAGAACACCACCATCTCTCCACCTTGCTAGGAACTGTAGCTTGGGAAGGCTGCACCATGGTGCGGCCTGATGGCTAAACTTCCTGGAGCTACTGGAGGCCGTGGCGCAGAAGGCTAGGCCGCGACGCACTGGTCCAAACCTGATGCTGAACATCTCCTGTTTAATCCTTGGAAAAATCCCAACAATATCATTTGTTTACCTCATGTGCATCACATGTTTAAATAGGAAATATAAATTTCTTAGGAGTTCAAACAATAAGGTAACGCAACAAATTTACACTAACAAAAAATTCCCATATTGACTACAGTGGTGGAAGGCTATGAACAATCCTTCCTAATGATTTTCGTTTGAAACTTAATATTTATTTTTTGCACGTGAGGGATCTAGGTCTTTACATTTAAGTCTCATCATATAACATGCATCAAATATATATAGAAGAACATAATCTAACCACATGTATAATATACATATGTCACATACATATATATTCCTAAGCGGATGAATATGGACTTTCTAAGCGTGATTTAATCAAGCCAATTATGTAAATCATTAGGTAAAATTCTAGGTAATTATTACATGAATATATCTTATATATTAATGGGTCTTCAATCTTCAAATGGTCCATCATGCTTCCTTGCACATTCCTTCATTCGCCTTAATTACATCCTTTCTTACTCTAAGTAACTTTACATACATCAAATATATATAAGAAACCTTGATCAGAAGTCAAGAGTAATTACATTGAGAGAAAAAAAAGAGAAAGTGGGGTATGAAAACCCTATTTAAAATGAATAACTAAAAATAACACCAATAAATTTAAGCAACTGAGGTCGAAGAGTCATTCACTCATATAATCATATTTTAAAATAAAATAAAATCATTTTATTCTAGTTGTGGTCATATTCTTAGATTCATTCATAATTTCATTAGGTTTATAGAAATTTTTCTGAATCTTATTCTAAATAAGACAAAGATCGAAATTCGTAATTCCAAAGTGACAAGGATTTTGGAGTTTTCATTTCTAATCAAAATCCAATTTCTTTTAAAAAATTTAATCCAAAAATTAAGATTTAAACAAATCAATTCGATTCAACCATTTTGATAACTAAATTATAATCAATTAGATTTAATTTAAAACATATTTTAACTTTGTAGAAAATTGGAAAAATATCCATTTGAGCAGTTAACTGTCAAAATTTTTTTCTAAAAAATCATTTAGGTCTTAGAGAGCACAATTGATTGTAAGACCGTGGCAGTCGACTTCGAAATCTGAAGATTTTTTTTTAATGTTTTCTAGGAAATTTTTCTTCCCAAAATAATATTTTGATCAACCAAATTGTTTATAATTATTCTCTATTGATTTAATTTGCTTGAAAAATAATCTACAATGATTTTATTATAATTATATGACATTAAACAATTCAAGAACTCTTTCTTGAATTCCCTTGACCTAGGGTTTTATAAACCCTAATCTAACTTTTAGATTTTGAATTTGCAATATATAGAATTTCAAGATTAGATCTAAAAAAGTCATTACGATAGAATTAAACTAATTCTAATAATCCATAGAGTTGTTTTTTATACTATTATAAGTCTACCAGCATAGAAATGCAGCAGAAATTTAAAAATTTTCATCTTGATAAACATAAAACCAAGAATACCTCAATGAAGATTTTGGTTGAAAATTTGGTGAAGAGTTCATGAGCCATTAAGAGTATGACTTAGTGTATCCAAATGAACAACCAAGAGCAAGGATCTCCTTCAAGATGATGTTGAACACCACGCATAGAGGAGCTATAGGGTGACCGAAAATACCTGAGTGCTAGCTCTAGTAATTTTGGCTATAGAGAGAAAGGAGAGTTTTAAAATATGATCTTAAGTCTGAAAATTTCGTTAGGTTTTCTATCAAATAGAAGCTCTTATATAGAGCCTTTACTCCTAAAAGCTCTAAGATTTATAGAATTACAACTAAATATATGGTTTAATTTAATTCCTAAAACTCTATCTATCTACCATTTAGTTTTCCTTATTCTTACAATTGCCCAATTGTGTGTGACCTCTTAGGTTCAATATTGCACTGGAAGCAGGTCGTAATTTTTACGTAACTATTAAACCCTGTTAAATAAATAAATTATTTTTTAATTTTAATTCTCTCTTTAATTAAGAATTAATTATAACTAATTCATAAGGGCTTCTACAAATTATGATTAATACCTAGCAGTATGTCATGACTACCTAGGCAACATTAATTTAATATGAAACTTTTCATTTTCAGTTATCATATAATTCAATCCTTCCATCATGCAATGCCCATGATTAAACCTAATGTATAGAATTTCTCTCAAACCTTAATTACTTAATCATGTATCTTAATCTCAAGTATATAACTTAAATGGTGAAATTAGAAACTCCTTTCTAATTTCCACCCCACTTTGGTAAAGGAATCTCCAATATATGACTTAATCAGATCATAAAGGATATTATCTCTATTTTACTCGGAGTGATGGATCCTTTATTGTACACTCACATACCTCTATGCATAAGTTATCATACCCAATTACTACCTTTATGTGACCCATGATTATAATCACAATTAAGCAGTATCAAGTATGATGACCTATACACAAGGCATCCATTGTGCCTCAAGTCTATAGATCACTTGTACAACTAAAATGTAAGAAATCCTATTGACAAACAGTAAAATATCCATTAAGAATTACTTAGTCGAGTAAGTTTAGTATACTTGTTCTCTAACAAGCACCTACATAACTTGTTTAATATCTTATACACTAGTGGCCATAAAATCAATCACTCTCAACTCCTTGAGGAAACATGGTATGTATTAATCTATCCGGATTCACTAATGCTGTTCTTAGTGATCCTATGATTAGAAACATTTAATAATAAAGTTTAAGGAAATATATCTAATGTGATTATTTCCATAACTTTTATTCAATGGGCTTTATCATGTAAACACATTGAATGTGATTTATAATGAACACAATAAAGAACATAAATGTCATAAATTAAAATTTATTGTCAAGAAATGAATAATATCAATTACAAGTAATATGCATAAACATCAAATGTTATTGGCTTGTAGGGCATACTTCTATCAGAAATAGGTTAGAGCATAAAAGACTAAATGATTTAGTTTTTGTTCATTACAACATGATGTTTTGAGAGAGATAAAATGCTTTTATTTGCAAGACAATTTTTCCTTTAATCTTGACAATGATAGATAGCAAGCTAATTCAAATGATATTTTTCCTTACATGTATTAATAGGAATATTTTTAAGGAAAGACAAGTATTAGATCCTATTAGCCTTGATAACATTGGTGTAAATCAAGGTTGGGTTACTAAAGAACCTGCTCTTCTTGATAATAATGATTTCAATTTGGATTGTGGCATTGTTGAAGAAGATATTGCACCTACACCAAATATTAAAGATGACGATGGTGAGTTTTTTTTAATGATGAAGATAAGATTATGATGTTAATAGTATACCCTGCAAGCCAATAACATTTGATGTCTAGGCATATTATTTGTAAAACAATATTATTTGAATTATTATCACAATTAATGGAAAATTTATTTATCATGAATATTTGTTTAATTATATTGTCATGATTAAGTCCATAGAGTAAGAGCAATGGAGATATAATTATAATGAGATCATAATTTTGAGATCAAATCTTCTCAAAAACTTGTCTCTTAAATGTTCCTAGTTGTAGGATACTAAATGGACATTAGTAATCCGGTTAGATTGGTACATACTATGTTTGTTCAATTAGGAGGGTGATTGATTTCAATGTCACTTGTGCGGTAGACACTAAAACAATTATGTAGGTGCTCATTACAAAATAAGTTAACTAAACATGACTTGACTTAAGAACACATAATAGAACTTTATCTGTCAATAGCTTGTTCTTATGTTACAGTTGTGCATGTGATCCTTAGACCTAAGGCACAATCGGTTATCTTCTATTCGACTTATTTTACTTTGATGTTATTTAGTATGGTTCTATTATGGATCATTGATTGGTAGTAATTGGGTATAATAAGTTTCATATGGAGGTATGTGAGTGTACAATAAGGGATCAATCACTCCTAAGAAAAATGAGAGAATTTCCTACGTGATCTATTAAGATATAATTCGGGAAGTTCCTTGGTCAAGGTAGGGTGAAGATTAGAAAGAAGTTTCTAATTTCACTATAAGAATTATATTCTTGAGATCTAGACACATAGTATTAATGCTAAGAGTTTGATAGTAATTCCATACTTAAATTAGCTTAATCAGGATATTGCATGATGGAATGATTGAATTATACGGTAACTGATAACAGAAAGGTTCGACGTTTCATAACCACATTCACACTATCTAGGTAGTCGTGATATGCTGCTAGGTGTCACTCATGATTGTAGAAGCCCTAAGAATTAAATTAATAAAAAATTAATTAATTCTTTTAAAAGGGAGAATCAAAAGGAGTTCTAATTAAGTGGAAATGGTTCAAATTGCAATTAAATAAAACTTATGTCATACAACTAGATTAGTTTGAACCTAAGAGGTCATACACAAACGCAAATGTGTAATTAGAAAATAATAGAATGGGTTTAGTTTGAAATTAATGGTTATTTGTTAGTGCGCAGATTTTTGCTATCGCATCATTCTACACACAAATTTCTCCTAAGATATTTTAGACTCTTATATTCCCAAAGAGAGAAAAATCATAGAGAGAAATCCTAATTCAATATTTTCCCTATGTGGACTTTCTTCAGAAATCACATAATTTTGTGATTGTTGTGGATTCAAGAGTGCAAGAATTTAGGTTCAGGCATCTTGGAGAATTTGGGCATACTATAGAATTCAGGCACAACAAATTCTAGAAGTCAATAGCATAGAAAATCAAAGGTCATATTTGTATCTTTATTCTTGATGTTGTATATAAATCATAAGGTGATCAAGGGTTTATAGGAATCAATTAAAAATTTTAAATTTCTGTTGTGTTTTCTACATTGATTTCCTTCAAGTGGTATCAGAGTCATCCTTATGATGTATGTAGGATATGATAATTTATTGTTATGACTATAAAAGATTTGATCTTGGAATTCTAAATATTGAACATTGATAATCTAAAATTTAGATTAGGGTTTATAAAGAAAATTCAAGAATGTGTTCTTGAATTGATTATTGTCATGTGATGATGATAAAATTATTTTAGATTGCTTTTGAAACATACTAAATCAATGAATATTGATAGCTAGAAAAAAGTATGATGAAAATATGATTTTGTGTCGAAGAAAAATTCTGTTGGGATGAAAATTTTGAAATTCGCATAAAAAACCTGAAGCAAAACAGATTTTCTAGGGCAACTTCAAAAAGACGTAATTTACTCATTTTAAGTAAGATTTTAGAATTTTCGAAAGTATTGGAAAGATATAGGAGTCTAGTTTTATTTTCCACTGACAATGATTCAAAATTCTAAGTATTTTTTCTGCTATGACTAAAAAATTGAACAATGTTCAAATCATAAATTTAAATCATATTTAGAATAGGATTAGAAAAGTCTTGACAACCTAATTTGATTAGGAAAGCAATCTTAGAATTAAATCTATAACAAGAATAGATTATATTTAAATTTTATGTATTCAATTTGATTATATATATATATATATATATATATATATATATATATATATAATGGTGATTATGGACTTAAGACCAAATAATTGAGCTATGTGATTGGTCATTAATCAACGTGATTGAATGCATGGTTGTAATTTTATGGGTTGTAATAGTTATTCTCTATTTTTGAGATATGTTATTTTAAATGGAGTTTGCATACCTCACCTCTCTTTTTATCTCTAGTTATAAAATTCTATCTCACTCTTATTGTAACTCTCTTTGATTTTGAATCAAGGTTTCTTATTGATTATATAATGTAATTAGTTAGATTAGTTTGATAAAAGTAGATAAGATTTTTTCATGTAAAGTTAGAGGATGATTGCATGCACAAGGAAGCAATGGAGGCTTTTATGAAGATTACAAGGCCCATTATGTGGGAATTGGTTAAAATATTATAGAAACCTAAATTAAGACCAATGATTTACTTAGTGACTCGAGTGAATAAAGCACAAAAAGTCCATAATTACAAGAGTAATATTTTATTGGATATTATACAATATATTATATGTATGTGATGCATGTTTAAATTAAAATGGTTAGACTAAAGACCAATTAAACTGTAACGAGCAATCCCAGGTTGGTCACCCCCGAGACGGTGTTGTCACATTTTGAAAATCCCAACACGATACATATATGCAACAATAAAAATAATACCAACTGCAATTTTTACATCAATCCTCAACCCTCAACAGGGGAAATACATCATTATGATCTTGACTTAAACATTATATACAATGTAATATGCATGAATATTTACAAATAAATTTTTTATTTTATTTTCTCATTAGTCTGAGGATGTGGACACGCACATGGCTTACAGATAATGACTTCGTCTGAATCTCAACTCACCAAACTATTTATCCTGTATGCTACCTGAAATCATTGTTTAATGAGGAGTAAGTTTCACAAGCTCAATGAATTAAATTTACTAGAAGTATTCAATTTTATACTCCTAGTTATATCTTGTAATTCAATTACTTCTAAAAAATCTTCCAATATTCATTCATATTTTTCCTCAAATAATTCAATAACAATATTCTTTAATCACTACTCAATTTCATAATTCTCCTATTACACAATCTCTTCTTAAATTACTCATCAGACATATCAATCTTTCAATTATATATTTAATCATCTATAAATTCTCAATTCAACATTATCACTTACCTCATTATGAGGTTCACAACATGTAATAACTCACTCAACAATTCTCATCATATCATATTTCCATGTTTCTTCCTTAGCATAATTGTCTCTATGTGAGACTCATTCATCTATCAATAAATTTACAATCATGAATAGCACTTTAATATCTTAAGCAATAACAATCAACATTTAAAGCAAATGCAATGTGTAAATTTAAATGTTATTATTATTGAGAACATATTCCCACATGTCAACATGTTTTAGCTTAGACTGACTGTCTTCCCGGTTCTTTCATTCTCATATAGATGTCTTCCTAGTTCTTTTATTCTCATTTAGACAGACTGCCCTCCTAGTTCTTTTATTTTTATTTAGACTCGCTGCCTTCTTGGTTCTTTTATTTTCATTAAGATCGACAGTTTTCCTGGTTCTTTTATTTCATGCATATACATATGAATAATGATATGAATATGCATATGAATAATAAAATAAAAGCAAGCACGTATTCAGACATTTAAATTAGCTATCTTGATTATTCTCAAATTATTATTTGAAAATTTTCATTAAATTCTTCTCTTAAATAATATCAAATCATCAACCATAGCTCGTCAAGAATTTCATTTATCACATTTATTATTAAATCGACTCATTATTCTAATAATATTATTTCTCATATAATAATTTTTTATACATCCATTATTCCTATCATACCTATCAACCAATTTTTCATCTACCACCAAAACATAAGTTAATAATTTATTCTAATATTATCACTCTATATTTCATATTTATCTTGATTACTTAAAGTAAATCTAACTCACAACGAAGCACTTAGAGCTATCCGTGGATCACCTCCTTGCCTTTCCTGCTCCTCCCAACAATTTCTCCAAGTTGCTAATCGTCAACACCTGACATAATATTTATATTAAATTTCTAATTTATTCTTCAATTCTTCCATAATTCACACCCTTTGAAAATTCCCACTTTGAATTTCGAGAAATTTAATGTATGCTAAATTTCAAAAATAAACTTTACATTATTACCTTTTGTTTTTCTTAGAGCTTCCCATGACTCTCTATAAAATTCTCCCGTAAACACATTCAAAATTTTACTCTTTCAACCTTTCTTTTGATCCCTAAGTGTTTAGAGAATTAGATTAATTTGAATTATAAAAAGAAGACAACCAAACAGGATTTGGTAAGTAATAAATAATAAAAACTCAAATTATATATATACATATATATATATATGTAAAATTTTACTTCATTACTCAACACCCCCCCTATATTTGCCACACACCATATGTGTTGTCTAACATGCAAATTGCATGTTAGACAGCCAACACCTATTGCCAGGTGTTTTTTTTCTTCTTTTTTTTTTTTACTTTTACTTTTACTTTCTTTCTCTTTTTCTTTTCTTTTCTTCATGCTGTCCACGATTTTTTTTATATTTTTTTTAAAAGAATTGTTTTATATATAAAAAATTAGTTCTTTCACACATATATATATATATATTATTTTAACTCCATGTTATACTTATTAAAGTACTTTTTTACCCTTACTTTACAAAAACAGGTATTACAATTCTACTCACCTTACAAAAATTTCGTCCCTAAAATTTCCTTACCTAATTCATAAAAGAGTTGGGGGTATTCTTTCCTCATTCTTGCTTCATGCTCCCAACTAATTTCTTCAACATCTTTGCTTCACCATAATCTTGAATCAATTGAATAGCTTCATTACGCAAGACTTGTTCCTTTCTGTCTAGAATTTTGACCGATACTTGCATAAAGGTCAAATCTTCGTGAAGTTCTATCGCCTAATTCAAGATACTATGGGATTCATCGTGTAAGTACTTTCTCAAAAGTGACACATGAAACACATTATGTAATTGCTTTAATTCTGGGGTAAATCCTATCGATATGCTATTGGTCCAACTCTCTCAATCACCTCATATGGCCCCACAAATCTTGGACTCAAGTTTCCTTTCTTTTTAAACCTCAACACACCTTTCCACTGAGATATCTTTAAAAATACCCAATCACCAACTTGATACTCGAGAGGTCATCTTCTTTTATCAGCATATCCCTTCTATCTATTATGTGCTGCTCTAAGGTTCTCTCTAACCAGTTTGATCCTCTCAATAGTCAAATCTATCATTTCTAGACCAAATATCTTTCTCTCTCCAACTTCTTCCCAACATACTGGAGTTCTACACCTCCTACCATATAAAGCCTCCAATGGTGCCATCACAATACTAGTTTGATATTGATTATTGTATACAAAGATCAAAGGCAAATAAGCATCCCAGCTCATTAAGAAACTCAATACACTTGCTCTCAGCATATCTTCTAGTATTCCAATGATTCTCTTTGTCTGCCCATCAGTTTGTGGATGGAAAGTTGTACTAAACTGCAATTGCGTACCCATAGCTTCTTGAAAACCTCTCCAAAATCTAGAATCTCTATCTGATACAATGCTTAAGGGTACTCCATGTAATCTTACAATCTCCACTATATACAATTCAGCAAACTTTACAGGACTCCAAGTAGTTTTAATAGGAAGAAAATGTGAAGACTTAGAAAGTCTATCCACTATAACCCATACAGTGTCATGTCCTCTCTAGGTACAGAGAAAACCAGAGACAAAATCCATACTCATGTTTTCCCATGGCTACTCAGGTACTGGAAGAGGTTATAATAAACTACTTGATTTCTATTCTCCGACTTCACCTGTTGACAAGTCAAACATCTAGAAATATGTTCTACTACATCCTTCTTCATTTCTGACCACCAATAATTCTGTCTCAACCCCCTGTACATCTTATTATTACCTGGATACATGGAATATACAGAATCCTGAGCCTCCTTTAGTATCTCTTTTCTCGTCTCCACATCATTTAGAATACAAACTCGATGCTCCAATACCACCATACCATCTTCTCTAATTCTAAACTTAGTTGGCTCCCCACTCAATACTTGCTGTCTGATCTTCTCTATCCCTTCATCTCTACCCTGCATATGAAATAAACGATCAATAATAGAAGATTATACCACCTTATTTGCCATTAATACTCCTCTATTACTAACACTCAACTGCATCCTCATTTTTCTTAATTTTATCATCAAGCTAGTACTATGACTCCCAACAGCAACAAATCTCCCTGTAGCCTTTCTACTCAATAGCTACTACATTAGTCATTCGTTGATGATAATGAAATATACAGACATAATCACTAATCAACTCCATCCACCTCCTCTACCTCAAATTCAACTCTTTCTGGGTAGGTAAATGCGTCAAACTTTTATGATCGGTAAAACTTTCACAATTGGCTCAATACAGATGGTGTCTCCAAATCTTCAAAGCGAAAATTATGGCAGCCAATTCTAAATCATGGGTCTGATAATTCCTTTCATGGTTCTTCAATTGCCTAGATGCATAAGTTATAACTCTCTCATGTTGCATCAACACACATCCCAAACCCTGATGTGACGTATCACTATATACCACAAATCCTTCATCACCAAAAGGAAGCACTAATACCGGGGCAGCAGTAAATTTTACTTTCAGTAACTGGAAACTCCTCTCATATTCTTCTAACCACCTAAACTTCACTTCCTTCCTGGTAAATCTAGTCAATGGTCCAGTAATCATAGAATTTTTTTTGGATAAATCTACTATAATAACCAGTCAACCCCAAAAAGCTTCTAATTTCAGTTACACTCATGGGTCTTTCCCAATTCAAAACTGCTTCTACTTTCTGTGGGTCAACTGCTTTTCCCTTTCCCGACACAACATGTCCTAGGAAAGATATTTCACTCAACCAAAACTTACACTTAAAGAACTTTGCATATAATTTCTCTTTCCTCGAAATTTCCAACACTATCTCTAAATGTTGCATATGCTCCTCTTCATTCTTGGAATATGCCAGAATATCATCAATAAACACAATCACAAATTTGTCTAAGAATGGTTTAAACACCTGATTCATTAGATCCATAAATGTTGTAGGAGCATTAGTCAACCCAAATGGCATCACCAGGAACTTATGATGGCCATAACGTGTCCTAAAAGCAGTTTTAGGCACATCCCCCTCCTTTATCCTCAATTGATGATAATTTGATCTCAGGTCTATCTTAGAAAACACCCTAGTTCCCTATAACTGCTTGAATAAATCATCTATCCTGGGCAAAGGATATCTATTCTTGATGGTGATCTTATTCAATTGTATATAATCAATACACAACCTTCTTCTTGACAAACGACACAAGGGCTCACCAAGGTGGCATACTAGGTCGAATAAATTGTTTATCTAGTAACTCCTAAAGCTGAACTTTCAACTCTCTCAATTCAGCAAGTGCCATTTTATAAGGTGCTATAGTTATTGGTGCTGATATTGGAATCACTTCAATAGAAAACTCAATCTCCCTATTGGGAGGCAAACTAGACAACTCCTTAGGGAATACGTCAAAAAAATATTTCTCCACCAAGATTTCTTCTAACTTCCTATTTTCCTTGCTGGAATCCACCACATAGGCCAAATACCCCTAGCAACCCTTCTTCAACAATTTACTAGCAGTTAATGCAGAAATAAAACAGTTAGCAAATATCTTATATTCTCCTTGAAAATTAAACTCCTCTTATCCGAGTATCTTGAACACCACATTCTTCCTAAAACAATTTACCCAAGCATGATATGCAGATAACCAATTCATCCCCAGAATTAAATCAAAATCTATCATATCTAAAGGCAATAAATCAACTTCAAAGTCTCTATCAGCCATATTAATCACACAACCTCGATAAATTATCCTAATAATAACCCTATCTCCAGTAGAAACCTCAACAATAATCGCATGCATCAAAGGACTAGCACTAGCATAAATAGATTTCATATAAATACTAGATGCAAAAGAAGGGGTTGCACCGAGATCAATCAATAATCTAGCAGGCCTATCAAGGATAGATATCATACCCATAACAACATCAAGAGTGGCTTGTGCATCTTGTTGGGTCATAGACTTTATTGTCTCTAGACTGAAACTGGCTGCCACGCCCTCTCTTAGCTACTAATCCTGAACCTTTGCCCCACACACTCCCTGATCCACCACCTCTCTCCACCGATCTTCTCCAAACATTTTCTAGCACCTATGTTAACAGATTTCCCCATTGGACAATCTACAACAACATGTCCTCCCTCACCATATACAAAGCACATCTGCATAGGAAAATTTTGAGATAGATGCCCCGTCTAATTATATCTAAAGAAAACCCTTGACTCTCGATCATACATAAAATTACCCATTCCCCTTGGTGGCATACTTCTCTACAATAACTCCCAATTCCTATAGCTTGTCTCCTAAATCTAAAGGTCCTACCAATATTACTCTGAGCTACAAAAGCAACAGATACTGCTTTCCTTTGAATCTACACTACAGTTCCTTGTGACATGGAACGCCCCTTCTGGGGTGGTCACCCGTCCTGTACACCCACACTGCTACCACCTCTAGGTCCCTTAAATCTAGACCTCTTCAGCTAATCTCTCCAAACTTTAAACTCCATCAAATATTTCTCAATCTATAATGCTTTATCCACCAGTATAGCATAATTCCGACTTCACCTACTGATAAGTCAAACATCTAGAAATATGCTCTACTACATCTTTCTTCATTCTTGACCACCAATAATTCTGTCTCAGCCCCCTGTACATCTTATTATTACCTGGATGCATGGAATATACAGAATCATGAGCCTCCCTTAGTATCTCATTTCTCGTCTCCACATCATTGGGAGCACAAACTCGATGCCCCAATACCACCATACTATCATCTCTAATTCTAAACTCAATCAGCTCCCCACCCAATACTTCTTGTCTGATCTTCTCTATCCCTTCATCTCTACCCTGCATCTGTAATAAACGATCAATAATAGAAGATTGTACCATCATATTTGCCATCAATACTCCTCTATTACTGGCACTCAACTGCATCCTCATTTTTCTTAATTTTATCATCAAGCTAGTACTATGACTCCCAACAGCAACTAATCTCCCAGTAGTCTTTCCACTCAAAGCATCAGCTACTACATTAGCCTTTCCTTGATGATAATGAATTGTATGGTCATAATCACTAATCAACTCCATCCACCTCCTTTACCTCAAATTCAACTCTTTCTGGGTAGGTAAATGAGTCAAACTTTTATGATCAGTAAAACTTCACAATTGGCTCTATACAGATGACGTATCCAAATCTTTAAAACGAAAACTATGGCAGCCAATTCTAAATAATGGGTCGGGTAATTCCTTTCATGATTCTTCAAATGCCTAGATGCATAAGCTATAATTGTCCCATGTTGTATCAACACAAATCCCAAACCTTGATGTGACACATCACTATATACCACAAATCCTTCATCACCATAAGGAAGCACTAATATCGGGGCAATAGTCAATTTTTTTTTCAACAACTGGAAACTCCTCTCACATTCTTCTGACCACTTAAACTTCACTTCCTTCCTTGTCAATCGAGTCAATGGTCCAGCAATCATAAATTTTTTTTGGATAAATCTCCTATAATAACCAGCCAACCCCAAAAAGCTTCTAATTTCAGTTACACTCGTGGGTCTTTCCTAATTTAACACTGCTTCTAATTTCTATGAGTCAACTGCTTTTCCCTTTCCTGAGACAACATGCCCCAAGAAAGATATTTTACTCAACCAAAACTCACACTTAGAGAACTTGGCATATAATTTCTCTCTCCTCAGAATTGCCAACACTATCTCTAAATGTTGCATATGTTTCTCTTCATTATTGAAATATGCCATAATATCATCAATAAACACAATTACAAATTTCTCTAAGAATGGTTTAAACACCTGATTCATTAGTTCTATAAATGTTATAGGAGCATTAGTCAACCCAATTGGCATCACCAGGAACTCATGATAGCCATAACGTGTCCTAAAAGTAGTTTTAGGCACGTCCCCCTCTTTTTTCCTTAATGGATGATAACTCAATCTCAGGTCTATCTTAGAAAACACTCTAGTTCTCTGTAACTGCTCAAATAAATCTTCTATCTCGGGCAAAAGATATCTATTCTTGATGGTGATCTTATTCCATTGTCTATAATCAATACACAATGTGCTGTCCTTCTTATTGACAAACAACACAGGAGCTCCCCAAGGTGACATACTAGGTCAAATAAATTGTTTATCTAGTAACTCCTAAAGCTGAACTTTCAACTCTCTCAATTCAGCTAGTGCCATTCTATAAGGTGTTATAGATATGGGTGCTGATCTTGGAATCACTTCAATAGAAAACTCAATCTCTCTATTAGAAGGCAAACTAGTCAATTCCTCAGGGAATACGTCAGAAAAATATTTCACTACCAAGATTTCTTCTAACTTCCTACTTTCCATGCTAGAATCCACCACATATGCCAAATACCCCTTCACAACCCTTCTTCAACCATTTACTAGCAATTAATGCAGAAATAAAATAGTTAGCAAATACCTTATGTTCTCCCTGAAAATTAAACTCCTCTTGTCCGAGTATCTTGAACACCACATTCTTCCTAAAATAATCTACCCAAGCATGATATGCAGATAATCAATTCATCCCCAGAATTAAATCAAAATCTACCATATCTAAAGGAAATAAATTAACTTCAAATTCTTTATAAGCCATATTAATCACACAACCGCGATAAATTGTCCTGATAATAACCCTATCTCCAGTAGGAACCTCAACAATAATCACATGCATCAAAGGACTAGCACTAGCATAAATAGATTTCATATAAATACTATATGCAAAAGAATGGGTTGCACCAGGATCAATCAATAATCTAGCAGGCCTACCAAGAATAGATATCATACCCATAACAACATCAAGAGTGGCTTGTGCATCCTGTTGGGTCAATGCATAGACTCTACTGTCTCTGGACTGAAACTAGCTTTCACATCCTCTCTCAGCTACTGATCCTCAACCTCTACCCCGCACACTCCCTGATCCACCACTTCTCTCCACCGGGCTTCTCCCAACATTTCCAACACCTACGTTAGCAAATTTCCCCACTGGATAATCTACAGTAACATGTCCTCCCTCACCATATACAAAGCATATCTACGTATGGTAATTCTGAGACATTTGCCCCGTCTGATTACATTTAAAGCAAACCTTTGACTCTCGATCATACATCAGATTACCACTTCTCTTTGGTGGCATACTTACTTCTCTACCATAACTCCCAATTCCCATAGCTTGTCTCCTCAATCTAGGAGTCCTACCGGTATTACTCTGAGCTACAGAAATAATAGATCCTACTTTCCTTTGACTCGGCACTACAATTCCTTGTGATAAGGAATGCCCCTTCTAGGGTGGTCTCTCGTCCTGTACATCCATACTGCTACCACCTCTAGGTCCCTCAAATCTAGACCTCTTCAGTCAATCTCTCCTACCTCTAAACTCCATCAAATCCTTCTCAATCTATAATGCTTTATCCACCAGTATAGTATAATTTCCTCTGCCCATGTAAGAAAGTTTATATCAAATTTCGTAGTGTAACCCGTCTAAAAATCATTTACATTTCCTCTTCTTCGTATTCACTAACTTAGGTAAAAACCTTGACAGAGCTATAAATCTACTATCATACTCTGCCACAAATAAGGTACTCTGCCTTAAGTGAATAAAATCTCTCTCCTGCTAAGTTCGAAATGTATTTGGAAAGTTTTTTTGCAAATAACTCATCCTTAAACTTACTCCAAGTTAATGGTTGTTCCACCTTTGTACTCATCCTAGGCAGAATATCTTCCCACCATTGTGAATCCTCACCTTCAATCATAAAATGAAGCAAAAGCAACCTTCTGTCTATCTGTCACTGGTAAGACTTCAAAATATTTCTCAACATGTCTAATCCACTACTCAGCTTCCACAGGATTTATAGATCCTCTAAAAGACTAGGGTTTAAACTTAAAAAATCTCATAAAACAATCCCCTTGCATCTCACGTGCAAACACATCTTCTCCCTCATAAACCTCTTGTCTCACCATATCAGGTTCTACTCTAGCCCTTTCCTCTAATCTCCTCAGCAGATTATCAGCCCTTTCTTCTGCTGCATTCATCCTTTATATAGCACAATTAAGAGCTCCTCTCAATTCTTTCCTCCTAACCTCATATTCTCTCCTAGCTCTACTAGTACCAGCTGAACTATCAATCTGTTCCCTTGTAGGAACTACATTATCAACTTCCCCCTCTGCTTCAATTCTTCTAAATATTTGGGGTCTACCATGTCCCCTCTGATTTTGAATTCTACCTCTAACTCTAGCACATCCATGTGTCATCCTCAGACTCTGCATTAAAATATAGTTTATTTAGATCTTCCACTTCCTTAAGTTTTCATGCAGTCTACAGAATCATAAAACCTAATGCTTTGATACCAAAATTGTAACGACCCGTCCCAGGTTGGCCACCCCCGAGATGATGTTGTCACATTTTGAAAATCCCAGCATGACATATATATGCAACAATAAAAATAATACCAACTGTAATTTTTATATCAATCCTTAACCCTCAACAGGGGAGATACATCATTATGTTCTTGACTTAAACATTATATACAATGTAATATGCACGAATATTTACAAATAAATTTTTTATTTTATTTTCTCATTAGTCTGAGGCTATGGACACGCACGTGGCTTACAGTTAATGACAACGTATGAATCTCAACTCACCAAACTATCTGTCCTACCTGCTACCTGAAATCATTGTACAATGAGGAGTGAGCTTTACAAGCTCAATGAATTAAATTTACTAGAAGTATTCGATTTTATACTCCCAGTTACATCTTATAATTCAATTACTTCTAAAAAATCTTCTAATATTCATTCATCTTTTCACTCAAATAATTCAATAACAATATTCTATAATCACTACTCAATTTCATAATTCCCCTATTACAAAATCTCTTCTTAAGTTACTCATCAGACATATCAATCTTTTAATCATATATTTAATCATCTCTAAATTCTCAATTCAACATTATCATTTACCTCATTTTGAGGTTCATAACATATAATAACTCACTCAACAATTCTCATCATATCATATTTCCATATTTCTTCATTAGCATTATCGTCTCTCTGTGAGACTCATTCATCTATCAAAATATTTACAATCATGAATAGCACTTTAATATCTTAAGCAATAACAATCAACATTTAAAGCAAATGTAATGCATGAATTTAAATGTTATTATTATTGGGAACGTCTTCCCACATGTTGTCATGTTTTAGATTAGACCAGCTACCTTTTCGGTTCTTTCATTCTCATTTAGACTAGCTACCTTCCCGGTTCTTTTATTCTCAGTTAGACCGGCCACCCTCTCGTTTGTTTTATTTTCATTTAGACCGGCTGCCGTCCCGATTCTTTTATTTTCATTTAGACTGGTTGCCTTCTCGGTTCTTTTATTTCATGCATATGCATATGAATAATGATATGAAAATGCATATGAATAATAAAATAAAAGCAAGCATGTATTCCGACATTTAAATTAGCTATCCTGATTATTCTCAAATTATTATTTGAAAAATTCCACTAAATTCTTCTCCTCACAAATCATATCAAATCATCAACCATAGCTCGTCAAGAATTTCATTTATCACATTTATTATTAAATTGACTCATTATTCTAATAATATTACTTCTCATATAATAATTTCTACACATTCGTTATTCCTATCATACCTATCAACAAATTTTTCATCTACCACCAAAGCATAAGTTAATAATTTATTCTAATATTATCACTATATATTTCATTTTTATCTTGATTACTTAAAGTAAATCTAACTCACCATGAAACACTTAGAGCTATCCGTGGACCACCTTATTGTGCGTTTATCTACCTAAATCATTAAGCAAATAATTGAACTTGTTTTACTTGCAAGTGCCCAAGGTCTACAGTAGCATAGTGTGCAAGTGCGAGATCATTTCCACAGGGATTGGTGAATTTTGATTTAGAATTAATTTCACAAAGTAAAAATAGATAGAAATAAATATTGAGTCTAGATTAATAATAATGATAGAGGCATAGGGACTTGGTATCCACCACTAATCATGCTACCCCAATAAAACAATATGCTAATGCTCTACTCATGCTATGAATACCTGCTGGTTGTCAACCTAAGGGCTTGGTCTGCTCCTTAGGCTATTGATTTTCCTATGTAATGAGTTAGGCATGGTGTATACTCTAACTCTTTTCTCTCTTAAGGGATTCAACATGGTGTATACCGAGTTGTTCCTTAAGAGAGCATAAGGTTTGTAGAAATCGACAACCACACGAGACCTAGGGCTTGGTCCCCTCCCAGTTTCCCATGTTGATTAACCCAAGAATCCAACGTGGATATCTTTTATTACTATTGTTGAACCCAGGACTCGGTCATCCAAATTGATTCAACTAACTAATCCATACCACATGCATACGTTGATCATACACACACATATAAGGAATTTAAATAAAAACATGCATTAATCAAATCAAGAATCACAGCATAAATATTGCAAAGGCGCCAATACTGAATTATTGGTTAAACATAATTAGGGCTTCATCCAAGCCCTTACTAGGATTTAGTTACACATGGTTGTGATGCTAAACATATTCATAAAATAAAAACAAAGGAGAAGGAATAAACCCGAGAGAAGAGTCGTCAATTCTCCTCCAAAGCTTACAACTTCAAGCAAAACCAAAAGGTAAAATCAAAAGTATGTTTTTTGTGCTTTACAAGTCTATATATAGGGCTCTAAGGGTGCCCCGAAACCCTAATTTCCAATTTTAGGTCTGGAGACTTCTTTCCAAATCTGGCTCTACCGCCTCTGGTGCGTGCGCTCGATCACATGGGTCTGCGCTCGAGCCTTC
The DNA here is from genome assembly GCA_023935145.1 of Bretschneidera sinensis. NCBI lineage: Eukaryota > Viridiplantae > Streptophyta > Magnoliopsida > Brassicales > Akaniaceae > Bretschneidera > Bretschneidera sinensis. Next base: position 14,419,215 of record CM043704.1, read on the forward strand.
TAAGTGTGCGTACGAGTGCCCGTGTGCTCGATCACAAGAGAGGTGCGCTCTAGTGCACCTCTGCTAGTTTGCAGATCTTCATTTTTTGTTCCTTAGAGCTCCAAAATGTCTTCTTTTCTCCAAAGACCTATGAAAAACACATAAAACACTAAAATAAAGTAGAATCTACTAAAACATATAAACAAAGAGCCTAACAAGTGTAAATTAAGGGGCATAAATATGACTATTTAAGCACTTATCACACCCCCTTGCCTTTCCTGCTCCTCTCAGCAATTTTCCCTATTTGTTGATCCTTAACACCTGATATAATATTTATATTAAATTTCTAATTTATTCTTCAATTCTTCCATAATTCACACCCTTTCAAAATTCTCACTTTGAATTCCGGGAAATTTCATGTATACTAAATTTCAAAAATAAACTTTACATTATTACCTTCTGTTTTTCATAGAGCTTTCCGTGACTTTCTATAAAATTCTCCCGTAAACCCCTTCAAAATTTTACTCTTTCAACCTTTCTTTCGATCCCCAAGTGTTTAGAGAAATAGAGTAGTTTGAATTGTAAAAGGAAGAAAACCAAATAGGATTTGGTAAGTAATAAATAATATAAACTCAAATTATATATATATATATATATATATATATTTGTAAAATTTTACTTCATTACTCAGCACCCCCCTATATTTTCCATGCACTATATGTGAATTGCATGTTAGACAGCCAACACTTGTTGCTAGGTTTTTTTTTTTTTTTACTATTACTTTCTTTTTTCTTTTTCTTTTTCTTTTCTTTTCTTCATGCTATCCATGAATTTTTTTTCTTCAAAAGAATTGTTTTATATATAAAAAATGTTGGAAAATCACCTTCTTACGGAATCCCAGGTTGTAATCTTTCCAAACACCCAAGTCCACAATGACTTGTAAGAAACAGGAATAAAACAATCAAAGAAAGAACACAAGCAATTGTTATTGGGGTTCGGCAATGTGCCTACATCCCCGTTAGCTCCTCCGAGCTCTCTGCACTAAATCAATAGAGTTCTTACAATTACAGCAACACCTCTTCAAGAACCCATCTTGTTCTTGAAGAACGAAAGAATAGGAAAAGAAAGTGATAAGAACTAAGTGTTTCCTTGGAATTTTCCCCCAAGAAAATTCCAATTATTTAGCCCTTGAATTTCCAATCTAGACTACTCTCTCTCTAAACAACCAACCTCTCTTGAATGAGTCTCTCTTGTGTTTAGTGTCTTCGCACTCTCACAAACCATGTGTTCTATTTCACACACATTTTGCTCACATCTTGTTTTGAATTGCTCCTAGATGATCCTTTATATAGTGCAACCACTTCTTGAACCAATCTTGAAGTCAATCTCAACCCTTAGATCTTAAGGACCAATCACTCATAGCCCTTTAACAAGTCTAAGTGATCCTATGCATTTTAACCAAGCCCCATACACTAATCCAAAGTGCTGATTAGGAAGCATTAGGTGTGCCTGGCACCGCGGCCTAGAACGGGGCTGGCCACGGCGCACACAGGGCACAACTCCTCCAGGTCTTCATCTTTGCTGGGCGTCATGACATAGGAGAGGTTGTGCCATGGTGCACACCTCCCTGGACTTCCTTTTTTGTAGGTGGCCGTGGCTTACACCACCTGTGCCGCGGCGTACACCTAGACCTGATGTTGAACTCTTCAACCTGTTTAATCGTTAGACAAATACTAACAATCTCTACCTTTGTCTAAGCAATTAAAACCAAACCCATTATACAGAGAACTCAAGATCTGAACTCAACTTGAGTCACCATATCATCCAACTCCAATCCTAAGAAGTCCAAGGCAATGACTGAACTTGCTTAGAGGTAGAACTTTGGTGCCTAAATCTGCAAGATTTTTTCCATTGCAACTTTGTCCACATGAATGCATCCTCTCGTAACATTTTCCCCAATGGAATGATACCAAACATCCATATGCTTAGTCCTCTCATGGAACACCGGGTTCCTACACAAGTGCAACGAACTTTGGCTATCCGAATACACCATCATCTGCTCTTTTAGGACCTTCAACTCTTCCAACAAACCTTTGCACCACATAGCCTCCTTTATGGCTTCTGTTGCTGCTATGTACTCTACCTTGATTGTTGAGAGTGCTACCACTGGCTGCAACTAAGCCTTCAAATACCTCAGCAACCACTTCATCCCAAGCCAAAGCTCTTTTTCGGGATTACTCGCAAATCTGCTGAGAACAATAATTGCTTGAGAAATGTCGGGTCTAGTGCTTACCATCATGAATATGATTGATCCAACCGCACTAGAGTAAGGGACATTTTCCATTTCCTCATCCGTTCCAGGCCATTGTTCGCTAGAGAACTTGAAATAACTAGCAAGGGGAATCTTTACTGGTTTACCATCTTCCATAGAAAACTTAGACAGCACCTTTTCTATGTAGGAAGACTGAGAAACCTTCAACCTGTTTCTCTCCCTATTCTCATCCCAATGATCTTTTGTGCAAGGCCAAGATCCTTTCTCTCGAACTCTAAACTGAGTTGAGACTTCAACTTTTCTATCCTTTCCCTGTTGTTCCCAACCAACAGCATATCATCTACATAGATGAGGATAATCATCATTTCTTCCCCTTGTGTCCAGGTGAGAAAGTTTCTGTGAAATCTATGCCTTCTCTTTGCATGAATCCCTTCGCCACCAGCCTAGCCTTATACCAGACTTTATCCCCTGGAGGGTTCCCTTCTTTGATCTTGTAAATCCACTTACAATCCATAACTCTCTGTTTTCCTGGAATGTTCAATTCCCAAGAGTTGTTCCTCCTCAAAGAATGCATTTCTTCCTCCATAGCTAGCTTCCATCTTGATGAATCCTTACATCTCATGGATTCAATGTAAGTTTTTGGTTCACTTATCCCTCCTTCTGAATAAGGAGCTGCCACAATAGCATCCACAAAACCATATCTCAAAGGTGGTCTGACCAGCCTTCTTTCCCGGTCCCTTGTGAGCTGATAGTCATTCTAACTCCCTGCATCATCCCCTTCTAGTCCAACCTCCTCTTGTGTGTCATGAGCTTTTCCTTTATCAATGGGATCTACCTGGTCCACCCTCTTGCCTTCTCTACCTGAACTGAATATTCTTTGATGTTATGCTCCATAAATACCGGGCTAGTTTGCCCACTATCCCCTGTAGGGTTAGTTTTCTCCAAATAGGGAAACAAATGCTCATTAAAAATGACATCCCTACTTATTATGAGTTTAGTTCCTTTTTGTTCTAAGGACCACAACCTATACCTCTTAACCCCTTCACCATATCCTAGAAACACACATTTTCTAGATCTTGGGCTAAGTTTATCATCCTTTTGATGTGTATACGCAGCACACCCAAAAGTCCTAAGGTTACTTAACTCAGGGGGTTTTCCACTCCACATCTCCTCAGGAGTCTTAAGGTCCATAGCCCTAGAGGGCAATCTATTAACCAAATACGCAGCAGTAGACACCGCTTCCCTCCAAAAACATTTGGGTAATCCAGATCCTATAATCATGCACCTAACCTTTTCTATAAGGGTCTTATTCATCCTCTCAGCAACTCCATTTTGTTGAGGGGTTTTCACAACCGTTCTATGTCTTAAAAGCCCATTTAACTTATAGAATTGATCAAGTTCCTTATTAAAAAATTGTAATCCATTATCAGTTCTTAAAACCTTAACTATCCTGCCAGTTTGAGTTTCTTCCAGCTTTTTCCACACCAAAAATTTATTCAAAGCATCTGATTTATTTTTAAGCAAATAAACCCAAACCTTTCTAGAATAATCATCAATTAAAGACAAAAAGTAAAGATTGCCTCCCTGTGTTGATATTCTTGCTGGCCCCCAAAGATCCACATAAATATAGTCAAGAATGCCCTTAGACTTGTGCACTCCGATGTTGAAGCTAATCCGATGTTACTTCCCAAGAACACAACACTCGCAGAAATAAAGTTTCTCTACTTTGTCACCACCAAGTAGTCCATCCTTGCTGAGAATTTGTAGGCCCTTTTCGCTCATGTGTCCCAAGCGAGTGTGCCAAAGGGTTGGCCTATCCATCTCAGCCATCAAGCTTGCTGCTTGATCTTTGATGTCCGTGTCTCCAATCATCTCATAGAGACCATCCTTCATTGCTGCTTTGATCACTATCAAAGATCCCTTGGTTACCTTGATCTTTCCTCCCTTTACCTTGTATGTGTACCCCATGGAACCTAGCTGCCCCAATGAGATCAAATTTCTTCTCAAATCCAAAAGATGTTTCACATTCCGCAGCAGCCTTGTAACTCCATCAAACATCCTCAACTGGATGTCTCTCGTGTGCCTCACTTGGCAAGAAGTATCATTCCCCTGGAAAACCTTTCCCTCATTGGTTTCCTTAAAAATCTTGAACCAATTCTGGTGAGGACACATATGATAAGTGCATCCAGAATCCAAGATCCATCTCTCGCTGCCTTCTTGCCCCTTGCTCACATTTGAGCACACAACAAGAACATCATCATCTTGTTGTTCTCCCTTGGCAACCGAAGTCTCTCCATCATTGGTATGGCTTCTTCCTCTCTCATCCCTCATCAGTTTCTCACAATCTTTCTTAAAATGACTCTCCTTATGGCAGTAGTAGCATCTCTTTCCTCCAAATCTCAGTTTAGAGTGCGCTCTCCCATGGTTTTGTCCTCTACTTTGTGGTTTGTCCCGGTAGTAGCCATGTATGTTGTCGCCATACTGAGTTGTTAGCCTTCCTCTAATGAACAGCCCTTCTCCACTTGATGCTTCCCTCATCTTGGTTTGAAATCATGAGCCCTTATAGTATTGATCATAATTTCCTTGGTTAGTGTATCTCTTCCATATTCAATAGCATTAATCAAACTTTCAAAACAATCATGAAGAGAATTCAATAAAATAATAGCCAATTGTTCATCTGGGAATGTTATATTACAATTAGCCAAATCTTGACCTAGTTTATTAAACACATCAAGATTATCTTGTAACTCTTTATTAGGATCCATTTTAAAAACAAAGATTTGTTTTAGAAGATAAATCTTATTAGGGAGATTCTTGGTAAGAAACAACTTATCTAGTTTCTTCCAAATGACAGTTGGATCTTCCGAGTCTCCGCACTCCCTTGTCACACTATTCGACATGTGCAGAAAGATGGTGCTGTACACCATCTTCTTCATCTCATTCCGCTGGACCTCAGTGATACTTGCTGAAAAAGTGTTATTTTCTCCAATCACCAAGTCCACCTTTTGTTGCATAAGAACCGCCTTGAGTTTTTGCTTCCAAAGGGAAAAGTCTCCCTTTCCATCAAACTTCTCAACAATGAAGTTTGAACCCATCTTGCGAAAAAAATCTCAGATTTATACAACACCCACAATTGCTTTCCAACTTCTAAATCTCAAGAACACGATCAAATCTTGATCACAACACCATTCTTGAACCTCAAGAACACGATCAGATCTTGACCTCAGCACCGTTCTTGAATCATCGAAGAAGTTTCCTTTGATTCTTGGAGTCTTGCTCTAATACCCCTTGTTCAGCTCTAATACCCACTCACTAAAGCTTTGATACAACTGTTGGAAAATCACCTTCTTGTGGAATCCCAAGTTGTCATCTTTCCAAACACCCAAGTCCACAATGACTTGTAAGAAACAGGAATCAAACAATCAAAGAAAGAACATAAGCAATTATTATCGAGGTTCAGCAATGTGCCTACGTCCTTGTGAGCTCCTCCGAGCTCTCTGCACTAAATCAATGGAGTTCTTACAATTACAGCAACACCTCTTCAAGAACCCATCTTGTCCTTGAAGAACAAAATAAGAGGAAAAGAAAGTGATAAAAACTAAGTGTTTCCCTGGAATTTCCCCCCAAGAAAATTCCAATTACAAAGCCCTTGAATCCCCAATCTAGACTACTCTCTCTAAATAACCAGCCTCTCTTGAATGAGTCTCTCTTGTGTTTAGTGTCTTTGCACTCTCACACACCATGTGTTCTATTTCACACACATTTTGCTCACATCATGTTTTGAATTGCTCCTAGATGATCCTTTATATAGTGCAACCACTTCTTGAACCAATCTTGAAGTCAATCTCAACCCTTAGATCTTGAGGACCAATCAATCATAGCCCTTTAACAAGTCTAAGTGATCATGTGCATTTTAACCAAGTCCCACGCACTAATCCAAAGTTCTGATTAGGAAGCATCAGGTGTGCCTGACACCGCGGCCCAGAACAGGGCTGGCCGTGGCACACACAGGGCACAACTCCTCCAGGTCTTCATCTTTGCTGGGCGCCATGGTGTGGGGGAGGCTGTGCCACAGTGCACGCCTCTCTGGACTTCCTCCTTTGCAGGTGGCCATGGCGCACACCTGGACTTGATGCTAAACTCTTCAACCTATTTAATCCTTAAACAAATACCAACAAAAAATTAGTTCTTTCGCATATATATATATATATATATATATATATATATATATCATTTTAACTCCGTTTCATCATTATTAAAGTACTTCTTTACCCTTACTTTACAAATAGGGGTATTACATAAACTCTCTTATGAAAGTAATTGCTAGTAAGTTGTAACAAAAATACATTATTAATGTCTTATCATGGCCTTCCACCATTGTTGAGATATAGAGGATCTATTATTCTAAATTTTGTCGTAGAAATGTGAGACTACATTATTGGAAATTCATGATTCCCTATTAAATATATGATATAAAAGGCAGGAAACTAGTGGATCCAAAAAACTATCATATGAGGGTTCATTGGTTCATTCACTTACACTTGTGAAAATAGTGGGTTTGACTTAATTACAATATACTGTCCATGAAATTATCTTGTAAGGATGATATATTTTAGAGGCTGAAAGAATGATTGGAAATTACATGAAATGTAACTAATAAGTGTTATCTACCTATTAAAGGTTATTATAGCCAAGAAACTATTATGTAAGACTATTTTAAATGAGTAATAGGATCCCATTCCCCACTAGGAGACCTTCAAACAATGTTTCTCAATTTTCATACCGAGGAATTATGGAATTCAAAAAGAATAGTTGGAGGTACCAATATGATTAAAAACCAGATCTGTTGGTGGATAATAAAATTGAATAGATGCTAATTGTTTACAATTGTTAATAGTAGATAACAATAACCAACCTCAACCCCCTATCCAAAAATTTTGATACCAACATACTGATTGGGCCCAATTTCTTGGACTGGTTGAGGAACTTGAGAATTGTTCCCAATTTTGAGAAAATTTGCTATGTTCTTAATTCAAATGCTTCTAGTAAGTGTTGCTGAGAATGTCATGTAAGAAGAGGTCGTTATTTTTCATAAGTGGCAAGAGGATGACATGAAGTGTAAAATTTATAATTTGAAAAGTCATAGAGTTTTACTTCAGTGTGTTATTGGTGTTGCTCGCTCAGTTTTGAGCTAATTATTTTTATCTATTGCATTTGAAGTTTGCGAAAACTTTTGAAGAATAGTGAGAAAAACTAAGCAAAAATAGAAAGTTGGAAAGTTGTGATAAAAAATAGAAGAAGTGAAAGAAAGAGGATTGATGGTGTAATAAGAAGGAAATTTGACTAGTTAAGGATGAGTGGGATTAGATTTTTACAGAATAAATCTCTAGAAGAGTCTAGAGAAAGAAGACAAGAAGAGAGGAAGAGAGAAAGAGGGAAAGAAGGAAGGGAAGAAAGGGTGATTTCTTGAAATCTTAAGGTAAAAGCTTATCTCTCTTCCTTTTTAATCATCAAGTATGTTTATTAAACTAAGCTTTGAAGATTCTTGAAGCTTGATTTGAAGAATTTGCTTGAGAAGAAAGTTTTGTTAAAGAAAATGATTTTGTGATGGATTTCTAAGTTTTATGTGTTTTCATATGAAATATGCTTTGGGTAATATTTAATCTTTGATTTGAAACCCTTGAGAACTTTTATTTGATTTGGATTGGAAATTCCATGGGAGATAAGAAGTTATTTTGAAGAAAAATGAAGTTTTTACCTAAAAAAAATTTTGAAATCGCGACCAGACATTCGACTTTCCAATGAGCACAATCGACTGTGAAACTCTCTGGACCTTGGATATTTGATTGTCCATTTAAACTTTTGGGAAGCTTATAGTCAATTGTCTAGTATGGATAATTGATTGTCCGAGCCTTGAACTTGTTTTCAGCCCTTTTTTTCCCAAAATGGTCCACTCTTGTTAAATATTTCAACCAAAGACTTCTTCTAAGGTGCTATAAGTTTAAAAACATTTAAAGTTTTGAAAGCTAAGATCTTGAAAGGATTCTATTTGTTTTAAAATATGTGAGAACAAGGCTTATAAAAGTTTTATGCAACAGGAAGAAGATTTGTGACTTAACCTCCAGTTTTGTTTGTTAGTATGAGCTTGATGAAATGCTTTAGTATATTTAAATTATATGTTTCTTGATTTAATAGACTAAGAAAATATATATGTTAAGTGTAATCAGACAAAGACACAAAAGACTAAGAAGTAATCCAAGGTTGGAGCTTGGTAAGGGAAAAGGTGAGTTTCACCTTACTTTTAGTAAGCCCTATAGCATGTTCAATAATATGTAAAATATTTAAAGGTATACAATATAACTTAATTATGAAATCATAAAAATTAGTATGTCTAGATTGATACGTATATAGAGTTTGAGGTTTAGTGATAATCTATAATATAATGACGTATAAGAATACAATGGGCATAACGATTGGAACCATACACCAAAAGTACTGAAAATAGGTATTTAGTATGTAACCATACACATAAGTACTTCATATGATATCTCTAGTATGAACAATATACTATTTGAGTTGATGACTATAAACTTGAAAGATTTTTGAAGTATAAACGATATAGAAATGAGAAATGTTTATACATACACATATGAAGTGATATGATTTATATAAGTTATGAATTTAATGATATGAGAAGTTGGTGAATGCTTGATTGAAGATTTGTTTGGATTATGATTTATAATTATTGCATTTTATTTTTAAATGTAAGGCCTTCACCTAGTAAGGGGTAAGGAGGAGACCCAATTTGATTTTAAATGTAAGGACTCTGCCTATAAGGGTAGGAAGGAGATCAGAATTTCATGTTAAATATAGGACTCTGCCTTGTAAGGGGTAGGGAAGGGATTCAAATTATTTACAAGGGGAGACGTCTCCATTACTATATGATTAGCCCATTGGAGGAAAATAAAAATTAATTGAAAGTGGAATAAAGATAAGTGAATAAAGAAGTGAACTCGCATCGCTTTGCATTGCATTCTTACATTGATGGTTGGTGAAAATTATGTTTGGCCCATAAGTGGCATAAGTTATACTAGACCTATGAAAGGCAAAATTTATGTTTGATCCATGAAGATGTTTTTTGTTTGGCCCACGAAGGGTATTTGATTTTTGGCCTATGAAAGGCATACAATGTGACTTATTAAATAAATTACATGTGGATGATAATTACTTGTGATATTATAAGAATATATAAGGAGATGAACGTTGTAAATAAATAGTTTGCTCTAATGTTATGGTAAGATTGTATTTATATAATAAATATTTACTTTTCTAAAGATTAGACTCTCCTTTGAAAATTCTAAAAGATGTAAGTCATTTTACACCTATGTTTACTTATAACATATATGATAAGAATTTGAATTTAATAAGAATGTACCTGAAACGATTACTCTTAGTAAGTTATTTAACTCATTGAGCTTTTTAGCTCACTCCCTCTTTTTATTAACATTTCAGGAAAGACGACATAAGATTTGTGGTTAAGGTTGATGGAAGACCTTAATAAGATTATCGTGCACGACATCCTCATTATTGAGTCTCCTTTGGAGTTTTCTTTTTTCTTTGTGTCTCTTGTAAAACCTTAGAGTTGATAATTTGTATTGAAGGATTTATTGTATTCAAGATTTATATTTATGTATTATTTGTAATGATTGAAAGGATTGATGTTTGACTTGTATGTTTATATCTTGAGTCAAAGCACTCAGTGCTGAAAGATAATGGAGTTGTTCCGAGAGGGCGCACTCAAGATGGGGCATTACATGAAGGCTAGGTGTTACATGCTAGATTCAATGTCTAATGAGCTTCAGAAGTAACATGAGAAGATAGAAAGTGTTTATGCAATGCTGCTTCAGTTCCAAGAGTTATATGGTGAGCACAGTTGTACTGTAAGGTTTAGATCTCAAAAGACCTCTTTAGGGCAAGGATGCCCAAAAGATCATCAGTCCATGAGCATGGATTGAAAATGATCAACTACATCGAGCAGTTAGATAGACTCGATGTCAGTATAGATGCAAACTTATGTAATGACTTAATCCTACAATCCCTTCCAGATTCATTCTCACAGTTTTTTATGAACTATAACATAAACAAGATAGAAGCTATGCTTCCAGAGCTTGTTAACATGTTAAAAGCTGTAAAGGAAACAATAAATAAATGTAAGGCACCTATTATGCTTATTGATGGGGTGTCCTTTTCTAAGCTTTACAGTGAGAATGTATTAAAGAATAAGAAGAAACTATTGAAAGAAAATGGAGGTGTCAAGAAGAGAAATTCTTCATAAGCCAAAAAAGAAAAGGAAAGTGCTTCTATTGTAGCAAAGATGATACTGAAATGGAATCACAAAGATCATCTTGCAAGATTAAAAGGAAAAACTTTGGAAGTTATGTCTAAGTTATCACTTATTGAAATTAATTTATTAGTTAAAGAAAGTTCTACTAGGGTATTAGATACCAAGTATGGTTCTCACATTTGCAAAAGGTTACAAGTGTCGAGAAGAAGTAGAAAGCAAAGTAAAAGAGATGTCAAACTTTTCCTTGGAAATGTGGCAAGTGTTGTTACATTAGTCGAAGAAACTTTTTCCTTAGCTTTACTATCTTGAATTGGATGGTTAAATATTTGATATTAATCAACAAGGTAATATAAAGAAAAGTGATGAAATTAATCATTCTTATATATGACATCTCAAACTTTTTCATATCAATGAAAGCAAGATTAATAAGTTGGTTAAAGATGAATACTTTGATTCCTTGACTTTTGAATCATACCCAACATGTAAATCTTGTCTCAGAGGAAAAATGACTAAGACTCCATTTAGTAGACATAGAGAAAGAGCTGTAGATATATTAGGATTGATCCACATAGATGTTTGTGGGCCATTAAGCTCAATTTCCAAGAGAGGTTATTCTTGTTTCATTACCTTTTTCAATGGCTATTCAAGGTTAGGGTATGTGTATCTTATGAAGTACAAATATGAATCCTTTGAAAAGTTCAAAAAATTTAGATATGAAGTAGAAAAACAAATTAGCAAAAGCATCAAAGTTCTTCAATTTGATCTAGGAGGTGAATACTTGACTAATGACTTTTTGGATCATCTTAAGGAGAATGATATTCTCTCATAGTGGACTCCTCTTAGAACACCTCAACTGAATGGTGTGCCCGAGAGGAGAAATCGTACTTTGTTGGATATAGTGTGATAGATGATGAGTTACACTGATATTCCAATTTCATTTTGGGGTTATAACTTGGAAACTGTAGCATATTTGTTATTAGAGTTCCTTCTAAGTGTGTGCCTAAGACACTATATGAGATGTGGAATAGTAAGAAACCTAGTATTAAGCATGTTAAGATCTATGGTGGTCTTGCATATATCAAAAGATTAGTTGTAGACAAGTTAGAAGTAAGGTCTGATAAGTGTAGATTTGTGGCATATCCCAAAGGAAGTTTGGAATATTACCTTTATCTCCCTAATGAGAAAAAGATGTTTGTCTCAAAATTTGCTACCATTTGGAGAAAGAGTTTGCTCTAGAAAGGAGTAGTGGGAGTAAAATGGAACTTGAAGAGGTGTCTCAAGAATCATAATTCAACAATGATCAACGTGAAAAGCCTATTGTAACAGAGTCTCCTATCACACAACCTCTTGTAGATTAGGTAGGATACCTATAACACCAAAGATGTATAGGTATCTCATCGAGGGTGACGTAGAGGTACACCTTATTTGGAATAAGGATCCTATGAACTATAGTAAAGTAATGTCAAACATCAATTCGGGAAAAGAGTTTGAAGCCATGAAATCTGAAATGGAATCCATGTATTCTAACCAAGTTGGACCTTGGTTGACTGTATCTATTGGATATAAATAAGTCTATAAAAGAAAGATTGGTGCCGATGGAAAGGTAGAGACCATTAAAGCAAGGCTAGTAGTGAAATGTTACAAACAAAAACAAGGAGTTGACTTTAATGAAACCTTTTCTCTTATAGCCATGCTTAAGTCTATTAGGATCTTGCTTGCAATAGTTGCATACTAAGATTATGAGATATGGCAAATCGATGTTTAAAACCACCTTCTTCAATAGTAACATAGAGAAAGATATATACATACAGCAACCAGAGGTATTTCATCTAGTAGTAGTGACCACAAAGGTATTTCATCTAGTGGTAGTGACCATAAAGTATGTAAACTACAAAGATCAATTTATGGATTAAAGCATGCATATTAAAGCTGGAACATTCAATTTGATGGGGCAATCAAAATGTTTGGTTTTCTAAAAAATGTGGATAAATCGTGTGTGTACAAGAAGACTAGCAGGAGTGTACTTAAATTTTTGATATTTTATGTTGATGGCATACTACTCATTTGGGAATGATGTAGGTATGTTACAATCAGTCAAAGTTTAGCTTCCAAGAAATTTCTCCATGAAAGATTTGGGAGAAGCATCATATATTCTGGGAATAAATTTCTATAGAGATAGATCTAAAAGGATGATTTGCTTGCCCTAATATACATATATAGATAATATTTTAAAGAGGTTCAACATGGAAAACTCCAATAGAGGATTGATGTCTTTTCGACATGGAGTACATATCTCTAAGAAAATGTCCTCAAAGACACCTAAAAAGAGATAGAGAGAACATAATTCAGATCCTATATGCTTTGGCTATATGCTTTGGCAATAGGAAGTCTCATGTATGCTATATTATGTAGCAGGCCTGATAATAATCATTCTATATAATTTTTACTATAAGATATCAGTTTAATCCAGGTTTGGAACACTAGGTTTCTATGAAGAACATTCTTAAGTACTTGAGAAAGACTAAAGAATTGTTCATCACATATGGAGAAGGTGACTTGAAATTGGAATGGTATACTGATTTAAAGTTCCAATCTTATGTGGATGATGGAAAGTTTATTTTTGGGTTTGTGTTCACCTTGAATGGTGGAGCAATGAGCTAGAAGAGTTGTAAGCAAGTTACAACTAGAGATTCCACTATTGATGTTGAATGTATATTGTTGTGTCTATGACTACAAATGACATAGTTTGGATGAAAAGTTCATCATTGAGCTTGGTGTTGTTCTTAACATTGAATTCACAGTACCTTGTATAGAGATAGCAATAGGCGATAACTCAAGCCCATAAACAAAAGTCTCATCAGAAATCGAAGCACATTAAGTAGCTCATCTAGTTGATTAATGTAACTATTGGAAGAGGGGACATAAGCATTCAAAAGGTTGTGTAGAAAAAAAAAATACAACAAATCCACTAACAAAGGCATTAACTCAACAACACTTTGATTATCATCTTAAGAAGAGGGGTATTATATATATAAATGATTGGCTTCAATGTAAGTGAGAGATTATTAGTAATATGCCTTATAAACTAGTGACATTTGATGTTTAGGCATATTATTTGTAAAAAAATCTTATTCGAATTATTATCGTAATTAATGACAAGTTTATTTATTATGGATATTTGTTTAATTACATTGTCATGATTAAGTCCATAGTGTAAGAGTAATGGAGACAGAATTATGATTTCATCATAATTTTGAGGCCTAATCTTCTTGAAAGATTTTCTCTTAAATGTTCTTGGTCATATGATACTAAATAGACGTTAGTAACACGGTTAGATTGGTATATACTATGTTTGCTAAATTGGGAGGGTGACCGATCTCAATGTCACTTGTGTGGTATACACTAAAACAAGTATGTAGGTGTTTATTGGAGAATGAGTTCACTAAATATAACTCGACTTAAGAACACCTAATAGAGTTTTACTTGCCTGTCAATAGGTAGTTCTTATGCTACAGTTGTGCATGTGATCCTTAGACTTGAGGCACCATGGTTATCTTGTAAGAGACTTATTATACTTTCATGCTATTTAATATGGTTCTATTTATGGATCATTAATTGGTAGTAATTAGGTATAATGGGTTTCATATGGAGCTATATGAGTGTAAAATAAGGGATCTATCACTCCTAAGTAAAAGAGAGAATGTTCTATCCAATCTACTAAGATATAATTCGAGAAGTTCCTTAGCCAAGGCAGGGTGGGAATTAGAAAGTAGTTTCTAATTTCACCATAAGAATTATATTCTTGAAATCTAAGGATATAGTATTAATGCTAGAGGTTTGACAATAAGTTCATTCCCAAATTAGCTTAATCGTGACATTGGATAATGGAAAGACTAAATTATACAGTACGTGATAACAGAAAGGTTCAAGGTTTCACAACCAAATTTACATTATCTGAGCAGTCATCATATGCTGCTAGGTATCACTCATGATTGTAGAAGCCCTAAAAATTAATTTAATGGACAATTAATTAATTTTTATATAAAAAAAAGAATCAAAAAAAGTTTTGATTCAAAATAAATTAGAAGGAGTTCTAATTAACTAGAAAGTGTTCCAATTGTAACTACATAAAATTTATGTCCTACAACCATATTAGCACACATGTATGCGACAATGTTTAATTAGAAAATAACTGCAAGTGTGTTGCTCCTAACCTAACACGATAAATAATTTATTAGTGTGTAAATTTTGGCTAGAACATCATTCTACACACAAATTTCTCTTAAGATATTTTAGACTCTTCTATTCCTAAAGTGAGAAAAATCATATAAAGAAATCATAATTCAAGATTTGCCCTGTATGGGCTTTCTTTAGAAATCAAATACTTTTTTGATTGTTGTGGATTCAAGAGTGTAAGAATTTGGGTTCAGGCATCTTGGAGAATTCGTGCTTATTGTAGAATTCAGGCACAACAAATTTAGGGAGTCAAGATCATAACAAATTAAAGGTAATATTTCTATCCCTGAAAGTTCTTGATGTTGTACATAAATCATAAGGTGACTAAGGGTTTATATGAATCAATAAAAATTTTTAAATTTTTGTTGCATTTTCTACATTGATTTCCTTCAAAGGATACTTGAGAATTAAAGTCAATGCAGTTGAGTTAATGCCTTTGTCCTAGCTAGAACCACTAGTTATGTAATTCCTAGTAACAAAGAAGAGTGAATTTTCTTCACTTTTCACTACATGATATTTTAGTTAATGTTGATTTTGTATGAGTAGTTCTTAAAACTAACATAAGATTGGTATTGTTTTGTGTTAGTATTTAGATTTTGAATATTGTGTTAGTGATATATTATCTTTATTGACGTTTGGATGATGATAGTTATAGTATGATTTAAATCTATAATTATATATACTTTTTGAAATATATTTAATTTAACAGATATGTACTTGAAAATGTCATCAAACCCACAACAGTGCACCGAAATAGACCGAAACCAAAACATTCCAATGAAATAGGTAATCCAAAAACTTGTTTGGTGTGAAATTTACAACCTTGCTTTTGGTCCTTTTAAATGGTCTTTCAAGGCTACAGACATTCCTTTCTAGGCCAAGATTCAAACTTACAAGCCCTTTTTTAATGGACCTATTAGGTGGCTTTTCAATTCTTTTAGATGTTCTCTCAGGGCTAAGAATAAATCTTGTTCTAGCCAAGATTAAGACGTTCTAGCACTTCATAATGGGCTTATCATACCATTTTGACCTTCCAATTCTTTTGGATGTTCTCTTAAGGCTAAGAAAAATCCTATGTTGGCCAGGATTTAAACATTCTAGCCTTTTTGGGGTAATATTCTATTACTCAAAGGCAGGCCTTTCACGTTGAGGTGGAGGTTTTTCCTTATAAGCCTCAAGGAATGCCCTATTAGTCCACCTATTGACACTAGGGCTAAGGATCTTGATCTTAAAGGAACTACTCTCAGTATAATTTACCAAAGGTTGGTTACTCCTTTGCTAGTTTTCTTTCTTAAGACCAAATCTGGGATTTCTAACCTAGAAGTCCTTCTTTGTTGTTTTCTTTTAGGCCAGCAACTATCTCAACCATGAGTTTTTCTTGTTTATTTTCTTGGTTTGCCAGAAATTTAGGCAACCTATCAAAGGTTTATTCTTGCCTCATAATGGCCTAGCTTAACTAGTGTGATCGAGCACTAGCCTCATGCATAGTATTTTGCAAAGTATTATTTAGACCTTCAACCAAACAATGTTTGAGGCTTTCGGCTAACTCATTTAGGCTTGCGCTATGAGAGATAGAAGATACATGTTGGGAATCTTATGGCAGCAGATAATTCCTCGCTTGCTCTTCTGGTGCCTCAACACTTTGCACTTCTAAATTAACTTCTTCAGCCTACTCTTCAACGGCTTGTCTAGTATTTTTTCTCATAATTTCATCTTGTCCCAATGGGTGTGCAAGTAGAAGGCAAAAAGAGGGAGATAATAATAGAAAAAATCGAACAACATCATTTTCATTGATGGCTTCTAAATATTCAAATACAATTGAAAATAATTGAACAACTTGTTGGAAGATTAATAACTTGATTAATGTTATCTTGAGAGACTTGATTGAAAATTTGTTACTTAAACTACTTGATTTCACCTCTACTGGGAATTAGAGTACTTTTTGACCACTAGAATTCTTTCTTAACAACTTTATTGCTACAAGGACTAATTGCTAAGCTACTTGATTGCTTCTCGAGCTATTTGATTGCTTGAATTAAACCACTTGAGAATTTTCTAGTGCTACTTGATTTTTTACTTGAGCTACTATGAACTACTGGATTTCTTGAAGAGAATCAGTTGAAAACTACTACTTCTATGTTGCTCCTTAAGCTACTACAAACAACTTATTTAATTGAGATTTTCTACTACTATGAACTCCTTGAGCTAATACTTTAATTGGATTTCCACCACCACTGGTGCTCCTTAAGTGGTTTTTGATTTAGACATTCATTTTATTTGGTTGTTTGGAGGTTGTTTAGAAGTGTGCAAGTACCTTGGTATTTATAGGCCATCAAGGCTTAGCCTTTAAGCACCATGATCTCCATTTCTTTGGTTTTTAGGGAACCTCCACAAACACCCCATTTTTCAATCATGGGAGAACCATTTTCTTATTTTCATGGGGTGCAGTTCAATTGCTTCTCCATGAATGGTCATTTTTCGCGTTGATGGCTGCATCAAAATACTCTTGTTTCCTATTGCTTCTCTTATTTTAATGGTTGACCAATAACATTCTACCACATGGCCATCCAAGCTCATTACTGTTCTTAAGTGTTAGGACATGATTATCATAGTTTATCTTAACTAAGCAGGTAGTTAGGGATAAATCTGATTATTTAAAGTCAAAATGGATAAAATTGTGGCATATATGGCAACCTTGTCAGAGCCTACATGCCCCATGTTTGGGGCCCACTGTTAGTGGGCTTTGATTTTTACCTTTTTGGCGTAATTTGCTATAACCCAGACCATTGTAATCAACCTATATATTTAATCCAACAGTCTCATTTGCATTAAACAATTCATGGATTTGTTTAACTTTGAACCAAGTCTATGATCCATTAATTCTTTCTTATAACTAACTAAATGGCGCAAGAGCTTATTTTAGTTATTTCTACTATTCTGGCCTATCTTGAGATGGCCCAAATCCCTTGGGTTCCAATTGGGTGTAGACAGGATGATAAAAAATTCACTTATGGATTTGTGTTCACTTTAAATGGTGGAGCAGTGAGCTGAAAGAGTTGTAAGCAAGATAGAACAATAGATTCCACCATTTAGGTTGAATATATTGCAATGTCTAAGGCTACAAAAGAGGTGATTTGGGTGAAGAATTTCATCATTAAACTTTGTGTTGTTCCTGATATTGAATTCCCAATACCCTTATATTGTGACAACAATGGAGTGATAGCTTAAGCAAAGGAATCGAGGTCTCATCATAAATCCAATAACGTTGAACATCACTTCCACTCGATTCGATAAATCATTGGAAAAGGAGACATTAGTATACAAAAGGTTGCATTAGTAAAGAATACAACATACCCACTAACTAAGACATTAACACAACAACAGTTTGATCATTATCTTGAGAAGATAGGTATGAGATACATGGGCAATTGGTTTTTGTTCAAGTAAGAGATTATTAGCAGTATGCCCCACAAGCCAATAACATTTGATGCCTTAATATATCATTTGTAAGGTGATCCTATTCACATTATTATCATTTTATATTAATGGCAAGTTTTAATTATCATGAATGTTTGTTATTTACACAATTATGATTAAGTCCATAGAATAAGAGTAATGGAGATAGGATTATGATGTGATCATAATTATGAGAAATATTCTTCTTGAAAGCTTTGTTCTTAAATTTTCAGGGTTATAGGATACTAATTGAACATTAGTAATTCGGTTAGACTCATACATGCTATGTTTGCTAAATTGGGAGGGTTACTGATCTCAATGTCACTTGTATGCGAGACACTAAAACAAGTATATGGGTGCTCATAAGAGCTTGAGTTCACTAAACATGACTCGACTTAAGAACACCTACATGGAGTTTTACTTGCTTGTCGATAGGTAGTTCTTATGTTAAAGTTATGCAAATGATCCTTAGACTTAAGACATCATGGTTATATTGTATGAGACTTATTATACTTTAATTACTATTTTATATGATTCTATTCATGGATCATTAATAAGTAGTAATTGGGTTTTATGGGTTCATATGGAGATATGTGAGTTTACAGTAGGGGATCTATCACTCTTAAGTAAAGAGAGAGATTTTCCTATGAAATCTACTAATATATAACTCAAAAGTTCCTTGCCAAGGTAGAGTGAGAATTTGAAAGGAGTTTCAAATTTCAACATTGAAGTTATAATCTTGATATCTAGGCACATAGATATAATGCTAAGGATTTGATAGTAATTTCACACCCTAATTAGCTTAATTAAGACATTGCATAATAAAATAATTGAATTGTATGGTGACTGATAACAAGATCAAAACCATATTCACACTATTTGGATAATCACAATATGTTGTTAGAGGCCACTCATGATTATACAAGCCTTGAGAATTATTTTTTTAGCAATTAGTTATCTCTCATAAAAAGGAGAATAAAAAGGGTTTTTTTTTATTCAAAATAGATTAGAGTGGATTCTAATTAATTGGAAGGGGTTTCATTTAAAATTACACAATTTATGGCCTATAACTAGATTAGTTTGAACCTAAGGGTCACACACAAAGGGGCATTGTGTAAGTAAAAAAGCTACATAGGCCTATTTGCAATTAATAGTTAATTGACAACTAACACTAGCAATATAAATACTTTATGATACTGTAGAAAAATGCTAGCACAATATTTTACACAGTTAGATTCTCCTAAGGGTTTTCGGCTCTTCTTATTTCCCAAAGAAGAACGAAAATTGTTGAGAGAATTTTCTGGTTTGAGATTTGCACCATGTGGACTATTCTTGGAGATCACATACTTTTTGTGATTATTTTGGATTTAAAAACTACATGAAAATTTGGTAAAACTCTCAAAATTGCTCAAGGAGACAAGAACATATCTGAATCAAAGATAATGATTCTTAACCTTGTATGTTCTTGTTAATATGTGTTCAATGTAAATTATAAGATGATTGGGTTAAAAGGAATCGAACAAAAATTATAAATTTTCACTGGATTTTGTTCATCAATTTCCTTTAAGGTCCTCACCTCACATATGTTCATCTCCAAAATAGATCTTCAAATGACAACCCACCCATATAGTCAAGCACAATAATAGAGTCATACACATTCTCTTTAAAGCCACAATTGTCCTCAAACACAGGAACATAAGCATTATCATCACCAAAACAAATATTCTCAAACACATGTTTAGTAGTAGGAACATTAGCAAGTTGAGTGACACATTCACTTAAAAGATCAATGACAGTTTCACTACCATGCTGTAACGACCTATCCTAGGTTGGCCACCCCCAAGATGGTGTCGTCACATTTTGAAATCCAAGCAAGACACATATATGCAATAATATAAAAACATCAATTAAAATTATCTATATATATAAATCCTTAACCCTCAATAGGGGAGCTACATTATTAAGATCCGAACTAAAACATTGTTGGAAATCACCTTGATAAGATGCTCAGGTGGTGATCTTCCAAATACACAAGTCTAGAATGACTTGTAATGAAATGAAACAGCAAATCAAAGCAAGAAAGAAAGAAGACAAGCGATTTGTTATCGAGGTTCGGCAATAGCCTACGTCCCCGTGAGTTCCTCCGAACTCTCTGCACTAAATCTCAATGGTTCTTATAAGTTACAACAACCCTCCTCAAGAATCCTAAGTTCTTTAAGGAACAAAGAAGAGAACAAGAAAGACCTAATCATTTTCTATACTAATCTCTTTTTTTTTACAACCAGCCTCTCTAATGAGTCCCTCTTGTATGTCTGTGTCTTTGCACTCTCACACAATTCTCTTATTCACACACACTCTTATGTCTCACTTGTGTCTTGTCACAATGTCTTTCACATTACATTCTATCTTGAGATTGAACCTAGGTGACCCTTTATATAGTGCACCAACTTCTTGTTCAATCTTGAGTGTCATTCTCCACCCTAAGATCTTGATGACCAATCAACCATGGCCCTCCATCAATCCTAAGTGATGCTGTGTATTTTGGACTTACACCCACTCACTTAACAAAAGGCTTAATCAAGTTAATCATGTGTGCATCAGTGTGCCTAGCACCTAGGCACAGAACAGGGCGCACTGCGGCCTTGGACAAAACACCTTTTCACCACTTTCTGGGTGCCGCGGCCTTGGGTAGGGGGCACCGTGGCCTTGGACTTCCTCTAGAATCCTCACTTGCTATACACTGCAGCCTGGGAGGAGCAGGGTTGTGGTGCACACTGATGCTGGACCCTTCAAAGCTGTGCGCACTTCTTTGTCTTGTTGAAAGGAGAGGTGTGCACACACCCAAAGTGAGGCGCACACTTATGTGCACTCCTGTAACATGCTGAAATTCATTCTTCCATCTCTTGTTTAAACCTTAACCATGTTTAAATGATGTTTAAACCTTAGACAAATACCAACAAACATTATATACAACATTTTATGCATGAATATTTATAATTTTTTTTCCATTAGTCTGAGGATGTGGACCACGAAGCTTATAGATAATCACTCAGTTTGAATCATAGCTCAACAATCTATATGTCCTACCTACTACCTGAAATTATTTAACAATGAGGAGTGAGCTTCACAAGCTCAGTGAATTAAATTTACTAAAAGTATTCAATTATTCAAATAGTCTTTCAATAGTCATTCATCTTTATATCATATGATTTGATAATATCATTCTATTATTACTACTCATATCATAATCCTCATCATTTATCAATCTCTTCTTCTCATATATTTAATCATCTTGTGACTATCAATTCTACCTCATAATTACCTCGTTATGAGGTTCATGGCATATAATCAATCACTCAGATAATTCTTATCATATCATACTTTCATATTTCTTTCTCATTGTATCTGTCTCTCTATGCGACTCATTCATCTATCAATAAATTTATATTCAAGAATAACACTTCAACATCTCAAGCAATAGTAATCAATATTTAAAACAAATGCAATGCATGAATTTAAATTATATTACTAATTGGGAATGTCTTCCCACATGTCAACATGTTTTATCTTAAACCAGCTGTCTTCCCAATTCTTTTATTTCCAGCATATTCCAGCTGTTACGGTTCTTTTATTTCATTTAGACCAGTTGACTTCTTGGTTCTTTTATTTCCAGCATATACCGGCAGTCATGGTTTCATTTAGACCGGCTACCTTCTCGGTTCTTTTATTTTCAGCATATACCGGCTGTCATGGTTCTTTTATTTCATTTAGACCGGCTGCCTTCCCGATTCTTTTATTTCCAGCTTATGCCGGCTGTCACGGTTTCATTTAAACTGATTGCCTTCCTGGTTCTTTTATTTTTAGCTTGTACCGGCTGTCACGGTTCTTTTATTTCATTTAGACCGACTGCCTTCCCAGTTTTTTTCATTTCATGCATATACATATCAACAATAATATGAAATATGTATATGAACAGTAATATAAAAATAAGCAAATATTCAAACATTCAATTTAGCTATGCAGCTTTTTTCTCAAAATTATTATTTTTATCATGTTCATTAAATTATCTCCTCATATATCATATCAAATTATCAATCATAGCTTGTCAAGAATTTTATTTATCCCTTCATTATATATTTAATCAACTCATTATTTTAATAATATTACTTCTCATAGAATAAATCTTTAACATATCAATTATTCCAATCATATCCATCAACCAACTTTCATATATCATCCAATCGCAGTTTAAAAATTAATTCAAATATCATCACTATATATCTCATATTTATCTCGATTACTAAAAGTAAATCTAACTCACCACGTAGCACTTAGAGCTACCTGTGGACCACCTCCTTGCCTTTCCTGCTATTTTTAGCAATTTTCTCCGATTACTGGTCGTCAACACCTCCCAAATATATTTATATTAAAATTTCTAATTTACTCTTCAATTTTTCCGTAATTCATGCCTTTAAATTTCTACATCAAATTCCGGGTATTTTTCATGTATGCTAAATTTCAAAAATAAAATTCACATTATTACTTTTGTTTTTCTTAGAGCTTTCCTCGACTCAGTTTAAGATTCTCTCGTAAATCTCTTCAAAATTTTACTCTTTCAACCTTTCTTTTAGTCACCAAGTGTTTAAAGAAATAGAGTAATTTGAATTGAAGATGGAAGAAAACAAAACAGGATTTGGTAGGAAATAAATAAAACAAAAAAATGATAAAATCATTTTATTACTCGGAATCGCCCCTAGCCACCGTTTCTTTGAAATTATCATGTTAGGTGTACAACATGCACTAAGACATGTTATTTTGACAACACTTAGGCTCTAGGTGTTGTCCATGTTTTTTTTCAAATGACTATTTTTTTTTTCTTTTTTTTCTCTTATCCTCCCACGCCTGGACCTTTTTTTTAAAGGATTATTTTATTCAATAATAAATCTTTCATATATATTATTTTAATTCCATGTATTTTTTATCATATTACTTCTTTACACTTACTTTAAGAACATGGATATTACAATTCTACCCACCTTATAAAAATTTTGTCCCCGAAATTTCCTTACCTTACTCAAGAAAAAGTTGGGGGTATTCTTTTCTCATGCTCCCAAGTAATTTTTTTAACATCTTTATTCTGCCGTAATACTTGGATCAAAGGAATAACTTTATTACATAAGACTTGCTCCTTTCTATCTAATATTTTGACCAGTACTTACATAAAGGTCAAATCTTCTTGAAGTTCTACAACCTCACTTGGAATACTATGTAATTCATCATGTAAACACTTACTCAAAAGTGAAACATGAAACACATTATGTAATTGCTTTAACTCTAGAGGAAAGTCCAATCTGTATGCTACTGGTCCAACTCTCTCAATAATCTCATATGGTCCCACAAATCTTGGACTCAATTTTTCCTTCTTTTTAAACCTCAATACACCCTTCCACGAAGATATCTTCAAAAATACACAGTCACCATTCTGAAACTCAAGAGGTTGTCTTCTATTATCAGCATATCCCTTCTGTCTATTTTGTGCTTCTCTAAGGTTCTCTATAACCAATTTGATCCTCTCAATAGTCAAATCTATCATTTCTTGACCAAATATCTTTCTTTCTCCAACTTCTTCCCAACATACTGGAGTTCTACACCTTCTACCATATAAAGCCTCAAATGGTGCCATCTCAATACTAGTTTGATACTGATTATTGTATAAAAACTCGATCAAAGGTAAATAAGCATTCCAGCTCACTAAGAAACTCAATACACTTGCTATTAACATATCTTCTAGTATTCTGATGATTTTCTCTGTCTGCCAATCAGTTTGTGGATGAAAAGTTATACTAAACTGCAATTTCGTACCCATAGCTTCTTGAAAACCCCTCCAAAATCTAGAAGTAAATCTAGAATCTCTATTTGAAACAATGCTCAAAGGTACTCCATGTAACCTTACAATCTCCACTACACACAATTCAACCAACTTTTCAGGACTCTAGGTAGTTTTAATAGGAAGAAAATGCGAAGACTTAGAAAGTCTATCCACTATAACCCATACAGTATCATGACCTCTCTGGGTATGGGGAAAACAAGAGACAAAATCCATGCTCACATTCTCTCATGGCCATTCAGGTACTGGAAGAGGTTGTAATAAACCTACTGGATGTCTATTCTCAAACTTCACTTGTTGATAAGTTAAACATCTAGAAATATACTCTGCTACATCCTTCTTCATCCCTGACCACTAATGATTCTGTTTCAACCCCCTTTACATCTTTTTATTACCTGAGTGCATAGAATATACAGAATCATGAGCCTCCCTTAGTATCTCCTTTCTCGTCTCCACATCATTGGGAATATGAACTCTATGTCTCAATAACACTATATCATCTTCTCTAATTCTAAACCCAGTCAGCTTCCCACTCAAAATTTCCTGTCTGATTTTCTCTATCCCTTCATCTCTACTCTACATTTGTAAGAAGCGATCAATAATAAGAGATTGTACCACCATATTTTCTATCAATACTCCTTTATCACTGACATTCAAATGCATCCTTATTTTTCTTAATTCTATCATCAAGCTAGTATCATGACTCCCAATAGCAGCTAATCTCCCTGTAGACTTTCTACGCAATGCATCAGCTACTACATTAGCCTTTCCTAGATAATAATGAATTGTACAATCATAATCACTAATCAACTCCATCCACCTCCTCTGCCTCAAATTCAACTCTTTTTGGGTAGGTTAATGCGTCAAACTTCAATGATCACTAAAAATTTCACAATTGGCTCCACACAGATGATGTCTCCAAATCTTTAAAGTAAAAACTATAGAATTTGATTCTAAATCATGGATTGGGTAATTCCTCTTATGGTTCTTCAATTTCCTAGAAGCATAAGTTATAACTCTCCTATGTTGCATCAACATATATCTCAACCCATGATGTGATGCATCACTATGTACCACAAATCCTTCATCACTAGAATGAAGCACTAATACCAGAGCAGTAGTCAATTTCTCTTTCAAGAGTTGGAAACTCCTCTCACATTCTTCTGACCACATAAACTTCACTCCATTCTTGGTTAATCTAGTCAATGGTCTAGCAATCATAGAAAAATTCTGGATAAACCTCCTATAATAACCAGCCAACCCCAAAAAGCTTCTAATTTCAATAACACTAGTGGGTCTTTCTAAATTCAACACTGCCTCTACTTTCTGTTAGTCAACTGTTATCCCATCTCTTGACACAACATGCCCCAAGAAAGATATTTCACTCAACCAAAAATCACACTAAGAGAACTTTGCACATAATTTCTCTCTCCTTAGAATTTCCAAAACTATCTCTAAATGTTGCCCATGCTCTTCTTCATTCTTCGAATATACCAAAATATAATCAATAAATGCAATCACAAATCTATCTAAGAATGGTTTAAACAACTTATTCATTAGATCCATAAATGATGTCAGAGCATTAGTTAACCCAAATGGCATCACAAGGAACTCATGATGGCCATAACATGTCCTCATAGCAGTCTTAGGCATATCCTCTCCTTTATCCTCAATTGATGATAACCCAATCTCAAGTTTATCTTAGAAAACACCCTAGCCCCCTATATTTTCTCGAATAAATCATCTATCCTGGGCAAAGGATATCTATTCTTGATGGTGATCTTATTCAATAGTCTATAATCAATATACAACCTCATCGTTCTATCCTTCTTCTTGACAAACAACACAGGGGCTCCCCAAGGCGACATACTAGGTAGAATAAACTGTTTATCTAGCAACTCCTAAAACTAAACTTTGAACTCTCTCAACTTAGCTGGTGCCATTTTATAAGGTGTTATAAACATGGGTGTTGATCCCGAAATCACCTCAATAGAAAACTCAATCTCCCTGTTGGGAGGCAAACCAGACAACTCCTCAAGGAATACATTAGAAAAATATTTCACTACCATATTTCTTCTAACTTCCTAATCTCCTTTCTAGAATCCACCATATAAGCCAAATACCCCTCACAACCCTTCTTCAACCATTTACTAGCAGTCAAGGCAAAAATAAGACAGTTGGCGAATATCTTACATTCTCCTTGAAAATTAAACTCCTCTTGTGCTGGTATCTTGAACACCATTTTCTTCCTAAAAAATTCTACCCAAGCATGATATGCAGATAACCAATTCATCCCCAGAATTAAATCAAAATCTATCATATGTAAAGGCAACAAATCAACTTCAAATTCTCTACTAGCCATACTAATCACACAACCGATAAATTGTCCTGATAATAACCCTATCCCTAGTAGGAATCTCAACACTAATAGCATGCATCAAAGGACTAACACTAGCATCAATAAATTTCATATAAGCACTAGATGCAAAATAGTGAGTTGCACCAGGATCAATCAATAATATAGCAGGTCTAATAAGAATAGATATCATACCCAAAGCAATATAAAGAGTGGCATGTGCATCTTGTTAAGTCAATTCATAGACTTTGTTGTCTCTGGATTGTAATTGGCCACTATGTCCTCTCTCAACTACTGATCATCTGCCTCTGTCCCGCATACTCCCTGATCCATTACTTTCTTCCACCTATCTTCTCCCAACACCTCTAGCACCTACATCAGCGGATTTACCCAACATGTCCTCCCTCACCACATATAAAGCATATCTGAGTAGGGCAATTCGAGACAAATACCCTGTCTGATTACATCTAAAACAAACTCTTGCCTCTCAATCATACATCAAATTACCACTTCCTCTTAGTGGCATACTTATTCCTCTACCATTATCCCAGTTTCCATAACCTATCTCCCAAGTCTAGGGGTCCCACTGATATTTCTCTGAGCTACAGAAGCATCAGACCCTGCTTAACTCTGACTCTGTATTACAGTTCTTTGTGACAAGGAATGCTCCCTCTAGGGTGGTCTCCCACCCTGCACATTCATACTATAACCATATCTGGGTCCCTCAAATCTAGACCTGTTCAGCCAATCCCTCCTACCTCTAAACTCCATTAAATCCTTCTCAATCTGTAATGCTTTATCCACCAATAAAATATAATTCTCAATACCTATGTAAGATAGTTTAGTCCGAATTTCATAGCATAACCCGTCTAAAAATCTCTTACATTTTATCTCCTCCGTATTCACTAACTCAGGTAAAAACCTCGATAGGGCTATAAATCTACTACCATACTCAACCACAGATAAAGTACTCTGCCTTAAATAAATAAAATCTATCTCATACTATGCTGGAAATGTATCTGAAAAATACTTCACAAAGAACACATCCTTAAACTTATGCCAAGTTAAGGGTTGTTCTACTTGTGTACTCAATCTAGGCAGAATATCCTCCCACAATTGAGAAGCCTCACCTTCCAGCATAAATGAAGCAAAAGAAACTTTTTGTCTATCTGTCACTGGTAAGACTTCAAAATATTTCTCAACATGTCTAATCCACTGCTCAGCTTCCACATGATTTACGAATCCTCTAAAAGACTAGGGTTTAAACTAAAGAAATCTCACAAAACACTCCTCTTGCATCTCATGTGCAAACACACCCTCTCTCTCATAAACATCTTGTCTCACCACATCTGGTTCTATTCTACTCCTTTCCTCTAACCTCCTCTACAAATTATCAGTCCTTTCTTTTGCTATATTCATTCTCTTTATAGCACGATCAAGAACTTTTCTCAACTTATCCCTTCTAATATCATATTCTCTCCCACCTCTACTAGTACTAGCTGCACTAGCAACCAGTTCCCTTGCATGAACCACAGACTCAACCTCCCCCTCTGCTTCAGCTTTTATAAATATTGGGGGTTTGCCACGTCCCCTCTGATTCAGAACTCTACCTCTAGCTCTAGCACGTCCACGTGTCATCCTCAGACTCTGTATTAAAATATAGTTTATTTAAATCTTCTACTTTTTTAAATTTTTATGCAGTCTGCAGAATCATAAAACCTAATGCTCTGATACCAAAATTGTAAGGACCCATCCCGAGTTGGTCACCCCCGAGACGGTGTCATCACATTTTGAAATCCCATCAAGAACATACATAAATCCTCAACCTTCAACAGGGGAGTTACATTATTAAGATCCCAACTAAAACATTATATACAACATTTTATGCATGAATATTTACAAATATATATTTTTTCCATTAGTCTGAGAATGTGCACCACGAGGCTTACAGATAATCACTCAGTCTGAATTACAGCTCAATAATCTATTTGTTCTACCTGCTACCTGAAATTATTTAACAATGAGGAGTGAGCTTCACAAGCTCAGTGAATTAAATTTACTAGAAATATTCAATTGTTCAAATAGTCTTCTAATATTCATTCATCTATATCTCATATAATTCGATAATATCATTCTATTATTACTATTCATATCATAATCCTCATCATTTATCAATCTTTTCTTCTCGTATATTTAATCATCTTGAGACTATCAATTCCACCTCATAATTACCTCGTTTTGAGGTTCACAACATATAATCAATCACTTAGATAATTCTTATCATATCATACTTTCATATTTTTTTTCTCATCATATCTGTCTCCCTGTGAGACTCATTCATCTATCAATAAATTTGCAATCAAGAATAACACTTCAGTATCTCAAGCAATAATAATCAATATTTAAAACAAACGCAATGCATGAATTGGGAACGTCTTCCCATATGTCAACATGTGTTTATCTTAAACCGGTTGTCTTCCCGTTTATTTTATTTCCAGCATATACCAGCTGTCACGATTCTTTTATTTCATTTAGACTGGCTGCCTTCTCTGTTCTTTTATTTCCTGCATATACCAGTTGTCACGATTTCACTTAGATCGGCTACCTTCTCGGTTCTTTTATGTCTAGCATATACCGGTTGTCACGGTTCTTTTATGTCATTTAGACCGGCTGCCTTCCCGGTTCTTTTATTTCCAACATATACTAGCTGCCACGGTTCTTTTATTTCATTTACACAGGCTACCTTCCCAGTTCTTTTCATTTGATGCATATGTATATGAACAATATTATGAAATATGCATATGAACAATAATATAAAAACAAGCATACATTCAAACATTCAATTTAACTATCTAGCTCTTTCTCAAAATTATTATTTTTATCATATTCATTAAATTATCTCCTCATACATCATATCAAATTATCAATCATAGCTTGTCAAGAATTTCATTTATCCCTTAATTATATATTTAATCAACTCATTATTTCAATAATATTACTTCTTATATAATAAATCTTTAACATATCAATTATTCATATCATATCCATCAACCAACTTTCATATATCATCCAATCATAGTTTAATAATTAATTCAAATATCATCACTTTATATCTCATATTTATCTCGATTACTAAAAGTAAATCTAACTCACCACGTAGCACTTAGAGCTACCCGTGGATCAACTCCTTGTCTTTCCAGCTATTTTCAGCAATTTCCCTCTATTACTGATCGTCAACACCTGATAAAATATTTATATTAAAATTTTAATTTATTCTTCAATTTTTTCATAATTCATACATTTAAATTTCTACATCAAATTTCGGGTATTTTTCATATATGCTAAATTTCAAAAATAAAATTCATATTATTACCTTTTGTTTTTCTTAGAGCTTTCCCCGACTCTCTTTAAGATTCTCCCGTAAACCTCTTGAAAATTTTACTCTTTCAACCTTTCTTTCAGTCCCCAAGTGTTTAAAGAAATAGACCAATTTGAATTAAAAAAAAGAAGAAAACCAAACAGGATTTGGTAAGAAATAAATAAAACAAAATGGATAAAACCGTTTTATTACTTAACACCTCCCCCAGCCGTCGTTTCTTTGAAATTATCATGTTAGCTGTACAACATGCACTAAGGCATGTTATCTTGACAACACTTGGGCTTCAGGTGTTGTCCACGTTTTTTTTTTCAAAGGATTTTTTTTCCTTTTTTTTCTTATCCTTCCACGCCTAGACGTTTTTTTTTTCTCTTATCCTTCCACACCTAGACGTTTTTTTTTGCCAAATGATTATTTTATTCAATAATAAATCTTTCATATATATATTATTTTAATTCCATGTCATATTTATCAAATTACTTCTTTACCCATACTTTAAGAACATGGGTATTACACATTCTCACTAACATACTCCGCAAATGTTTCAATAATAGGCTTACCAACACTTAGTAACATGTTGACTAACTAGATCATTAACAAACAGGTCTTTCTCAACATCTGGATCAGATATATCCACTACATCAACTTCATTGTTAAGCCAATTACACCCTCTCTCCTAATCCTTGGGCTCATACCATCTACAACTTCAATAGCATCATTGTAACCTAATTCTTTAATGTAAAAATTAGTACATTCAATACCATAATAATAGGCAGAATCACCCTACTAATCATCATCAGTTCCAAAAAACTTTCCATTACCAACTTCAATCCTCATTAGAATTGAATCCAAATTGAGCAACTCAGAGATGCCACCCAACAATTTCTTGAACTTATATCTATCTAGGTCAACCCTAAAATAGTTCTTGGTTCAATGTCATCCCCCAAGTGCAACACAAGATCGTTACATTGCTAATTCATCACTTAAAGTGACAACAAACCAAAATTCTTATGGTAATCCTGACTATAACATATTGAATTTTTAAATTTAGTTAAAGAACTTAATAAATGAAGAAAATGCTACAAAATGGGAATAAAATACAAATTTGGAAGGGATTTTCAACTGGAAATAAAGTATATTTTTAACAAACATGGATTTTCTTGGGGTTTTGAAAACTCAAACTAAATAATCATAAGAAAATAATGGTTAAAAACAATAAATTAAACTAGAACACAAAATATATTGTAATCTTACCATTTTAAAACAAGAATTGTTGTTGCTTCTTTCCTCATCAGTAAAACAATACAATTCAAGTCTGCCATGGTGAGCCCAACCAATTTATGAGTAATTGAATCTTGATTAGGGGTATTTTAACAACTTATTAGGGTTTAATTTCGGGTAAATGAGATTAGAGATTAAGGTTTCCTTCATATTAAAAGATGGACTGAAGCGAGAGAAAAAGAAAGAATGAGAGAGAATATTGGGATGAAAGATTGACTTTTGATTTGATAGGGTAACATATACGGGGGCAAATGAGTCTTTCATTTGTTTTCGTTAAAATGTAACGAATGTGAAAGATTTAGATTTCGAAAACTCAAGTAAGTTTGAAAACAAAAATCCTTTATCTTTAGATTTTACTATACTAAGGGGAGAAGTAATTTTCTAATGAAAAAATAATTAACCATGAGGGCCTGTTTGCTCCATGGGAAAAATGTGGGATAGGATTAACTTAGTCTCACATGAACAGTTAATCTCATGTTTGGTTTGAGGGATTCACTGTTCATCTAGGACTAAAGTGGGACTAAACTAGTCCCAATCTCATGAATTTTGTCCCACATCTCCCTAAAACAGAGTTAATCCCATTGCTTTGAGATTAATTTTTTTTTCTCACACCCATTTTACCCTTGCTTGCACGCACAACTTTTTTCTTCTTCTTCTTCACTTCTTGGTAGACCATCTTCTTCCTCCTCTACTCCTCCTCCCCCTTCTCCTCATCTTCCTCCTTTTCCTTTCCTTTCCCCCCTCCTCCACCTCATCCTCCTCCTTTCCCTTTCTATTCTCCTTCTCATTCACCCTCCTCCTCTATCGCACCTTTTCTTCTTTCCCTTTCCCTTTCCTTTCCCCCTCCTCCGCCTCCAAATCTGCATGAGGACATCGTACCAGCACGACATCAGCACCTCTATCACAGTAGTATCTCCTGCGATCCACAGTAATTCTAATCTTATCTCCCTGTAATTATATCCTTGAACCAAACGACCTGAATGTTTATGAAATGTGTCGATCATCATTAGGCTAGAGCACCAAAAACAAATATGGTAAAGGGCCTTTTTCCCAAAGTGGAAAAAAAAGAATAAAGGCTTATTGTAGAAACCAAGGATATGAACAGGCCCAAATTAGTGTATAGTGGCATTATATGGGACATAGCAGTCATTTGAAAATATTTCAACGTTAATTTGCTAATCTACATTGCATATCACGAAATCAAATAAATATTTGCCTGACTTTCTGAACAAAGAGTAGTGCTTTCTTCCGACAATACTCTGTACGATGCTCGCTGTTCATCATGGGCTTCGTGCTTGCAGTCACAGATCTCTTTCCATTTATTTTATTTACTAGTACTTTATATCCAAATTTAAAGAAAAATACTCCCGTTGATAAAGACAGTGAATTCCTTAAAATGCTAGCATAAATCGATAAATCACCACCCCCGTTAATAAAGAGCGGATTTCTTTTGCCATCGAAAACAGATAACTGATTTCTTTTATCGAAAATGGAAACATTTTAGAAAGAGACGATAAAACAGAGAAAGTTCCCAAAATAAAAAGGTTAAGTAATTAGTCTAGTAATTAATATGATAATTAGAGTATTTAATAGGAGTAAAATTGCTAATTAAAAAATGAACCACTAATTTCCGTTGCGAAAATGGAAGTAAT
The DNA here is from genome assembly GCA_023935145.1 of Bretschneidera sinensis. Taxonomy (NCBI): domain Eukaryota; kingdom Viridiplantae; phylum Streptophyta; class Magnoliopsida; order Brassicales; family Akaniaceae; genus Bretschneidera; species Bretschneidera sinensis. The sequence continues at coordinate 14,452,054 of CM043704.1, forward strand.
GCAATTCATTAGTCAAATTTATATCGTTTTCATTATTCCTAACAAATCACTGTTTTCTCTCACTATTCTCTCTGTCTGCTTTTCTTGTTTTAGGAGTAGGAGAGTAGCTGTTTGGGTCTTTTTTTGTTTGAATTTCTTCTTCAAAGTTTGGGTTCTACATTTCTTATGGAAGCTTGATCTCATCAGAATTTTTAGGCTTTTAGTGTGATTTTAGTGTAGTCTTGTGCTTTTGGGTTGTGAGGAACTAGGAGATATTGGGTTGTTTTCTGTTGGGCTTTTGTCAGCATTACGAACTCTTTCATCTTTTGGCATTTTCGTGTTGTTTGCTGATTCTTAGTGTTCTTAATTAGTTTAATGCTCCTTGAGGATGTTCTTCTTTTTAGTGAAATATTAGCAAAAGCTGCAAGGGAGATATTTGTGGTTTTGAGTGCTGTTGATTAGTAAAATCGTGGTTTTTCTTGCTTTGGTGGTTTGAGTAATGGGTTGCTCAGTAATGTACTTTTGAGCGACTAAATCAGAGGAATCTTCAATTTTTTGTGGGTTTGGATTTGTATAAATGCTGCTTTTGTGTTCAACAAGAAGTGATCTCTTGATCTATTTCTAGATTTTGTAGCATTAGAAGGATCTATAGCTTGGGTGGCTTTGAAAGAGATATACTTTGCCTTGCTGTGTTTAGGGTTTTATGCAAGTGCATGGTGCTTAAGTTGTTGAAGTGGAAAAAAGAACTCCTTTTGCTTTTTTGAGCTAGCTAGGGTTTCTGGGTAGTTGTTACTTTTTCTTCAAAGCAGCTTATTTGTCAAAGAACTGCATATTTGTAGCTGATTTTAGCTTCTCATGTTTCAGATCACTGGTTTATTAGTTGAAGGGGCTCTGGATTTTGAGGTGTTTTAGTGGGATCTTCAAGGTTTGTTGCATGTCATATTCTGCATTAAATTGAGGTCTTCTTTCACTTGAAGCTCACACAGTTGTCTCATATTAATGAATTTGAGAAAAGAGGAGGTCCTTTCATGGAATAAGAATATTGTTTTCTAGCTACAAAATTTCTTTTTACTGAAATTTGAATATGGGATTCTAAAGTGTGATCTAGAAGAAAGAATCTATTTCCCTTTTGGAATTTTTAGGTAGAAAAGAGCTTATTTGCCCAAATAGAGAATAGGTGTTGCATATGGAGTTCATTAAAGTTAAAATGTTTATGAAACCCCAAAAACCGGACGCAGAAAAAGATTTAGAGGACAAGCCTGTACCACAGCCGGATGAACCAAAGAATGAGAATGGTGGTGGTAGTGGTGGTGGTGATTTGAACAAATCATCTCCTAAAACTGATCCTGCTGCTGATGTTGAGGAGGATGATGATGATTTTATAACAAATGAGGTGAAGAGGAGGTTGAAAGAATTACGAAGGAATAGTTTTATGGCGTTGATTCCTGAAGAAGATGAGGAAGAAGGTGAGGAAGAGGGTGAGACGAGCTCCAGCGAGTGGAGGGACGTGGAAACAGAAGGTCCCCAATGGTGGGGTGGGTTTGATGATGTGTATGACAAGTACTGCGAGCGCATGCTCTTCTTTGACCGGATGAGCTTGCAGCAGCTCAATCAATCTGGTAATTGTTGTCACATTTTGATCATGTCTCTTAGTTTCTTGAATTTACATTTTCTTTTAGGCTATATCTGTTTGATGATTTGGTGTTTTTAGGTTCAGAAGTGGAATGCAATTTGCTTCATTTTCATGACATTTGCACACTTGTCCTGGCCCCTGAGTCAGTGTGCTGTTTCGGAGGTTTATATATTAAAAGGGCCAAAGTATTAGCATTTGATCTGATTGATAAATAGTTCGACATGAAGTTATTTATCAAGAATTGACTAAAGCAGCTGACCAAATCATAGGCTAGATGATTGATTATTAAATTGTTGAATGGAGTACCATTATGTTAGTAAATTAAGACTTGAGCCTAATAAGACCTCATCAAGTTGTTGGTGTTTTACTTTTTCAATACTTTTGTGTATATGGAACTTAAACAAAGTGGCTTTGGCTGCTTCACTTGAGTTACTTGATCTACACAGAATTTTTGTTGGAAGTACCAAACTTATATTTGAATATCTTGATGACAGAATTTTGAGAAAGAAATTTGTTTTATTCTATTCTCTAATTTTCAAGTTGATATTTCTCTCTTCCTTTTAGGAATTTTAATTGGATAATCTATTTTTTTTTTTTACCAAGCATGAAAGTCTAATGATGTTTCAGATCTATAGTTTGTTTGACAAGTCTTAGAAGCCATGCCCGTGATGGTGCCTTTGGCAACATACTGAGAGTGGACCACCGTTAATATCGCAGTTAGTGATAATTTCATATTTTTTCTCCGTGCAGAATTAACATAGTATACAATTTATTCTAATAAAAAAGAAGAATTAACGTAGTACAATTGGAACACTATTAAGTTATAACTTTCTTCTTGGTGCCCCTAGTTTCTCTGCTGTTACCATAGAAGGGTCTGCTTCTCATGCCCATGGTTGAAAGTTTTCCATGTTCATGTTTCATAGGTCTTGCCTCACTTGATGTAAACCAAAGAGCTTATTGGGAACACAAATCCAAGAGCGTTGAGTGTTGAATTCATAAATAAAATATATCTTTGTTGTGCAGTGACTGAAGTATTTACTGTCTAGTGCAACATTGTTTCCATTAGCTATACTTCTAGTTCTTTGTCATTTATCAAAAAAGAAAAGAAGCTATAGTTCTTGTCAACTTTGCCTTCAATGTGAGTGAAAATAGATGGGTAGCATTTTATATTTACATGTCTTCGTTAGATAAGGCTTTTGGTTTTCTCACCCGACCGGGTGAAACTTTTCTGATCTCATCTAGAAAGGCTTTTGGCCATCACCATTGTAACCTGGTCTTATTCTGCCTCATATTTTTGAATGAAAAAAAATGCTTCAAATGGAAATTCACCAGATATTGGGATCATCTGGTCCATTCAAATGCTGAGGTTTCATCCTACCAAGTTGTTACGCCTAATCATACATTTAGATTTTATGTTACATTGATTGGTATATTTCATGGATAAAGGTTTTGTTGTGTTACAGGCACCCAAGTTCCTTCAACCCCATCACCAAGGTCTGCATCTAAGAAGCTTACATCCCCTCTCCGGTGCCTTTCTTTGAAAAAGATTGAAGAACCGGGAGAAGAAACTGATCACCTGAAGCAGCCAAAGGGCAATCCTTATCAGGATCTTGAAACAGCATATGTGGCTCAAATTTGCTTAACTTGGGAGGCACTTCACTGTCAGTACACTCAACTAAGCCAAATAGTCTCATGCCAGCCTGAAAAACCCTCCTCCTACAACCACAGTGTTCAGCAGTTTCAACAATTTCAGGTGTTGTTACAGAGATTTATTGAAAATGAACCCTTTGAACAAGGTCTCAGAGCTGAAATTTACGCTCGTGCAAGGAATCGTTTGCCTAAACTGGTCCAGGTTCCTTATATTCAAGGTAAAATCTCATGGATGGATGGGTCCCTGCCCATACCGCCTAGGGGTGGACTGGAATGAGACAAAAATGAATCAATTCGGACCATCCTAATTATAGAATTGAATTTGGCTCCATCATGGTTATGGTTTCTGTTTATGTAATGAATCTAGAACTTGGTTTATTTGACCTGCATAAATGACTGCATTTTAGTTGTATAAATATTTTGAGTTTGTTTTACGTGATTGTGCTGTTAAGTAATCTGCTTCGTGAATCTGTTCAGCTTCAGATAAAAAAGAAATGGTTGAAGAGGAATCTGATTTGATGGTCCTTGCTCCTGATCTCATCAAGATTATAGAGAGCTCAATCCTTACTTTTCACATTTTCCTCAAAATGGACAAGAGAAAACCAAGTAGTGTTCTTAACCTGTTTGGAAATCAGAACCACATGGCCACCCCTCTTCAACAGGTTCAATCGTCTCTTGAAAAAGTAAGATTCTGCCATGTGATCTTGCACTTCTATTTGACATAGCTCTTTGGGAGCTGCTCTTCAACATCCATCTTTCATATCATTCTCTAATTCCCATTTGTGTGGCTGGCTCTCTCTGATAAGTGTACATGCAATGCCATATAGCTTTGATGTTATTATTTGTCTTCCATATATTTTTAAAATTGTCATGAAGTTCACCTCCAAGCTTTTAGTGTATGGTTAGGTCTCGTTCAACCAGTAGTTGGTTATACATTATTGACGAGGAAATTTCAGTTCTGGAACATATATCGGTCCAGTAGCATGTGTAGACATTGCAATGGGTGAGAAGATCCAGCATTGCTTGACGTGTGTTCTATCTCCTATAGGTACTTTAGCCCAATATCAGTTGGAGTCTTGTCGATCAGATTTCAGCTAAGTTGCTGCAATCGTGTGCTACTGTTTCACATATATGAACATTGTTTGCCCTTATTGATATGGATACTTTTCTTCCCTTAGGATCATATTTTTTTTTTTTCATACTCCGTTGAGTACATATAAAGCTCAGTCTCAGACGGTGGACCTTGTACCTTTCTAATTATTGAATGCTACTGCAAATGGACATATTTCTATTTTTAAATTGGTGGGAGGTTGAGAGATATGGCTGATGCATTTACATATCCCATTTACTGATAATGAATGGGACCATGTTAGGGACTCAACATAAATAGATGGTGACTACTAACTAGCATACTTTTCTAATGAAGTGTATATATGAATCTAGCATCACCTTCTTAAACTTCTGATGAATGTGTTTTTCCCTCTAAAATGCAGAAAGGAGTAAAACTGAAGGAACTGCATGAAAAGACAAAAGGATGGAAAAAGAAATCATGGCCTCAAACACGAGAGGATGTTCAGTTGTTGTTCGGCCTCATTGATGTCAAAGTCTTATCAAGGGTTCTTAGAATGGTGAGAATCAGCAAAGAGCAGTTGTTTTGGTGTGAAGAAAAGATGAAAAAGCTACACCTATCAGATGGGAAGTTTCAGAGAGATATGTCGCCCACTCTTTTCCCATGTTGATTACTGGATGAAGAAACTTGGTGTATTGGATGGTTAGCTGAGAGGAGACATCTCCTGTGTTTTTTTTTTATCTCAATTTCACAATGGATTCTCATCCTAAGATGATTTATATCCATCTAGAGAACAATTGATAGGATATTGGACCTTGATTAAACTAGTTGCTATCACTTGATCTGCAGAATGACATAGAGATCAGTGTTTATACCATCCTTATATGGATTTTATTTATTGAGATTATTGAGTGAAAAAGAACAGGAGAATTCTGTTTTCTTCCTTCTGATAAATCTATTTCGTTAAACCAGAGTTTGTATTTTCTTTTTAGTATGTTGATATTTTGTATCTCTTCAACCATAATGGTGTTGCAGATAAATGTGATATCTAAATTTGTTTTCGCCAGTTCCCCTTCTGCGATGTGGTTTTATATTGTTATTGTCTTATTTACTTTCATATAAATTGACTTGGATCGGGTAAAACTATTTCTTGAATATGTTTTTCAAGCCTCATTTAGCATGATTATTTTGTTGGTGAAAGTTAAGGACCTGCCTTTGAAATTGTCATTGTCATTGCCTTTTTCTTTTTCTTTTTTCTTAAGAGAGAGTGCCATGAGTTGCTGAAAAACAAGTGTTAAAGTTGTTCATTGCAAAGAATCTCCTTGACACTCAAATAGGACATCATGGAAAGTTGAGTTGTAATTGTTTAAAATTTTGAATGATAATCATGACTCAAGTTTTTAAAGCGTTTAAAATGAGTGTTTGAGAAGAGTATACAAATAGAACCGTTCGCAAAAGTGATCAAGGTGTGGAGTAGAAAATAGTACACTCAAATTATCAGCTATATTAATATATACGAATTAAGGCTTTCGCTTGTTATTAAAAAAATAAGAGAAGAAAAAGATATATTAAAAAATGAATTTTTCTTTTATGTGTTTTGTATAGTGGATTGTAATATGTAAGATTGTGATTTGGCATTTTTGTGCATGAAAAAAAATTGCAGTTTTGTGTTTTCATTCTTAATTTTTTTTAGAAAATTTAATCAAGAAATACACACATGCACATGATGAAATGAGATAATTATATATAAGACTGATTGCACATGTTAACTTCAAAAGAATACCAAACTTTTATAGTTGCAAAATGATGCTTATATGTAATTTTCTTTGATATTCTCTCTTGTACCAAATGAAATAAAAATATTTTTCAATTTTATTCAAATTAGTGTTAGAACCCTAATAAATGTGCTCTCTATATAGACAACAAACTTAATTCAAATATGAAAGTAAATCAAAATCTTAGTAAGTATTTAATTACCTAAATCTAAATTTCTTAAAATAGTACCTTATTTAAAAAAGAAAGCATAATTATAGGTTAAACCCACAATTAAAAAAAAAATGCTAGAATAATAAATCTATGCTTCTCTAATCTAAATCATTTCATCTAACTTACAAAATTCTTGATCTCAAGTTTTAAAATAGTGAAGTATCAAAAATTTTGATAGTTAGATTTGCATGGGGAAGACTAGAAAGTAAAAAGATGTGATATTTGTAATGAGAAAATAAAAATAATGCCAAAAATGTCTAGTAAGAAGGAACTACGAACCAAATAGAAAGGACAATATCAATGAAAAAGATGTTACACACAGTCGTGCAACGACCTAATGGACATAAGAAGTGACTTCAGTCAATCCTAGTTGAGGGACCCACCCATTTTCAGCGCCTCCATATATAATGTCTCATTCAAGATGCTCGACGAATTTTCTTCTTGTTTTTCAGGATGTGCCTCCATAGGTCAACATTTGAATGAGGTAGCCATTCTTCCTTGCGTGAGACCTACTCCCAAACATAGTTAACACCTTCAAACCCTCTCTGCCAATCCCCTCCTATATCAGACATATGCCCCAAGGTCCGCAATGCCAACAAAGGTGTACAAACCCTGCATCTGCCTCTTGGGTCCTTGTAGCGCTTTAACCCCATAAACAACTCAACTAATAGAGTGGGTGCATGGTTTATACCACCCCGAGCCAATACGCTTCCAAAATTTACAATTGCGTAAGCAATCATATCACTTTTGTTAGTCTACCGGTGTTGATGTCGCTAACCATTGGTGCTGACGTGGCCTGGGTGAGGACGTGACTTGGATGTTGGCGTGGCTTTGGTGAGGACGTGGCCTGGTCCTGCACAGGTAACAGGGGTGAACTGAAGACCCTCGGAAGGAGGGGAGGGGGAGACTTCCGAGGGTGCTCCGAAGCTTAAGTTAGCTTGAGTTTAAAGGAGAAGTCGAGGGCTCAAAAGAAACCGAGAGCTTTAAGCAGTTGGAGTGTATGTGCAGATGTGTGAATGAATTGGTGAAGTTCATACCTTGGCCCATTTATAGTCGTCCGCCGACGGAGAGAAAATGATCACAAGCCCAGGTAGGGGGCGCTGTAGGGCTGCTGCAGGTCGTAGGGCGGCCGTAGGACTACAGACATAGGCGGCGCGGAGCTGTTGTAGGCGTAGGCGGTTGTAGAGCGGCGTGGAACGGCGACCGTAGGGTGGCTGCAGGGCTGTGCGTCGAGGGGGCCCAGGTCTGGACCATTCTTCATGGGCCTAAAGATTTTGCTGGGCTGAAAAATTTACTGGGTTGTTTCTTAGGCCGGAGCATCCATCAGGTCGGAGAGTTAGCCGGACCTAAACTTATTTGGACTTGGACTGTTTTGCTGGGCCTGGAGCTTGTTTGGACCGGAGTATTTTATTGGGCCTGGAGCTTGTTTGGGTCGGAGTATTTTGCTGGGCCTGAAGCTTGTTTGGGCCGGAGTATTTTGGGCCATATCACAAGCCCCCCTTTATTTGGACTTGGACTGTTCTGTTGGGCCTAGAGCCTGTTTGGGCAGGAGTATTTTGCTGGACCTAGAGCCTGTTTGGGTTGGAGTATTTTGGGCCATATCACAAGCCCCCTACTTCCTTGAGTACATTTATGTGCTTAAGGAAGTACTTTGTGGGTCAGGCCTTAAATGGAGCTGAGGAGTAAAACTCGGTCGTGAGAGCTGAACCGTGATGCTCGGGAGTCGAAAAGTCGCCTGGAGAAGCGAAAAGTCTTCTCGAAAACCATAAAGTCAAACTTGCGCTTGAATGGCTATCCTTGGGAGTTGGACCGTTACTCTCGGGAGGCGAAAGGTTGCTTGGGGAAACGAAAAGTCGTTTCGAAAACCATAAAGTTCCCTATTTGTCCGTTATCTGCATTAATTCCCCTTGTTGAACGTGTTTTCCCTTCTTGGTCTCTGACACCTTTTGTTTCAAGCAGAAACAAGTTTAGTTTATGAAGAGATTGAGAGAGAGATACAACCTTACCTTCTAATAGAGGGGTCATTGGCTTAGAAGATTCCGAGGGTAATGATCTTGAAGAGGGAGGGGAGTCATCAGTTCCTTGAGGGATTTATAGAAGCCAAAGAGGAAGACGAGGCTACCCTGGAAGAGGATCGTGGCTCAACGAACATGGTCTTCTCCCTGATTTCAAATGGGGGTCAGGACCTCTTTTAGATTCTAAATGGAGGCAAGGACCTCTTCCAGATTCTGAGTGGGAGCTGGGAGGGTTCCTTGTGCCAAGAGCTTCTTGGTTCCCTGGAACCGAAGAAGAAAAAAGGCACGACTGGGCTCGATGGAGTACCACTGGTTCATTTAAAACCAGGAAGGGGGCTGTGTCTCTGGATGGTGGGCTCCTTGGTCCCTTGAGCTTATTAGAACTGAAGAAGAAGAGGGGCTGAGGAGGTCACCTGAGCCTGGGGCTGCCCCTGAGCGCTTTCATTCTCAGGCTCGTGCTAGGAGCTTTTCGGGCTGAAGAGGGTGAGAGAGCTTGTAACCGGTACTGCTTGAAAAGCCTGGTGTTTTGGTTTTCCCTTTGTATTTCTAGGCCATTAGGGCCATATTTTCCTTGTAATTCGAGGTCGTTAGTTGTAATCCTTTGGATTAATAAAATATCTTTTCTTTCAATCTTTGTCTTTGTATGATATTATCCCTGCCTTTTATACTTGTATGAATGAATTGATGTTGATTTTGCTGAAATCTGAGAGAAGTTTCGAATGCCCGTACTAGGAGCAGCCTTGGTATAGTTTTTGTGAAATGTCTGAACCTTGGAGAATAAGTCCAAGCGTCTGCAGCGCAGCTCGTGCGCTCAGGCTTTTGGAGGACTTGGCCGAGTGTTAGACAAGACTCTGACTTATGGAGAACTTGGCCAAGCGTTAGACAAAGCTCGAACTTTTTAAAGAACTTGGAGCAAACATGGTCGAGCGTATGCAGTGCAGCTCATTCATTTGGACTTTGGAGAATACAGCCGAGCGTTTGACAAGGCTCGAACTTTTGGAGAATCCTTGGAGAAAACATGTTCGAGCGTATGCAACGCAGCTCATAGGCTCAGACTTTGGAGAATATGGTCGAGCGTTGGCAAGGCTCAGACTTTTGGAGAATCCTTGGAGAAAATGTGGCCGAGTGTATGCAACGCAGCTCATACGCTCGGACTTTGGAGAATACGGTCGAGCGTTGGCAAGGCTCGGACTTTGGAGAATCCTTGGAGAAAACATGGTCGAACATATGCAACGCAGCTCATACGCTCAGACTTTGGAGAATACATCCGAGCGTTGGAAAGGCTCGGACTTTGGAGAATCCTTGGAGAAAATATGGCCGAGCGTATGCAACACAGCTCATATGCTCGGACTTTGGAGAATATGGCCGAGTGTTGGCAAGGCTCGAATCCTTGGAGAAAACATGGCAGAGCGTATGCAGCGCAGCTCATACGCTCGGACTTTGGAGAATACGGCCGAGCGTTGGCAAGGCTCGGACTTTGGAGAATCTTTGGAGAAAACATGGCCGAGCTTATTCAATGTAGCTCATACGCTCAGACTTTGGAGAGTTGGGCAAGACTCGAACTTTGGAGAAACCATGGCTGAGCGTATGCAACGCAGCTCATACGCTCGGACTTTGGAGAATATGGCCGAGCATTGGCAAGGCTCGGACTTTGGAGAACTGTTGACCGAGCGATCAAGACTTGTAGAATTCATGTTCATGTAGCTTCCTCCTTCCTGCGCATGTGGGCTTTTCTGTCCACTCTGGGCCTACTAGGTTTACCTTTCAGTAGGTGTGACAAGTGATAGCGGTTGACAAGAAATAGTGGCGCGTTGGTTACAACAGAAGGTGTGCTTTAGCGACACCTGGCACCTTGGGGACTGGAAACGGTGCCTGGGGAATAGTAGGGGAAAGTCCTTTCATCTGATGCACGGATTGATGTTTCTCGTTTCTGCTACCACAGCCTCTATATAAGCGGGTTCCCTCCTTCTTCAATCTTCACTTTGCATTTTTGAGATATCTTGAGAGTATCAGTTTAGCTAGGGAGTCTGAAAGCGCTCAGCATTGTTAGGACTCTTCCTCAAAAGCTTTTTCTTTCTAGGTGAGTAAGATGTTTGGTGGTAGTGATACTAGCGGAGCTCTGTCCAGGGAGTTGAAGGAAGCGATGGGTGTTTCTTCTAGTGATGGGGTCTCTTCTCAAGAGGTGGCTCATAGAGGAGAAGGCCAGGCCCTCGTGCCCTATGAGGGAGACAGAGGAGAGAGCGAGGAGGCAGAAACATCTGGAGAGGGGGACGTCTAGGCGTCAATGGTTATTAGAGATGAAACCCTGGATACTGAGAGGGAGGAATGAACATTCGAAGCAAATTCCATTCCGAGAGTGGTGGAGGAGGCTAGCCTCGTGAGGACGAGGGTCAAATATAGGATCCCTCTGGAGTTTCATATGAGGGCCATTGAAGGTGGAGAGAGGGCCTGCGATGCCCTGTCGAGCCGGGTGCCTTATGAGCTGTGTATCTATGAACATCAGCTTAAGGCTGGGCTCAGGCTTCCTCTCCACCCATTCATCTGCTTGATACTTAGATACTTTGGTATTGCACTAAGCCAGTTGGTGCCTAAGTCGGTTCGGCTGATCCTGGCATTCATCGTCGTGTGCCAGGAGGTTGGAGGGGTGATGAATATCAACGTGTTCAAGGCCCATTTTCAGCTAGCCCGGCTTAGTCATTCGGGATGGGTCATTGTTAGCTTGAGGCGGGGGAAGAACTTACTGAAGGAAAAGCCTTCTTCCATAAATAGGTGGAAGGGAGGCTTTTTCTTTGTTCGGAGCGCTGAGAGCTTCGATGTCCCTCTCAATTGGAGTCTGGAGCTTGTCGGTAAATGGAAAAAGCCACACCTCTTGCCTCGTGAGCAGGAGACATTGAGGGCGATGCTGGCCGCGCCCCTGGATATCAAGGTGCTTGGAGATAAAGAAGAACTCCACAGACGCGGCCTGTGTCCTCCCAGCCTTCCCCCGAGCCTTGAGCATGGTAGCCGTTGGTTTACTAGTTCATAGAAACTTTACCTTTTTTCTCCAAGTGTTTAATGCTTCTCTATTCATGCAGACATGGAGATGGTGGCGATGGCTAGGCGTCTGGCTCGCGAAAAGAAGAGGGCCGCGGAAGCTAGTGGTTCCAGACAGAAGAAAAAGGCCAAAGCCCCATCTGTGGCTCCAATTCCAAGGGATAGTTCCCCGAGGCCCCCGGTTCCTGAAGAACGGGTGGACTCAATCGTGCCCACTCCTCCTACGGGAGTATCTTTGCCCCAGGAAGGGTCTAGGATGACCCCTCTTTTTACCCCACGGTGGGCTTTGAGGACGGACGATTCCGTGTTCGCCCACCCAAAAGTTGCTCATGAGCACTTGGTGCTGGGGATCCCTCCTCGCAATATGGTGGATGCTTTGTCAAAGCCCATCGAGTCGCTCTGCTCAGTCACAGAGGTCGCTTTGTCTCAGGCAATGCTTGTTTCTCCCTTTGGTTGGACCACATATTTCGATTGTTTCTGACGAGGCTGCTCTTTTCAGGCTAGGGTTCTTACTGGGGTGCTTTCTCGGCATACCCTGGATATGGCGGATCATCTGGCCAAGACTCAGCACAAACTGGAGGAATCCCAGAACTTAGCACACGACTTGTCTCTTTCTCTAGAGACGGCGGAGAGGGACAGGGCAGAGGCACTTTTTGAGAGGGATCATTGGCGTCGAACTGAGGAGGTCCTAAGGGAGGAGCTGGAAGAGGTACACCGTCGGTCCGCGGAGAATGAGGCATCATTGACAAAGAATGGGGCAATCCAGTACTTCGAAGGTTTCAATGAAGCCAAGAGAAGGGCTGTGCTTATTTTCCTGGAGGTGGACTTCTCAGGTCTTGACTTGATGGCTGATTCAGAGGGGTCTGACGCTGCTTTTTCAGGAGGGGGCGCAGAGGGGACCACTAGTGCGACCCAGAGGGTGAAGCCAGGGAGGTGGGAGATGGCAAGGACAGAGTGGGAAGTGATGGCGATGCCCATTAGGCTCTCGCCTCTCTAGAATAGGCCTGTTTTTGTATCCGGGGTCGATAGCGCCCTACTTTTGTATTCCCTCTTTAACTTAAGAAAATTTATGGAGTTCAAACTTTCAACTTTATTAAATTTTTGCTTTTACATTTTACTGGTAAATTTTTCGAAGATTCTCTGCGTTCCAAGTGCGGGGAATAGAATTGCCATCCATATATTCGAGTTCATAGGTGCTGATCCGACAAACCCTTCGAATCCGGTAAGGGCTCTCCCAATTTGAGACTAGTTTCCCTGTGTGGCGAGGACGGGACACTTCACTCTTCCAGAGGATGAGGTCATGCAGCTTGAAGTCTTTGGCCAAACCCGGGACTTATAGTATCGAGCAAAACCTCTGCTGGTAAGCAGCTAGGCCGATTTGGGCTTTATCTCGAGCTCTTTCAACCAGATCCGCGTTCATCCTTAACCGTCCTCGTTGTTGCTCGGTTCGAAGCATTGTACTTGCATTGATGGGACCTCGATTTCAAGAGGGATGACAGCCTCTGATCCGTATGCCATGAAGAAAGGAGTTTCTCTTGTTGGTGTTCGTACTGTCATCCGATAAGCCCAAAGGATATTGGAGAGCTAGTCAACCCACTGTTTATCTGCCTCATCAAGCCTTCTTCTGATTCCTTGGAGAAGCGTCCTGTTGGTTACTTCAGCCTGGCCATTGGCCTGTGGATACCCAACGGACCAGAACCTGTGCTTGATGTGGAGGTCATCACAGAATGTCTTGAACCGAGAGCTATCAAACTATTTTTCGTTGTCGGTGATCAACACTCGAGGGATTCCGAACCTGTATACTATTGATTTCCAGAAAAAATTTTGGGTTTGGTAATCCGTGATGCTGGCCAGTAGCTCTGCCTCGATCCACTTGGTGAAGTAATCAATAGCCACGATGAGGTGCTTTTTCTGCCCAGTAACAGTTGGGAACGGGCCAAGGATGTCCATCCCTCACATGGCGAAGGGGAGGGGACTGGTGATGGAGACAAGAAGGTTAGCAGGGTGGTGCGATATCGGAGACTACCGCTGGCAGTTCTCACATTTCTTGACCAAGTCTGCTACATTGTCCTTCATTGTGGGCCAATAGTACCCTTGACGGAGAACCTTGACAGCTAAGGCCCGAGCTCCCAGGTAATTCCCACATATCCCTTCGTGGACCTCTTAGAGAGCATAATCGGCCTTCCTTGGCCCGACGCATCTAAGGTAAGGCATGATTAAAGCCCTTTTGTACAATTGCCCTCCCATGAGGGTGTAATACGAGGCACGGGAGATTAGCTTCCTGGCTTGATCCTTCTACTCGGGTACCATGCCATCTTTTAGATACCAGAGGATTGGATCCATCCATGTGGGTCCCTCTTCTACTGGCAGGACTGGAGCCTCATCTATACTTAGTACGGAGAGAGTTTCCTGGTAGACAGCTCAGTTGGTCATCAGGTGCTGAGAGGAGGCCAAGTTGGCTAGGGCATCTGCTCTAAATTTTTTAACTCGAGGGATCTGAGTTATCCGAAATGTCTTGAACTTGGCAACTAATTCCTTCACCTTTTGGAGATATTGGGCGAGCTTCTCCCCCCTAGCCTCAAACTCTCCTTTTACCTGACTCACCATCAATTGAGAATTGTTGAACGCATTTAGAACCTCGACGGCCAATGCTTTGGCCAATCTTAGACCAGCTAGGAGAGTTTCATACTCAGCTTCGTTATTAGAGGTCTTGAATCCGAACCTCAAGGCATACTCGATCGTAAAGCCTTCTGGACTACAGAAGATGAGCCCTGCCCTACTCCCTAGTGAATTTGAGGATCCAATTCTACATGGAGAGTCCATCCTGGAGAGACTTCATTAGGCACGAACACTGTGGGTTCGTCTGAGTCCATGGACAGAGTTGTCTCCACAATGAAGTCAGCCAGAGTCTGGCCCTTGATTACTTGTCGGGGCTGGTAACAGATGTCAAACTCTCCCAGTTCCACCGCTCACTTCACCATTCTTCCGAAAATGCTAGGATTGTGCAAGACTTACCTTAAGGGTTAATCTGTCAGAAAGATGATGGTGTGCACCTGAAAATAAGGTCGGAGCTTCCGCGCTGCCACTACCAAGGCGTAGGCCATCTTCTCGATAGGAAAGTATCTTGTCTTGGCCTCATGGAGAATTCTGCTAACATAGTAAATGGGCTTCTGGACGCCCACTTCTTCTCGTACCAAGACAGAGGCCACAATGCTCTAGCTAGCTGACAAATAGAGGAAAAGCTCCTCACTCAGGAGCAGCTTGGTTAGGAGTGGTGGCGAACTCAAATACTTCTTTAAATCTTCAAAAGTGTTGACCCTCGCCCGTATTTTAATGATAGCGAAACACAACTGTTATTTTTTTAACAAGTTTAAGCTAAGTTGTATTAAGGATCAAACGCATTCAACCAAGGAACAAAGTGCAAGAACATGAACCAAATCAAGTATCAAGTGAAGACTGAAGATCTAGTATAGGTCTTAAAGTTTAGAACCAATGTAAGTCTCACTTATACATTATATTAGCTTGTTCAATGGCTCGAATACAAAAAGTTTTCTAAAACCGTTGATTTTAAAACAAATGTTTTTAATGAAAAACAGAAGAAAAACTGGGTTGGAAGACAACCCAGTCGACTGGGTACATATACCAGTCGACTGGTATATGGGACAGAAGGTCTCCAGTCGACTGGATGAATTAACCCAGTCGACTGGTAAAATGGACAGAAAGTCCCCAGTCGACTGGATGAAATATACCAGTCGACTGGATACCCAGAAGGTCTGAAAACATGATTTTTTCCAGTGAACCCAGTCGACTGGTATCACAACCCAGTCGACTGATAGTTCAAAAATATGACCGTTGGACTCCAAATCTGAACGTTGTAAAGCAAATATTTTTCAAATTAAAGTGCTAACGGCCATATTAATTGATTGCTATATAAACTCATTCAATTAAGCATTCAATAACAAGCTGCATACATTCAAAAAGAGTTGATCTCACACAATCAAGTTTTTATACTCTTGAAACACAAAAAGCTTTGAAATAATCTTGTTGAGCCATTTCTTCAAGCTTTACTTTGAAAGAGAGACATTTCTGTTGTAATAAGCTTCCATTTGTTGTCTCTCTACCTTTTACTTTAGAACATCTTTTGTAAAGGGATTACTTCCGAGAGGAAGGAGAAATTTTTGAAAGGAAGGGGATTGTTCGGTTTAAGCAACACCTGCAAGTTGCTTGTGTACGGTTTGTGCAACACCCAGCTAAGTTGTGCGACTAAGATTTCTTAGTGGATTACTTCAAGGAGTTTCTTGAAGAGAGTGGACATAGGGTCGAAATGAATCCGATATTGCCGAACCACTATAAACTGTGTTTGCATCCTCTTTCCTTAAACTCTTTATTTACTGCACATTACTTGTATTAATTGTTTGCTGCTTATTCGTTTTCATAAACTTGTATTAATTCCGCAAAAAGTTTTAAAAATCCAATTCACCCCCTCTCTTGGGTTGAAACCTCGATCTACAATTGGTATCAGAGCTTCGTTCTCTTATTTAGGCTTAAAATCCTTGAGTTGATCCAATGGCAGCAAATAGCTACTCTGAGGGACACTTTTATACTAGACAACCTTTGTTCAATGGCTCAAATTATAATTATTGGAAAAATAGAATGAAAATCTTTGTCGAAGGACAAGATTACAATCTATGGAGAATCATAAAAGAATGACCTAGAATTCCTTCAAAAGAAATAGTTATTGGAGAGACTCTTCATACAATGCCTAAACTCAAAACTGAATACACTGACGAGGATTGTAAAACGATGTCTCTCAATAGCAGAGCAACAAGCATGTTACATTGTGCATTAGATATTTCTAAATATAATAAAATATCTGCATGCGTTTCTGCTAAAGAGATATGGGACAAATTACAAGTCACATATGAAGGAATTAGTGAAGTAAAAAAGTCAAAAATTTACATGCTAATTTCTGAGTATGAATCATTTAAAATGTCTCCTAACGAAACTATTTTTGAAATGCACTCATGGTTCACCACTATTATAAATGGTTTAAAACTGCTTGGTAAGAATATTGAGGAGGTTGAACTAACCAGAAAAATCTTGAGATCTCTGCCACCAGAATGGAAACCAAAGAGGACAGCCATACAAGAGGCCAAAAATCTTGACAAGCTTGATGTTGAGACACTGCTTGGGTCATTATTGACATACGAGATGGAAGAAATGACTCCCATCGTCAATGATGATGAGAATAAGAAAAAGCAAATTGCTCTCAAAGCTTCTACGAGCAACAAAGAAAAGGAATTAGAACAAGAAGCAGAGAGCAGTGAAGAGGATGGTGAAATGGCCTTAATCGCCAGATGATTCCATAGGTTCTTGAAGAAAAGCAAGAAAACTTACACAAAGTATCCCACTCCGAAAAGGGAACCGCTTATGTGCTATGGTTGCAAGAAGCCCGGTCACATTAGAGCTAATTGTCCGGTTTCAAACAAACCATACAAGGGCTTCAAAAAAAAAGCTATGGTAGCAACTACCTAGAGCGATGACGAAGAAGATGAGTCATCAGACAAAGAAATCGGATACGAGGAAATTGCCAACCTTTGTTTGATGGCAATCGACGATGAAAGTGAGGTAACATCTTCTCCCTCTTCAAAAAATAATATTGTTACTAGTAGTGAAGAACTGCTAGAAGTAATAAATGAAATGCATGAAGAATTGAAGAAATTTGATTCTAGAAATTTTGTTCTTAAGAAAGAAGTATCATCTCTCTCTAAAGAGATGATAAGTCCTAGAGAAGAAAAAGAAAAATTATCATCTTTACTGCATGATTCTTCTCAAGATTTTATCAAAGATGAAAATGAGAATTTGAAAAATAAAATTTCTGAATTAAATAGCACTATATCAAGACTTATGCTTGGTAAAGAAAAACTTGATGAAGTGCTTTCTTCCCAAAGATTAAGTGGAGGAAAATCTGGTGTAGGATACTCTCCTTTGGGAAAGCAAAAATCAAAAGAGAGCTTATTCATGAAAGCCTCTTGTGTAGATGGAGCCTCTACTTCAAAAGCTCCTAGCAAGGTTAAGAGCACTTTCTCGATGAATGCTAGGAAGTCTAGAAATTTAAATGTTCATACTAAACTGAAGCATCCTAGAAATACACATGCTTATATGTATGCTCATTCTAGAAATGCTTATACACATCCTAGAAATAATTATCATGCTCATTCTAGGAACAATGTGTATAATCAAAGAATGCATTCTGCTCATGCTCATCCTAGGAATTACCATCATGGTTATCCTAGAAATAATTTGCATACATATACTAGCATGTATCCTAGAATGCATCATCATTCATTTTCTGGAAATAACATGCATTTTCATACTCCTTACCATAGAAATATGTATCATAGGAACTATTATCCTAAAGATTATAGAAATGCACATGTAAGATATCCTAGAAATTTTAACTACTATCATCCTAGGATTGTGCATCATCAATATGTCCATAGATCATCATATGCTGTTAAGAAAGTTTGGGTTCCAAAAGGAACCGTGTTTTCTAGGACTAACCCCGAAAGACCCAAGAAATTTTGGGTACCTAAAAGTGCTATCGTATATCCTTGTGTGATGTAGATTTGTCTCCACACCAAGGAGAAAGGTAACCGTTGGTACCTTGATAGCGGATGCTCAAAGCACATGACCGGTGATAAAAGCGTATTCAAGGAGCTAACTCTAAGAGATGGTGGACTTGTGACCATTGGAGACAATACTAAAATAAAGATCATCGAGCATGGAAAAGTCGGTAATGATTTCTCAACCTTAGATAATGTATTGCTAGTACAAGGCCTTAAGCCAAATTTACTTAGCATTAGTCAGTTATGTGACAAATGATACAAAGTCACATTTGAGACCTCTCATTGTCTTGTTATAGACATCAAGAGCAACAAGATCAAATTCATTGGCCATAGACATGAAAATGTCTACATAGTTGATTTGAAATCCTTGCATTCTGATAATGAAAAATGTTTTCCTGCTTTTAGTGAAAATCCATGGCTATGGCATAGAAGGCTTGGTCATGTAAACATGAACTTGCTAAAAATTGTTTCAAGAAAAGATTTAGTTATTGGACTTCCTAAAATCAATTTTGAAAAAGAAAAAGTTTGCAATGCTTGTCAAATGGGAAAACAAACTAGGATTTCTTTTAAAGCAAAAAATGTAGTCTCAACTACTAGACCTTTGAAACTTTTGCATATGGACTTATTTGGTCCAATTAGTACCATTAGTCTAGGTGGCCATCAATATACTCTTGTTATTGTTGATGACTATTTAAGATATACCTTTGTTATTTTTATTGCTTACAAGGATAAAGCTTTCAAAGGATTTGAAAAGTTTTGCAAAAAGGTACAAAATGAAAAAAGGAATTTGTATTTCAAGCATAAGAAGTGATCATGGCAAAGAATTCGAAAATCAATGCTTTTCAAAATTTTGTGATGAAAATGGAATTAATCACAACTTTTCAGCACCTAGAACTTCTCAACAAAATGGAGTTGTTGAGAGGAAAAATAGAGTTCTAGAAGAATTTTCAAGAACTATGCTTTGTGAAAAATAGTTTACCAAAATACTTTTGGGCTGAAGCCGTGAATACTTCTTGCTATATATTAAATAGAATTTTGATAAGGCCTCTGCTTGATAAAACTCCATATGAACTATAGAAAGGGAGAAAGCCCAATATTTCCTATTTTCGTGCTTTTGGTAGTAAATACTTCATCTTAAATAACAATAAAACTAACTTGGGTAAATTTGATTCCAAGACCGATGAAGGAATATTTTTAGGATATTCAACTACTAGTAAGGCTTATAGAGTTTTCAATAAGAGAACTCTAGTAGTAGAAGAATCTGTGCATGTAACTATTGATGAATCTAACCCAATAAGTAGTAGAGAAGTTTCCTTTAAAGATGATGCAGATTTTATTCCAAGAATGGAAACTCCTACTCCCATTGTTGACCCAAAGAGAGTTCACCTCAAGCAAATGAAGAGATGAAAACTTCCAATATGGACCAACCATCCTCAAGTCAACAAGAGGAAAGTCTACCCAAGGATTGGAGGTATGTAAATTATCATCCAATTAATCAAATGATTGGTGATCCTTCACAAGGGGTAAGAACTCGCTCTTCCATTAGAAATATTTTCAATTTTGTAGCTTATTTGTCTCAAGTAGAACCTAAGACATTTATAGAAGCTGAAAAAGATAATGATTGGATAATTGCAATGCAGGAAGAGATAAATCAATTTGAGAGAAACAATGTTTGGAAACTAGTTCCAAGACCTAAAGATCATTCAATAATTGGAACTAAATGGGTATATAGAAATAAAATGGATGAAAATGGTATAGTAACTAGAAATAAGGCTAGACTAGTTGCTAAGGGATATAATCAAGAAGAAGGAATAGATTTTGATGAAACCTATGCTCCTGTAGCTAGATTAGAAGCCATTTGAATGTTATTAGCCTTTGCATGCTTTAATAAATTCAAGCTATTTCAAATGGATGTGAAAAGTGTCTTTTTAAATGGCTTTATAGAAGAAGAGGTTTATGTTGAGCAACCTCTTGGATTTGAAAATCTTAGTCTTCCAAATCATGTCTACAAGCTTTCTAAAGCTCTATATGGGTTGAAGCAAGCTCCAAGAGCATGGTATGAAAGACTAAGTAAATTTTTGATTGACAATGATTTTGTAAGAGGTAGAATAGACACAACTCTCTCCACAAAAACTCACAAAAATGAC
Organism: Bretschneidera sinensis; assembly: GCA_023935145.1. Taxonomy (NCBI): domain Eukaryota; kingdom Viridiplantae; phylum Streptophyta; class Magnoliopsida; order Brassicales; family Akaniaceae; genus Bretschneidera; species Bretschneidera sinensis. The sequence goes on from CM043704.1 coordinate 14,472,195, forward strand.
ACTTTGATAGTTCAAATTTATGTTGATGATATTATGTTTGGTGATACTAATGAATCTATGTGTCAAGAGTTTGCAAAGTGCATGCAAGGTGAATTTGGAATGAGCATGATGGGAGAACTTACCTACTTCATTGGACTTCAAATCAAGCAACTAAAAGGAGGCATCTTCATCAAACAACAGAAGTACATCAAGGACCTACTAAAAAGGTTCGGGATGGAAAGTTCAAAGCCACTTGGAACGCCTATGAGCACAACTACTAAACTTGATCTTGATGAAGGAGGTAAAACTGTAGATTCTAAATATTATAGAAGCATGATAGGTGCTTTACTTTATTTAACTGCAAGTAGACCTGATATAATGTTCAGTGTATGCATGTGTGCTAGATTTCAGGCTAATCGTTAGGAATCGCATGTAGTCGCAGTAAAAAGAATCCTTAGATATCTACAAGGAACCCAAACCATAGGATTATGGTACTCTAGAGAGTCATCTTTTGAGCTAGTAGGATATTCAGATGCTGATTTTGCTGGATGTAGGTTAGATAGAAAGAGCACAAGTGGAACATGCCAATTCTTAGGTGCTATGTTAACTTCTTGGTTTTCCAAGAAACAGAATTCCGTTGCACTATCAACCACTGAGGCGGAATATGTAGCAGCTGGAAGTTGTTGTGCCCAAGTGTTATGGATGAAACAACACCTAGAAGACTATGGCATGAACCTAAAAAATATTCCTATATTTTGTGATAATACTAGTGCTATCAACCTAACCAAAAATCCTATTCAGCACTATAGAACCAAACATATAGAGATTAGACATCATTTCCTAAGAGACCATGCTCAAAAAGGTGATATAAGATTAGAATTCATACCTTCAGAAGATCAAATAGCTGATATTCTTACAAAACCCCTAAGTGAAGCTAGTTTTTGTAAGATTAGAATGTTGATGGGATTGCTTGATTTTGATAAACTGAATGTTTGATTGCATCTCATTTCATCATTTGCATGTTTGACATTGAGTGAAAGAGTATTAATTCTTTTTTAATTATTTCCCTCACTCAAAAATGTCATATATAAACAAATTCGTGCTAAAAAATTCAAGACTGAAAATTTTACTAAGGGTCCAGTCGACTGGTAAATGTTCTCCAATCGACTGGTACGTCACTGCCAGATCTTCCAGTCGACTGGTAATTTTGACCCAGTCGACTGGTATCTCTCTGCCAAATATTCTAGACGACTGGTAAGTCTTCTCCAGTCGTCTATTAGATCGAATCCCTATTTGGAGCCAATTTTTGAAAAAACCCTTGTCCTCTAGTCGACTGGAAAAGGTAGCCCAGTCGACTGGTAACTTACTGTCAGTTCACCCAGTCGACTGGTTCATAAACCCAATCCACTGGTATGGAAACTGTTCATCTTTTCAAAGCTACCCAGTCGACTGGTATCGCGATTCTATATAAGAGACTGTTCATTTTTCTGATTTTTTACGCCATTTTCGAGCACCCTTGTTTTCTCTCTCTAGAAAAATTCACCATTTTGATCCAAAAACCATCCAAACTTCATCTAAACACACCGATCTACTCATCCACAAAGAGATTTTTGACTTTCTACGGTTAGAATCTCTTATTTTCACCAAAATCCTTTTTCCCCAAAAACTCTTTTTTCTTCAAAATGAGTGATAGGATCCGAGTAAAATTCACCACGAGTGGACCAAATGCCCCTAAAAATCCAAGGTCTTCAAAACTTTTGGCATCGGAGTTAAAAGAAAAGGGAACAGTTGGCTCATCTAGCAAGGAGCCCAGAACAGAGTTAGATGAGACTCTGTTTTACAGTCCGGCGGCACATGCAAGGTATAACTCGATAATCCGTCATAAGAAAATCATGACGGGTAGAGTCGTTGATTTTGACTCTATTCGCCATAGAAATTTCGATATTCTGTCAGCCTTTGAGGCAATAAATCTGACCCCACTGGTCAGAATACATGAAAAATATTACCCACGACTGATTCACCAGTTCTACGCGAACTTGGTGAAACTCAGTCCTCTGGCTCTGAGATTCAGAACCAGAGTCAGCGGTGTGGAGTTTGAGGTCAACACTGACCTCTTGATGAGCCTTCTGAGAATCCTAGAAAGGGGGATTCAATGGAGTCTGGATAGATGGTCAGACAACTTTGAGGTCGAGGAGGCCTGTTAGATAGTCAGGGGATACCCTAACTATGTGTACAGACCCACTACATTTCACACATGTAGTGATATGCCCCTCGACTCAAAGATATTTCAGCTGATTGTCAGTTGGACCATCCACCCGAGACTCGAGAGTCGAGGGTATCTATCTAAAATAGATACGGTATTGATTTGGTGCCTTAAATCTGGGCACCACTTCAATATATATCCTCTGCTGCTCGCCAACATGATAAACGGCGAAGAAAATGACTCCGGGTGTCTTCCTTATGGGATGTTCATTACGCTCATCCTCCAGCACTTCCGGGTACCTTTGCCTGCCTCCGAGGCTCAAGATATTGGATTGACGGACATCATCAACATCTCATCACTGAAAAAGATGGGATGTACCGTTCGTAATGGGTTCTTCTATCCGAAGGCCGAAAAGCGCCTAAGGATCCGAGAAGATGAGAGCGATAGTGATGAGGATGCTGCTGCTGATACAGCTGCTGAGATGGAGACGGACAGCCGAGCACCTCCCATTGGTGCCTAGAGTACTGGTAAGGCTGGATATGATGACATCCTACGAGCTATCTCGAGCCTTCAGATGACGATGGAGTCCGATTTCCAGTCCATGCAGTCTGAGTACTATAGACTGAGCTCCCATTGACCACCTACGGGACGACTTCGAGTTACATCGAGAGCACACCGAGGGTTCCCTAGCTGAGATTAGGAAACTTCTTCGTGACAACTCAGACTCTCCCGCTCCTTGAGTCTATGTCTTTATTATGTACTTAGTGTTTTTCCAGCTCTTATCACATAGCACGGACATATCTTATATCATTTTGTCTTAGTTATGGCTCTATGAAGCCCGTTTATGTATTGACTTTTTATATATGATGATGTATTTCTATTAGCCATATTTCTTGCATCTATTTACGCTATTTGTGATATGTTAGCACTGTTTTAAAACTCTGTTTAGTCACTAAACTGCTCTAAAATGCTTATACGTGAATGAAAACTTCCGGTTCTACCCGGGAAGGCTTTCAATCTCAGAATGAAGCCAAATTTTCGCGTACAAGTTTTTTTTCTTATACTCTAGATGACTGTATTGGCTAATTAGCTTATTTTTTGTTTTATGCCCCCTTTGGTTGCTGTTATCAAAACGGGGGAGAAAAATGAGAAAAACGAGAAAATTTAAGTGAACTCAACCAATGCATAGATTTAGGGGGAGCATTACTCCATAGCCTTATAAAAATGTTTATTGATTGGTTGAGTTTGATTCTAGATTGGTTGAAAGAAATATAAACTGTGTTTGCTTATTTACAGGGCGGTTTTACTCGAAAAGCAGAGGAGACTCTGTCCAAATTTTTGTAAAATCCTAACACTTAGCTTTTAAAACTGTTTTCACATTATTAGTTTTGTCATCATCAAAAAGGGGGAGATTGTTGACCCTCGCCCGTATTTTAATGGTGGCAAAACACAACTGTTATTTTTCTAACAAGTTTAAGCTAAGTTGTATTAAGGATCAAACGCATTCAACCAAGGAACAAAGTGCAAGAACACTAACCAGATCAAGTATCAAATGAAGACTGAAGATCTAGTATAGGTCTCAAGGTTTAGAACCAATGTAAGTCTCACTTATACATTGTATTAGCTTGTTCAATGGCTCAAACACAAAAGGTTTTCCAAAACTGTTGATTGTAAAACAAATGTTTTTAATGAAAAACAGAAGAAAAACTGGGTTGGAAGACATCCTAGTCGACTGGGTACATATACCAGTCGACTGGTATATGGGACAGAAGGTCCCCAGTTGACTGGATGAAATATACCAGTCGGTTGGATACCCAGAAGGTCTGAAAACGTGATTTTTTCTAGTGAACCCAGTCGACTGGTATCATAACCCAATTGACTGATAGTTCAAAAATATGACCGTTGGATGTTGTGCGAAAATATACCTAAATAAATAGGTGAATAATTGTACTTGTTTTACTTGCAAGTGCACAAGGTCAACAGTGTAGTATAGTGTGCGAATGCAAGATCATCTCCACAGGGATTGGTAAAGTTCAGTTTAGAATTATATTCGCAATATAAAAAGATAGAAATAATAAAAGTGTTGAGAAATAATAAAGATAAAATACTAAGGATAAAGGCGTAGGGACTTGATATCCACCACTAATTATGCTACCACAATATAATAGTATGCCAATGCTTTATTCATGCCATGTATACCTACTGGTCGCCAACCTAAGGGCATGGTATCTACTCCTTAAGCTATTGATTTCCCTAAGCAACGAGTTAGGCATGGTATCTACTCTAACTCTTTTCTTCCTTAAGGGATTCAGCATGGTATCTGCTTGAGTTGTTCCTTAAGAAAACATAAGTACTATGGAAATCGACAACCACATGAGACCTAGGGCATGGTATCTACTCCCGGTTTCCCATGTTGATTAACCCGGGTATCCGGATAAGATATCCCTTGTTACTAATGTTAGACCCAGGACTCGATCATCCAAATTGATTTAACTAACAAGTCCATACCACATGCACATATTGATCAGACATATACATATGAGGAATTTAAATAAAAGCAGGTATTAATCAAGTTTAAGCAACACAACATAAATATCGCAAAGGCGCCAATACTAAATTTATTGAGTAAACATAATTAGGGCTTCAACCAAGCCCTACTAAGAATTTAATTACACATAATAAAATAAAAAGGAAAGAAGAAACCCGAGAGAAGAGGCGTCAATTCTGCTCCACGGTCTCCTTCTCCAAGTAAAAGAAAAGAGAAAAGTGTTTTCTATCTAAGGTTGTAAGGTGTCCTTTTGTGTGTGAGTTACAAGTGTATTTATAGGTCTTTGAGAAGTCCTAATAGACCCATGAGTCCTAAACTTTCCTAAAACGAAAATCTTGTATTTTCCAAAATAAGGTTATGCAGTTTACTGTTCACGCCCGTATCTTTGCGCTCGATCGCATGTGGCCTTGCGCTCGATCGCAAGTTGCGCTCGATCCTAGCTGTGTGCGCACGATCGTATGTGCGCTCGATCGCACTTCATGTGCGCTCGATCGCACTTTGTCCAGAAAGTGCTCCAGGGCTTCTAGATTTCTTCCTTAAAGTGCCAAAACTGCTTCTTTTTCTCCAAGACCCTATAAAAACATGTAAAACACACAAATGGAGTAAAAGATACCAAATTAATGTAATAAAGGATCTAACAAGTGTAAATAAGGGGGCTTAAATATGTATATTTAAGCGTCTATCACACCCCCAAACTTACATATTGCTAGTCCCTTAGCAATACTAAATTAAAAACTAAAACAGAAATATAGATAAATTCAATGTTCATAGTGTCTATAAAAAATTTAGATTTTACACAAAACAATGATGCGCATTCATGAGCAAGCTTAACAAGTGTAAACATATATCTGCAATGAATAAGAGTTTTGAACATAAATCATATTCACTAGGTATTTTAAGATATCACAAGTTTGACTTTGGTGTGTGGTGATTAGCACATAAAAGGTTGGGTTTTCAAGAAATTCAAACAGGTAGTGTTTCGATGACTCAAGATTCACCAAACTTCCTATTAGAGTCAACAAATATGGCACAGACTTTTATTTGCGAGATTTTTGCCAAGTTAGTTCCCTTAAGCTTTCTTGATGACTCGTGTAACGAGCGTTTGGCCAATGACTCCCAAACCAGATGGTTTTAGGGCATTAGGTGTAAAGACACCCCTAAGGACTTACTAGCTCGAGTCAACAAGGCTACGAAACTAACTGATTTTTATGCTACCATTTAGAATTTTCCACCTTTTGACGTGACACTCAATGCTTACTGAGGCAAGAGGGCCAGTTACTCAGCGAAAAAATTCCTTTTTTAATGATCACTTAAGATTTTCCACCTTTTGACGTGACACTCAATGCTTACTGAGGCAAGAGGGCCAGTTACTCAGCGGAAAATTTGTTTTTATTGATCATTAGGAGCATTTTTTTTTCTTTTTGAGTACGAATCAATCTTTTCTATTTTTATATGCCAAAATGTCAATCTAATAGGTCATCTAGTTCACAGTCAAGCAAAAGAAACATACCAATCCAAATATCATGTCATACCCCACACAGCTATGTGCTAATGTGCTCGTGATAGTTCAAGTTAAACTTGTGAATTCTTAAATGCCAAAAGGGCAGTGATCTAGGTTCAAAACTTGTTTATTGACCTATATGTTCAAAGTGTTACGCTCACTGATGAAGACAAATCATAACATTTTGTTTAGATCAAAAAAAATTTATTGGACATAATGAACAAGCATTTATCTATGAAAATAATAACAAAACAACAAAAAAAATGTGGGACATAGTGAGTGTGTGAATGGGTCCCCATACCCCCAAACTTAAATTGCACATTGTCCCCAATGTGTGAATAGCATGGAAGGAGCTGACCTGGGAGATGGAGAACTGATGGCTGACATGGCTCGTAGCACACCCCCAAACTTGAACGGATGCATACATTGTCCCTAAAAAAAAGAAAAAACTAATGTAATACGGGAAAACAAGAAGTAATAAAAATAAATAAATAACAATAAATACGTAAAATAAAAAATAAAAGGATAAGCTGTGGGGTGCCTCCCATGAGCGCTAAGTTTAACGTCTTCAGCCGGACCAAACTTTATTTTTCCCCAAAACTGAGAGTGGTAGCAGCTAGCATAGGAAGTGTCTTATTCTCTCCCATATAGGCATAAGATAAGTGCTCGGGTAACTGCTTGAATTCCAAGTTAGGTGCCTGTACAATAAAAGGGGGAAGAATAGTATTAGTAGGCCCAAGAATTTCAAATGGATCAGTGTACTTACTTGGAGGCTTTGGAAAGGCTTTTAGAGGGTGCATAGTTTCAATGATGTCATCAGTAACATCCTTGCATTTGGGCTCAATATCCGATCTTGGGACACTATAGTTAAGAGCAGGTTCTATTGGATCAACGTGATGGACCTGAAAAGCTTCCTCAACAACACTTTGCGTCATGCATACATTAAAACATTTTATATTATCTGGGGGTAATTTTAATGCATTATATCTTTTGAGTTCAACCTTCTCACTATTTACCTTCTCCATCTCACTTACCTTGGATGTGGATGCTTTTGTAGGCTCATCAGTTTCAATGATCTTACCATTTGTTAGAGTTGTCACGGCATTTAGTTGCTGATGTCCTCTTGGATGTGGTAGTGTTTGTGCAGGAAGTTCTCCTTGTTGTCTTCCACTTAACTCCTTAGCCATTTGCCCCATTTGTACTTCCAGCCTTTGGATGGTTTGCTCATGCTTTGCAATTGTTTGTCTTTGCTGATCTTGTGAAGTTATCAATGTTGCCATTAGTTGTTGTTGCTGAGTGGCCAATTGTTTTACAAGACTTTCTAGATCATCCTTCTTGGGTTCTGGAACTGGTTGGGCTGCTTTATGATAGTTCCCTTGTTTTTCTTGAAGGTTCAAGTTGCTTTGATTGTTGCTCCATGAGAGGTTGGGGTGGTGCTTCCATCTAGGATTGTAGGTATTTGTATATGCATTGTGCGGTCCCTCATAATTTGCTTGCTCTTGACCTGCATATGAATACAAAGGGCAAGTGTTAGTAATGTGATCAAAACGAGAACATATAGCACATACCTGGAGTGGTTTGCCTCGCGGACTAGGTGATATGTTTTGACTAGTCATGGCATATATGAGCATATCTAGCTTCCTCTCCATAGCATCTAGACAAGTATATTGAGCTTCTGTCATTGGTGCTTCTCCCTTTGAATGAATTAATTGAACCGCTTCAGTGCAACAGTTTCAGTACTGCTGCTCGGGTACTCTCTGGACCTTTTGCACTCGATCGCAGCTTTGAAATAATCTTGTTGAGCCATTTCTTCAAGCTTTACTTTGAAAGAGAGACATTTCTGTTGTAATAAGCTTTTATTTGTTGTCTCTCTACCTTTTACTTTACAACATATTTTGTAAAGGGATTACTTCCGAGAGAAAGGGGAAACTTCCGAAAGGAAGGGGATTATTCGGTTTAAGCAACACCTGCAAGTTGCTTGTGCACGGTTTGTGCAACACCCGGCTAAGTTGTGCGACTAAGATTTCTTAGTGGATTACTTCAAGGAGTTCCTTGAAGAGAGTGGATGTAGGGTCGGAACGAATTCGATATTGCCGAACCACTATAAACTATGTTTGCATCCTCTTTCCTTAAACTCTTTATTTACAGCACATTACTTGTATTAATTGTTTGCTGCTTATTCGTTTTCATAAACTTGTATTAATTCAGAAAAAGTTTTAAAAACCCAATTCACCCCCCTCTTGGGTTAAAACCTCGATCTACAAAAAGCTTCCTGGTAACTCTCGAACCAGGAGAAATCTTTCGCCTTCTTGATGGCCTTAAAGAAAGGAAGGCACCTTTCCGTAGATTTGGACATGAAACGGTTCAGAGCCTCGACTCGATCGGTGAGCCGCTGGACTTCTTTCACAAACTTGGTAGGGGTCATATCGAGGATGGCCTTTATCTTCTCCATATTGACTTCTATTCCTCTCTGGGTGACCATGAACCCTAGGAACTTGCCCCCGGTTACCCCGCATGCACATCTGAAAGGATTCAGCCTCATGTTATGCTGGCGCAATACTCCAAACGCCTCTTCCAGGTTGGAGTAATGGTTTCGTGCTTTGGTGCTTTTGACCAGCATGTTATCCACATAAACCTCCATATTCCGTCCTATCTGCTTCTTGAAGATCTTGTTTACCAGCCTCTGATAGGTTGCCCCGGCGTTCTTGAGTCCGAAGGGCATGACTTTGTAACAGTACAGCTCTTGGTCAGTGATGAAGGCGATTTTGTCTTGGTCTGGCTTGTGCATGAAGATTTGATTATAGCCAGAGTACACATCCATGAAAAAGAAGAGTTCATGCCCGGATGTGGTGTCTACCATCTGATCAATCTGAGGGAGAGGGAAGCTGTCCTTTGGGCAAGCCTTGTTTAAATTTGTGAAGTCAATACAAATACACCATTTACCGTTGGCTTTCCTGACAATTACCACATTGGATACCCACTTTAGGTACCTGGCCTCTCTAATAAAATCGGCTTCCAGCAGGTCATCCACCTCGGTGTTGATAGTCACCTGGTGCTCAAGGGTGAAGGTCCTCTTCTTCGGAATGACCGGCTTGTACTTGGGGTCCACATTCAGGCGATGCTCGATAGTTCTAGGGTTGATCCCCAGCATGTCCTAGGCTGACCAGGCGAACAGGTCTCTGTTCTTCCGAAGCAAGGAGAGGAGTTCATTTCTGTGCTCTTCGAAGAAGTTCGCGCCTATTTGGACGGTTTGGGCGGGGTCTTCTCCGAGGGGTACAGTGGTCAGCTCCTCCGCAGGTCGCCCCCTAGGTATCCTCATCTCATCTCTGAGATCTTCTACTTTAAGGGGCAGGGCCTCTGTCTTCTTCTCTTCTCTGACAGCGTTCAAGTAGCAGGCCCGAGAGATTTTCTGATCCCCTCTAATCACTCCTATACCTTCACTGGTGGGAAATTTGACCTTCAAGTGATAGGTGGAAACAACAGCCTTCAATTTGTTGAGGGTGGGTCGGCCGATGATTATATTATAGGAGGAGGGCTACTTGACTACCAATAAGGTGGTTTGCACTGTGAAGGTCCTTGGTGCAGTTCCGACGGTCATTGGGAGGACTATACTCTCCTCAGCGAACACTGGAGAACTGCCGAAACCATAGAGAGGGGCCGAGGCTGACTCTAGATGTCCATTCTTCAGCTTCATGCACTGGTAATCATCGTGGAACAATATATCCGCTGAGCTTCCATTATCAATCAGGACCCGTCGCAGTTCACAGTTGGCAACCAAAAGAGAGACTACCACTGCATCGTCGTGAGGAGTCTGTATGTCCTATAAATCATCCTCCGTGAAGGAGATCACTGGCTCTATTTTTTTTTCTTGTGGGAGCCACTGACGGAGGCTACGGCCCTAGCGTATACTCTATTGCTCTGCCCCGAACTACCTCCAATGGTCGGGGCCCCGCAAATTGTCTTGATGATGCGGGTTGTCGTGGCCACCTCCTGCTTCTTCTGACTGGGCCTTTCTTGCTCGGCCCTAGGGTTCCTTTACGGGTCCTTTCGTTCCTGTTAACGATAGGGACATTTAGCATCTCTTCTCGGCTGCGCGGGCTCGTCCCTTCTTCGGGGCTCAGTAAATTCCTTTAAGTACCCCCGGTTGATAAGAGCTTCAATCTACTCCTTCAGGTCATGACATTCCTCAGTGTCATGACCATAGTTCTTGTGAAACCGGCACCATCACCTCTGGTGACCTCTGAGATGCGGCTTCCTAGGCAGCCATTGAAGGATGAACTTATCTTGGAGTTGCATGAGGACGTTAGTCCTGGTGGCATTGAGTGGAGTGAAGCCGTCAGCTTGAGGGTGGGGTCTATACCTGTTCTCCTAGTGGGGTCTCTTGACTGTCCCCCTCTGGGGGTCGGGATCCTTCCTCTTCTTCTCAGCTTTCCCTTCCCTCTCTCTTCTGAAGGCTTGGTCATCCTCTGCCAGCATATATTTCTCAGCTCGAGCTAGGATCTCGTTCATGTTTCTGGGTGGGCGCCGAGTCAGTTTAGAGTTGAAGATGCCAGACCTCAATCCATTTTTGAATGTCATTACCTAGATATTTGGGTCGAGGTCAGGAATCTCCCATGCTGCTGTATTGAACCGTGAGATGTAGGCTCGAAGCCTCTCCCCTCGCTGCTGGATGATGTTGAAGAGGCTCTCTGAAGTTTTCTTGGGCCCCTTGCTATTGAGGAAATGGGAGGCGACGGCGTAGCTGAGTTCTTTGAAATTACTGATGCTTCCTAGCTTTCACCTTGAGTACCAAGTACCCGCTGCCTTTTCGAGAGTCAGAGGGAAGGCGCGGCACATGACCAGGTCTGAATGCCTGTGCAGCATCATATTCGTTTTATATGTCTGTAGGTGGTCCATAGGATCTGCAGAGCCATCATACATCCTGACTTGAGGCATCCTGAAGTTGGGTGGAAGCGGGGTCTCGATGACATCTTTTGTTAATGGAGGGTCCTAGATGCAAAGTTCATCCATGAGGCTAGGATTCTTGCGTCTCAAAGCCGAGTCTATTTTTTCTTCCATTTTCTCAAACCGCCTGTCTAGGTTGAGGTTGCCTTTTGAGGAGGAGCTCTCTTTAGATCGGTTGTTATGTAGTGAGGGCTCGATATGGGGCTGGTTATAGGTTGGGTCATCCCTACCGGATGACTCAACTTGCTCTGGAGCTTGGTGAGGAGGGAAGAAAGGTTGCTGACTTCCTCCCCGTACTTGGGCCGCTAAGTCGGCTATCATCCTAGAGAGCTCCTGGAACTGAGCTTGAGTCACTAGAGCCTGGAGGTGGGCAGTCTCTTCTTCATAATTAGGAGAGTTATTTTCAGAAAGGTGAGGGCCCTGCTCTCTGGTAAGGGTGGCATGCTCGGGGATTGTTGGGAACCTGAGTCTGGATTGGTGACCGCGAGCGTCGCCTTGGATAGGAGCCGAGCACGCCGCTGGGGCTTCCTTGTTGGTTCTTCTGACACTGTTTCTTGACGGCATCATCACAGATGAGTTCTTTTTACTTTTTCGCTCTCACTGTAACGAGAGATTGTGGTTTCCCACGGACGGCACCAACCTGTTGATGCCACTAACCGTTGGTGCTGATGTGGCCTGGGTGAGGACGTGACCTGGATGTTGGCGTGGCTTTGGTGAGGACGTGGCCTGGTTCTGCACAGGTAACAGGGGTAAACTGAAGACCCTCGGAAGGAGAGGAGGGGGAGACCTCCGAGGGCGCTCCGAAGCTTAAGTTAGCTTGAGTTTAAAGGAGAAGCCGAGGGCTCAAAAGAAACCGAGGGCTTTAAGTAGTTAGAGTGTATGTGCAGATGTGTGAATGAATCGGTGAAGTTCATACCTTGGCCCATTTATAGTCGTCCGCCGGCGGAGAGGATATGATTATAAGCCCAGGTAGGGGGCGCTGTAGGGCTGCTGCAGGTCTTAGGGCGGCTGTAGGACTACAGGCATAGGCGGCGCGGAGCTGCTGCAGGCGTAGGCAGTCATAGGGCGGCGTGGAACGACGACCATAGGGTGGTTGCAGGGCTGTGCGTCGAGGAGGCCCAAGTCTGGGCCATTCTTCATGGGCCCAATGGTTTTGCTGGGCCGAGAAATTTATTGGGCTGTTTCTTGGACCGGAGCATCCATCGGGTCGAAGAGTTTGTCGGGCCTGAACTTTTTTGGACTTGGACTGTTCTGTTGGGCCTGGAGCCTGTTTGCGCCGGAGTATTTTGCTAGGCTTGGAGAATTTTGGGCCATATCAACCGATATATATACGCAACGAAAATTTGAAAATTTTCTGTACCAATAAACTTAATCCTATGAATTTTTCTATGAATCTATTAGAATGATAATCCATCTTCGTACAAGGTTATAGATTTATACCTTTATGAAGATTCCAATTGAGAATTCAGTGTGGAGTTCACGAGCTATTTGAGCATCCAGGCTTTAAGTGTATCCACACGAGAAACCAAGAACAAAAAATATATTTTCTGGAATGTCAAACACCACATGAGAAAGAATATAGGGCTAGCCGAATTCCTTATATATGTGTTAGCTCTAGATTTTTAGCTTTTTGAAAGAGAGAGAGAATAAAATCTGATTTTTTGTCTCACAAAAATTTTTTTCACTTAGGGCTTCTATCAAATAGAATATTTACATAGCTCTTACTCCTAAGAGCTCTACTATTTCTAAAATTACAATTAAAACCTAGTTTAATTAATTCTTAGAAATCTCTCTATTAACCAACTAATTTCCTTTATTCTTGCAATTGTACAATTGTGTGTGACCTTTTAGGTTCCTTATTGTGCTCGTAGTAGGTAGTAACAATTAGATCTCATCCAATTAATTAAAACTCGTTTTAATTTTAATTTGAATTAAAAATTATTTTATTTTCTCTATTTAATTAAGAATTAATTATAATTAATTATTAAGGGCTTCTACAAGTCAAGATTGATATATTATGTCATGACTACTCAGACAATATGATTTAATGTGAACCTTTCCCTTGTAAGTTATTATACAATTCAATCATTCATCATACAATGTCACTGAATAAATCTAAAGCATGGATTTACTATAAAGCTTTAATTATTTAATCATATGATATCGATCTCAAGTCTATAACTTAAATGGTGAAATTAAAAACTTCTTTCTAATTTTCATCCCACCTTGGCCAAGAAATTTCCAAATTATGACTTAATCAGATTACATAGGACATTATCTCTCTTTTAATGTGAGTGAATATGGATTGTTTATTGGACACTCACATTCTTTCATGCATAAATGATCATACCAAATTATTACCCTTTTATGACTCATGATTAAAATCACATTTAGGTAGTATCAAAGCATGATGATCAATACATAATATATCCATGGTGCCTCAAGTCCGATTATCACTGGTACAATTGCAACGTAAGAACTCCTATTGACAACTAGTAAAATATCCATTAGGAATTTCTTAGTTGAGTTAGTTTGGTGTACCTATTTTCTAACAAGTATTTGCAAAATAGTTTTAATGTCTCATACACTAGTGACTGTAAGATCAATCACACCATCAACTCATAAGAAACATAGTATGTATTAATATATCAAGATTCACCAATACTCTTATTCATGATCCTATGATTAGGGACATTTAATAATAAATCTTAAGGAAATTCATCTCACTAGCATGATCTCATCATGGTGCTTATTTTCATTACTCTTATTTTATAGGATTTATCATGTGATGCATATGTAGCGATTTGTAATAAACGCGATGAATAAGATAAATGTTATTCATTAATATTTATTGTCAATAAATTAATAAGATTAATTTACAAATAACATACCCATAACATCAAACACTATTGATTTGTGGGGAACATTACTATCAACTTTTGCTAGGGAAGATCATGGTACCATAAATAGCCAAGGCTAAGGTTTGCAGCTTGTCTTAAGTGTTTTCTGACTTAAAATTCTCTCTAAGCTCTTCAACTAGTATCTCTCTAGGCCCTAGTTTTGATTCATGTCTGGGTCCAAATAGCTTTTCCAAAGACTCGAGATTGATGTTGTAAATCTTGTTATTGGTAGAGTCAAGGACATCCGACAGGGTGCTCAATTAGTGGGACCAACTGAACTTTACCAAAACGAAAAATAAATTCAGCCGGGTCCCCAAGTCTTTATCATTTCTATAATTAGGTTCCAGTCTATCTTCATATCCAACAGATCTCTAACTCTCCCATATTTCCTTTTGAATTTTTTTTTCTCTTCAAGGGTGACTGACTTCTACCAATCTTGAACAACTTCACTATGGGGAGTATACATCATAAAGCTAATCTTCCTGAGCATAGCTAGTGTAGGCGAACTACTAGACCCTTCGCTTCTGACCCTCTTCATTGTGCAATCTTGTAAATCAAGCTTCCTTATCAGAAAAAGAGTTTTTTGATCAATGGCAAGAGATAAAAGGCGTCCCTCCACTCGTGCCTTCAAAATCCTAGGGTTTTCCCCTCTTTTACTTAGCGACCTTGATCCAGATAGGTAAGGGACCTAGCATGAGAACCATGACTGGCGCTTGGTTTTCGTCCATACCACATTATTGACTAACAATCACAGTTAGGCTACCACCCTCTACTTCCTATTTGGTTGACCAAAAAAAATATTCAATGAGAGACAAGATTTAGAAGGGAGGTGAGTGTCTGGGAAGAACTGTTCACCTTTTACCTTTTACCTTTTACCTTCCTTTAAAGCAATATAGAATACAACAATATGGACAAGAGAGTAAAATGCAAGATATATAATCCATGAATGCAAGGCTAGGGAAACAAAGCAAACAAATAAGAAAAATAAGACAAACAAGTTTGTAGCATATGTAATGAAATCCGAAGCAAAATAAATATAAGGCATCCAATATAAGGCAATTAAAGGCTTGACTTCTCAACATCTCCAACGGAGTCAGCAAGCTGTCAATACTCATCCCGCACGGAAATATATATAAATTTTTGAAACTGAATTCAAATTATCTATTGATTTTTTTTAAAGGAAATAAACCGTGATCAACAAAAATGATCTAGATTTGAAGTCTTTATCAATTATTTTATAAGACTTATTGAACACCTGTCAAAGAAAAAGATTACCCTAATAGTAATCCTTATTTAATACTAAACTAACCACGTAGATCTGCGTAATCAAGTTGAATATCTACGAAATCCCATCTAAAAAGTAGGTACCACTTAACTTTGCTCTATTGGCTTTGAAACCTAGTTCCTTGCGTTTTAAGTTGATGTGGGTCAACCGAGTAAAAATGAATTTAGATGGCCCTAATCCTTTTCTTTGATTTTATTACTATTGCTTGTCCCCTTTTCCTCCTTTTTCTATAAAGAAAATCAATTATGTATTAACACCCAAAAATTTAATAAATTGGGTCAAAGGGGACCCTAGCCATGTGGCTCTCGTATTGGCTCTTTATTTGTTTTTATCTACAAGAAAGAAATTAAAAAGAGGTTTCTTGAATTGAGTGTAAATATCATACATTAACTTGCGAATATTAAATTTCATAAAATAAGTTATATGACTAAAAGAGAAATAACAAAATCAACTTGCATAACTTAAATTACAGAAATAAATTAGGCCTAGCACAGTCCAAATGAATTTCTCCCCTTTACATTGGATCCGCAAGGCTTTTGGGCTTAATTGGACTAAACAATGCATATAGATTGGATAATCCAGCAAATACTAAAGTCTAGAAAATAAAGTCCACAAAAAGATTTGGCTTGTAATAAATCCATTTAAAATAAAGTCCGATGAAGATCCCAAACCCAATCCAAAACTCCAAGCAAACCCAAAGTAATGTAGAATTCCAGTAAGGTCAAAATAAGACTAGGCTTGGGATAAAAATTCCAAAATTCAAATAAGGCTCCCAAACACAGGCTTGAGACCATTTAAGTCCAAAGGATTTCAAATCCATTAACAAGAGTTTTTTTATTTTTTTTATTATGTCGGGCCTTGGTTTAGTCCATTTGTTATGCAAGTCCACTAAATCTTAACCCATTTTTACAAAAAGAGAGAGGAGAAGAAATTTCTGTGATTATAGATCCAACAAAAAGGTGTTTTTAAAGATATTCTGAAAAATAATTTTAAGATTTTTTTTTATTATGTTGGGCCTTGGTTTAGTCCATTTGTTATACAAGTCCACCAAATCTTAACCCATTTTTACAAATAGAGAGAGGAGAAGAAATTTACGTGATTACAGATCCAACAAAAAAGTGTTTTTAAAGATATTCTGAAAAATAATTTTAAGAACACCATTAACGTTAAGTTTATTCTAGAATCCATATTTGAAATCCATTTACTAAAACAAACCATGGTGGAATCGTCATAAGCTACACAGATTAATAGCTTTGAGATGAGTTTCGTAGAAACCAAGATGAAACATAGTGTTGTTGTCAAAAATTTGCCAAGAGTTTGAATAGTCGGAGAGGTGGACCTGTACACACGAAACAAGGAGAAAACCTAAAAGTTACCAGAAGGCCGTAGGGAGTATGCCTCTGGGGGGACTCTCCGATGCCTAAGTTAGAATAAGGTTTTGGTGAATAAGGAGAGTTATATAATACTAAGAGCTGTGAATAAAAGTTGAGTATACCTTTTGATGGTGAGAGCCCCTTTATATAGTGTTTCGGAGTAGTGTCTAATCAGGAAAGTGATTGATCACTTAGTGTTGTGATAGGAATAACATTCTCGTAGATAAAATTGGAATTATCCATAGACTGGATTTATTTGAATAACAGTTTATCCATAAGATGGAGTAGCATAATAGTATTAGGATGTTGGTATGAAATTATCATAATGCTCTTTGTCAAGTGTGGTGATTTGATTGGTTGATTTATTCGGATTGTGAAGTTACTTTCTTGTCCTTAGAGGTTGCCACGTGTTATGGTGTCACTGGCAGGATAACTTTCCCCTACATCACATAGAGAATGAGAGTTCTAGAAAAGTAAAATCAAATGCAAGAGATCGAAATCTCTTTCATTTTCGAAAGGTGAACATATTTTGGACAACAACATGGATGCTACCAAAACAGTGAAAATCCCTTGAAGGTGTTACCACAAATAGGGTATCTATCTCCCCATTTGGTGCCTTCAAGGGTTCCTTAGAACCCTGTAGACCTCGGTATTTTATTTGGAATAATTAAATTTTAGAGTTTTCGCTTTGATGCATAAAAGTGGGCAATTGTTCAATTTTGATTAATAATTATTTTGTACTTAGTTGTGTTGAGTTTGGGAACAAGTAAAATTTTGATAATAAAAACTTATGTTTAAGGGAAACTTTTGGAGTTTAAGAACTGTGTGGGTAAATTGAGAAAGAATTATAATGTGGATGGTTAGTTTTACGATTTAGAAAGCTTTGTGGTAAAAATTAGGAAGGGTTGTAAATGGAAGGATGATTTTGTAATTTCTAAAGAATTTGTCTATAAATAGGGTAGAGAGGAGAGAAGAACCATCATTTGCTAGATTTTTCTAGAGAAAAAGAGAGGGTTTGGATGAGAAGAGAGAAAATGAGGAAGAAGGAGAAGAGAAAATGAGGAAGAAGGAGAAGAGAAAAAGAATGGAGATTTTTGAAAAACTTAAGGTAATAATTTTGTTTTTCTTCTTCTTGTTTGATCTTCTGTGTAAATTAGTTAAGATTTTGAGAATCCAAGTGTTCTTGAGAAAAGTTTGAGAAAAATGGGCTTTTGATTTTAAATGTTGATTTAAGGATTCTAAGTTTAATTTCTCTTGTGGGTAATGTAAAGAACTGATGTTTAACTCTCAAAAGATTATGTTTTAAAAGATTTAAGAGTTTTATGGAGAATCAAAGGAGTTTTGAGGAAGAAAAATAAGGATTTTCGTGGGTTTTGGTGTTGAAACCCAGTAGACAGCTCATTGTGTCGAACGGACAGTCGACTGTCATTTGGGTAGAAAGTTTATATTGTTAGGACAGTTTGACTGTCCATTTGCACAATCGACTGTCCAAGCTATCTGAAGCTCTTTGGACCTCGGACAATCGACTACCCATTTAGACAGTCAACTGTGGAATTCTATTTTCACATAAAAATAATATTTTTTTCATACCTTTTTGAACCCTAGACCTTTTAAGAACAACTTAATGAGATTTTTGGGATGAAAACTTGAACTTTATGATTTAAGAAAATCACTTCTTTTCATTTGAATCTCTAAGAACAAGGTTTGCGAAAGTATTTAGATAAAAAGAGTGTTTTGTTGTAATTTAAAAACCTAGTTTCTTTTCCTTTTTAGTAATTATAGTTTGATTGATTTTATCCATTAGGTGTAGTGGAAGACCGTTTTAGAGATAAGGAGGTATCTCGGGTTTAGGAGTTGATTCGAGAGGTGAGTACACCTTACCTTTAGTAAGCTTGTTTATTCGTATAATATAAACAAAGAGTAAAAATATGATCTACCTTGACAAGTATAAACATTAGAATTCCTTGAAGAGTAAGTATATAAACGTGGTATGAATATATTATGGATTAGTGTTATGGGAATCTTGTATAGGTTAAGGTATAAATGTATAAGAAATGAGTTTGGAAATGATTTGATATAGTTATGTTTGGGAAATTGAGATGTATGTGAATGTAACGAGTACGATTGATTGACGATTTGTTGTGATTTTGGTGATGTGAATGGTTGGTGATTGCTTGCTTACATATCATTTCATTATGAATGCATTCTACATTATAATAATTGTTTGATGGTATGTTATTAAGGGGGGAGAAATGGGTCCGGTTGGTAGGTCCCTCCCTACAAGGGGTGTAAGGGTACTGAATGTATTTGGATGAGCAGGATCCCACCCAGATCAAGAGGAGGTTCGAAGATTTGATAATATTATTATTTGATATGATAATTGGACGTACCGGTATGCGGGGAGACGTCTCGGTGATGATGAGATTAGCCCAATAAGGGGGGGTGATTTGATTGTGCATTTTATTACATTGCATATCATTGCATCTCATGGATACATTGTGATGATTGGCCCATGAGGGGCATATGTAGTAATTGGCTCATGAGGGGAAAGTGTTATGATTGGCCGATAAGAGGTGTTAAAAGAAAAGAAATTGGATAAGAATTATCTATATTATTAATCGATTGAAAAGAATACAATTGACCTAATATACATAGACTTATGAATATTAAGTCTAGCATGACTAGGACACAACAATTTAAATAAGATGCACATAATCCAAGTATACTAGAACACTTATTAAGAATCCTAATAGGATTCTGAACACTCCCCCCTCAAGTTGGAGCATAGATATCATATTCACCCAACTTTTTACAAATAAATCGAACTTGAGAGCCATCTAATGGTTTAGTAAATAAATCTGCTAACTGATCTGTCGACTTCACATGTCTAGTACTAATAACATTTTGTAGAAGCTTTTCTCAAATGACATGACAATTAACTTCAATATGTTTAGTTCTCTCATGAAACACTGAATTATTTGCAATATGAATAACTGCTTGATTGTCACACACCAAGCTTATAAGACTTGATTGATTAATTCCAAGGTCTACTAACAATTGTTTTAGCCAACCATCTCACATGTAGTATGTGCCATTGCTTTATATTTGGACTTAACACTCGATCTAGACACCACACTTTGCTTCTTACTTTTCCATGATACTAAATTACCTCCAATAAATACACAATATCTAGTAGTGGACCTTCTATCAGATGGAGAGCCAGCCTAATCTGCATCAGTATAACCTTTAATTTGAATATGACCCTGATTTTGATAAAGTAAACCATGATTAGGAGCACTTTTAAGATATCTTAAAATTTGAACAATAGCATCCCAATGACTAGTTCATGGAGCATCAAGAAGTTGACTAACCATACTTGTTGCAAATGAAACATCAGGCCTAGTAATAGTCAAATAATTTAATTTTCTAACCAAACACCTATATTGCCTTGAATCAAATAATAAGTCACCTTGATCAACCGCAAGTTGTGTGTTGGGTCCATAGGACTATCTATAGGCTTACAACCTAACATTCTAGTATCAGCAAACAAGTCAAGAACATATTTATGCTGAGATAAAGAAACACTATGACGAGATCTAGCAATCTTGATACCTAAGAAGTATCTCAATTGCCCTAAATCCTTTGTCTAAAATTTAGTATTCAAGAATTGTTTCAGTTCTAGTATTCCTTCTTTATCATCTCCTATAATCACAATATCATCCACATATACAATCAATAATATCCTATTTGCCTCACTGTATTTATAAAATACCGAATGATCTACACCACATCTGTTGAGGCCAAAATTAATTAGTATTTCACTAAATCGACCAAACCACACTCGAGGAGATTATTTCAAGCCATATAGAGATTTATTTAATCAACATACTAACCCAGACTCCCCTTGAGCAACAAATCTATGTGGCTGCTCCATGTATATTTCTTCTTGTAAATCACCATTTAGAAACACATTTTTTACATCCAATTGATATAAGGGCCAATTAAAAGTAGCTGCTAGAGAGATAAACACACGAATAGACGTATTCTTTGCCACTAGGGAGAATGCCTCAACATAGTTAATATCATAAACATGTGTATACCATTTTGCTATGATGCAAGCTTTTAATCTGTCAATAGTACCATCAGGATGAACCTTTACAGTATAGACCTGGCGAAAACCAACAACAGATTTCCCAGATGGAAAAGGAACCAAGTCCCATGTATCATTAGTACTCAAGGCATGTATCTCTTCACCAATATCTGCTTCCACCCAGAATAAGACAAAGCATATGTAATAAACTTAGGAATAGAGACAGAAGAGATCAAAACAACAAACGGAACATATGAAGAAGATAAATGATCATAAGACACAAAATTAGTAATTGAATGAGCAATACATAATCGTTTACCTTTACAAAGAGAAATAGGATGATCATCCTCAGATGATGAAGGAGGATCAGGATTTGTTAACAAGGTAGCAATTGGTGGAGCAGCAGAGGCGGAAGGTTACGGACGATGGGAGTAAACTTGCGACGGAGGAGTAGACAACGAAGAGATTAATGGAGGAGGATCTAACTATGTAAGGGGCAT
Organism: Bretschneidera sinensis; assembly: GCA_023935145.1. Classification (NCBI taxonomy): domain Eukaryota; kingdom Viridiplantae; phylum Streptophyta; class Magnoliopsida; order Brassicales; family Akaniaceae; genus Bretschneidera; species Bretschneidera sinensis. The sequence goes on from CM043704.1 coordinate 14,493,518, forward strand.
GGGAACAAGTAATGGACAAGGAAATAAATCAACCAGATTTGAGATAGAATGAGACTCAGAGTAATATGGAGTAGACTTAAAGAATGTAATATCGGCACAAACTAATTGCCTTTGTAGTGAAGGACTATAACACCGATAACCTTTCTGTATACAAGAATAGCCTAAGAATATACGCTTTATGGAGCAGTGATCGAGTTTGTCAACTCCCAGATGGAGTTGATGAACAAAACAAATAGATCCAAAGACACAAAAAGGTAAATGAAATGTAACATCTCTAGAAAAGAGCACGGAGTGGGGGGTTTGGCTATTAAGAATAGAGGATGGCATATAATTGATTAAGTAACATGCAGTCATAATGGCCTCACTCCAAAACAATTTGGGGACGTGTATATGAAATAAGAGGGTACGAGCAGCATCTATAAGATGATGATTTTTTCGCTCTGCAACCCAATTTTATTGGGATGTATGAGGGCAAGATGACTAATGAATAATGCCAAACTTAGTCATAAAAGTTGTAAAAGGTTAAAAAAAAAATACTCACGAGCATTGTCACTACCGAGAATTTTAACAGATAAGTCAAATTGGGTTTTTATCTCAGCACAAAAGGCACAAAAAATAGAAAATAACTCAAACTAGTCTTTCATTAAATAAAGCCAGGTAAGCTTGGAATAATTATCCACAAAGGTAACGAAATATCGAAATCCAAGTATAGAAGTCACACGACTTGGACCAAAAATATCATAATGAACTAGCACAAAAGGACTAGACACATGATTATTAATTCGAGAAGAAAATGATACCCGATGATGCTTACTAATTGACACTACTCACATTCTAAAGATGAAATCTTACTCAAAGTAGGAACTAAAATTTTCAACTTCTCGAAGAATGGATGACCAAAACGAAAATGTACCTGAAGTGGGGATACATCAATCGAGCAAGCAATGGGTGATTGGATAGAATCAAAGTAATACAAGTCGTCTGATTCATGCCATCCACCAATTGTCTTCTTTGTTTTCAAATCCTGGATAAGAACAGAATTAGGAAGAAATGTAACAGAATAGTTAAGACATTTTGTAAGCTAACTAATAGATATCAAATTATATTGAGAAAATGGAGTATAAAGGATAAATGATAACGACATAGAAAAACTAGGGTTTACAGTGCCAATGCCATTAGCAGTGGTTTTAGATCCATCTGCAAGAATAACATCAAGAAAAGACGAAGAGTGACAAAAACTAGAGAAAACATTAGTGGTACTTGAAAAGTGAGGAGCTGTAGAGTCAAGGACCCAAGGTCTAGAGTTACTAGAGTATATACAAACTTTTTGTGTACACTTTTGGGTGGAAAGGGCTGTCGAGGAAGATCTCTGGTTGGTTGCCTTATACTGTAAGAACTCATCATACTCTACTTTGGAAACCGAAAATACAAGATCACATTTAACTAAATTCGAAGTCACACTATTAGTAAGTAGGGGATGACTTATCAAGTCCCAACATATATCTTGAGTATGCCCAGAACGATGACAGTTGGTACATCGATGAATTGAACCTCGACTATGACCAACTAACTTCCAACATGTCTTTTGAGTATGGCCTGAACATAGTATGTACATTGACGAAAACAATTGCCACCACGACCAAATAAAGTGCTAATATGAGGACGTGAATGGGGAGATACACCGGAGATAGTCGTAGATTCCATAGTGAATTTTTTCATACACCGAAGGTAAAATTAAGAGGAAAGAGAGGATAATTTTTTTTAACTGATGGACTCGGGTCTTGTTGTGATCACGGATCCTGTTTGGGCACAAATCTGATAGCAACCAAACAGATTATATCTGAGTAACCAAACAGATTATATCTGAGTAACCAAACAAAACCAAGCAACCAAATAGGTTATATCCACGTAAACAAATAGATCTGGGTCAGGTTATATCCGAGTAACTAAACAGAACCAAGCAACCGAATAAGGGATATCTTGGTAACCAAAAAAGAGATATCAAAGATATCCAAGTAACCAAACAAAATTGATGCAGATGGATTTGGGTAAACGGATGACCACCTGTGGTTGGACTGGAGTGTTGGACACATGAGTTTGGTCGTTGGAGCAGGGCGACATTGGAGGTGGTCTTCGATGACACATGGTGCCGAAAAAAGTAGCTGGAAATGGGGACCCGTGGTGGAGAAGATGACCGGAGAAAAACAGGCTTTGGTAGAGGAAGAAGGCATGATTTCAGCATGTGGACACCAGATCGGAGGAGATCAGTCAATTTCGATCCTGACTGTGTGCTCAAAGGCAAGCGGAGGTGGCGGCGTGTGCGGTGGCCGGTGGCTGTTGACGGCAGAGTCAAATGGTGACTCTGGATTATATATATATATATATATATATATATATATATATATATATATATATATATATATATATATATATATATATATATATATGTGTGTGTGTGTGTGTGTGTGTGTGTGTATGTGTTTGTAGTATCCCAAGGAACGTAATGCTTTGATACCATGTTAAAATAAAAGAAATTAGAGAATAATTCTTTGTATTATTGATCGATTGAAAAGAATACAATTGACCCAATATAATAAGCTTATGAATACTAAGTCTAATAGGACTAAGACACAATAATTTAAATAAGATGGACATAATTCAAGTCCACTAGAACACTTATTAAGAATCCTAATAGGATTCTTAACAAGGGGCATATAATGTGCTTGGCCTGGAGTAGGGCATGATCTTTGTTGTGGAAATAAAAAAGTGTTGTGATAAAAATTCTCTCTTGTTCTATTGGTCTCATGTTGTTTGAATGCATAAAGAGTGGTATGTGGTATTAAATTAAGAAAATGAGTGAATCCTAGTATTAAAGGTTTTATAATTGTATAAGAAATAAAGATAAATACTTAGAGGAAACCTAAAAACCATATTTTCATGTATTTAGTAATTAAATGAATCGTAAGAAATAATGGTAATAAAAATAATAACTTCTTTCAATGTGATTACTTCTCGTAGGGTGTGTCTTACTGAGATTTTTAGCTCACTCTTTTATTTTTTCTAACATTTCAGACAATATTGGAGGTTGGATAGTCAAATTTGAAGGAAGTCCTAATTAAGACTTTTCACTGCGGCATGCTCATCTTTCGGAGTCTTTGTTAGGGGTTTTTAAAAATTTTGAGTTTGGGTTAGTTGTTGTAAGAGAAAATACTCGAGACTTAATATAATGGGGGGAGAAATTTTCCTTTACTTGTGTATAGTAATTTTTTTTTTGATGTATTGTAAGGAGTGTTTAGTTATGAATCGTGATTATATAAACTTGTGATGTTTTGAATGAATTTTTTTATTCTTGATTAGTTGTGTCTGTTCACATATAGGTCAGGGTGCTCGGAGCTGAAAAGTGATTATACCTCCTCAGGTAGGGCCCACCCAGAGATGGGTCGTTTCACTAAAAATTACAAGATTTTTACAAATCATATGAAAAATAAGCTTTGATGCAGTTATCTCTTTCTCTTTCCCTTTTTTGCTCGAGTCCAAAACTTGCCAAAAATCAAAGAATGTCAGGATATATATAAGAAAACTTGCAAGAATAGAAAAACCCTAAAAATGAATCAACGATACAGGATTAGTGAGGATTTGCCTAGATTTTGCCATGTATGACACCATGAAGAGTAGAGGTGGTATTATTGACCCGTACCCGTTTAATTCTTAACTTGTACCTACTAAAACATGGGTATGGGCTTAGATACTAAGACCCATTAGAAATTGACTCATACCCGGCCCGACCCATAAAAATCCGAGTCAGGCTGGGTCTACCCACGGGTTAACGAATCTACCTGTTAAAATGCCAAAGCTTCTATAACCCACCCATTGCCTTAAATTCCTAGCTTTGGTCACGATTGCCAAGCTGTGAAAGACTATATAGAAACCATAAGTGATAGTGTGGATCGACTAAGGCAATTAGTTAAGAAGCTTGGCCATATAGGAAGAGCTATTGGTCAAGATTTCACGTGGCACATGAATAATGCTCAGACTTGGGTAACTGATGAAAACATTTGTTTTTATGGGTTTGTATGCTGTTATATGGATGGAAATGTGAAGATTACAGTAAGGGGAAGAGTCGTTAATGTTGCTTAGGTTACTAATAATGCATTTGCTCTTGTTAATCGATTTGTAGCAAGGCACAAAGCTGTAGTTGTAGACATTGAGAATCCTTAAGACTTCTGGTTTGTGGGTTTTTCTATTTTTATGTACAAAATGTGTGATATGATCTCTAAATTAAGGTTTTAGTGTCTAGCTTAGATTTTGTTACCTAGGTTTTGTTCTATCAAGCTAATTCTATCTTTGTTTAATCTTACTTAAAAAAAAATTAGTCTTTTGAATACCTAATTGATGCAATTGTTGTGATATGAGTTCTTGATATAAATAAAAATGGGTCGATCAATTTTATTTAAGACCCGCGAGTTTAACCTTTTTTTGATGGGTCGGGAATGGGCATGAAATATTGGAGCCGTTGGGAAGTGGGCATTTTTGGCATATACCCATTGACTTGTCACTTGTGACACCAGGCCCACACTCGGTCTGACCTACCCATTTTCCACCTCTAACGAAGAGCAGATTGTGAGTTAGCAAGGGATTTCACTAAATCATGGAGGCATGTGATCATTAGATCGATGGGCGAGGTATTAGGGAGGAATCGATGTAGTTTTCATGAGGAAGAGGAGGAGAAGAGTTAAGTTTAAACGGGGATTAAGGAAAGAGGTCATGGAACCTCCTTGGTTACATAGAGTTTAAGGTGAGGGATTAGGGTTTGATATGACACAATAGAGAGGAAGATGAGAGGAGATTAGGGGAGTAGGAGATTAGGGTTAGGGCGGGTTGAAAATGTACTTATAATGGGGGCAAAGCAAGTTATGGTCAGGGTAAACGGGTTTGGATTCCAGGTTGGTTTTAGCCCATGGTTAGAAGGAGCTAGGTTAGGCTGAATTGGGTTGGGTTGTAGCTTAGTTTTTGGCCTTGGTTTGGGTTTGAGCTGGAATTTTTGGGCCCGACTTAATTCATTTTGGTTTTGGATTTCTTTAGGCTGTATTTGGGCTCCTATATGGGTTGTATTTCAAACTGTTGGACCCCTTTTCAAATCTATTAACCCAAAATTTTCTTTTTTATTTTATTTTTCTTTCAATTGCATTATTTATTTATATTTGCTTTTGTATTTACTCTTCTATTTAACCTATTTCGACACTAAGATTTTCTTATTCATTTTGACACCAAACTAAGTTGATTTTTTTTTGTATTTTTATTGTTGACAAATACTTTCTAGGATTCTATGATCCTTAAATTTTATTCAAAACATAAAGTAAAGAAAAAGATCAATTTCCAAATTTAACTATATAATATAAACCTAAAAATTTAAAATAACTTTCGAAGAATAAAATCAAAAAATGGAAAAATGGTCAAAATTGGGTGTCTACAATTATTTCTCAGGATGAGGTTGAACATGAGTAACTTCATATTGCATTAATTATTCTTGAATGAAACTATTTGGCAAAGTTTTATGGTCTTTGTGCTACCCCTTCAACTAGATTTTAGTGCTTGAGGTCTACAGTGTCAAAGTTGGCTCATATGATCATTGGCGAGTAATATTTGATCTCCAACTGACAACAATTATAATAAATGTGACGACCATATAAATCTATTTTAGGTCAAGAGCTTCAAATTCAACTAAAGTTTGAAGCGTAAATAACACCATTGGTCCCTCAGTCAATTTTATCCCAAGGTTTTCAATTGCGACAAATAATTCCCCCAACTATTAATTTTTTCTACTTAAGTTGGCCATCAAATCCACCTCACTCCATTAGTGTTGTTAGCACATAGGATAAAACAATTAACCATCTGGTTAAATTATTTAGCCTCTTGTCACATTGAAAGCGAGAACTCTCTACACCTAGTTTTGCAAGATAAGGTTATCTTCTTGGAGATTTATTTAATATCGTCTTATAAGAGTTGCTTGTCCTTGAAGTATTAAGGGTCCGTTTGGTTCACAAATAGGATTATAGTGGGATAGTATTAAGATTAACATGGAATAGTATAATGGGAGATTAAATATGTAATACCTTAATCTTATGTTTGGTTCAAAAGATTTCTATTTTGAGACTAAAGTGGGATAAAAAGTCTAAGTACCAAAATAACCTAGAACTATTCATCATCTCTATTTTTCTTTTGCATAAACCCTAAAATTTAATAATAATAATTACTATTATTATATTATTATTATTATAATTAAAATTATAAAAAATAATAGTTATTACTAAATTGATATTTTATTATCATAAATACAATAATAATTATTATAATTACTATAATAATATTTAAAAATTATAATTATAAGAATGGTAATTATTATTATCATTATAATTATAAGAATAATATTATTATAATTATTACTATTTACGTATTATTATTATCATCATTAAATGTTTTATTACATTTACTATCATAATAATAATAAGAATAATAATAAATAATATTTATTATTAAATTATTATTTTCATCATCATAATTAAAATAATTATTATTATGATTACCATAATAATATATAATATTTTTGTTATTATTATAGTAATAATTAATTTCATTATTATAGCTAATATAATTATTATTATCATAAGAAAAAATTATTTTTAATAATATTATAATTATTATAATAAGTATTACTTTAGGAGTGGTACATCCTTACTCGCATCTTTGTGTTTCCTAAGAGTAGGCGAACATGCAACAAAGTTTGAGTTCTAGAGTTTTCTCATTTGGAACCTTGAGTAGTAGGCCCGTAAAAAGTTGGATTTTGATAATGGCTTAGTGGAGCCCAAGTTGGGGTAAGCCCCGTGGCTGGGGCCTGATAACTTATCTTAGTGAGTGCACGCGTAAGACATCTCAAGTTCCAGAGAGAGGGATCATGAGTTTGGTGGGTATGAAACCCTCAGCCAAAGGAGTGCACCCAAGAGAAGTGGTGCCCCAAGAGTTTGGTTGGCATAAGTGCCTAGCTCATAGGATCTAACCAAAGGGATGGGAATCTTAAGGGGTATTGCATTTCACTTGAGGCAAGTTAAAAGGGTTATCTTGTGATGTGGAGAAGAAAGTTGCACAGCCTGTTGGGAGTCGAGTTTCAATTTTGAGGTATGGTGTAGCATCATCATTGGGTAATCAGTGAAGTGTTTTAGTTGGCTTGCGTGAAGTTTGTTATGGAGCTTTGAGTTGAGTTTGTGTGCTCTTAAAGACAAGGAGCAGATTTGAGCTTGAGGGAGATGGAAGCAGAAGTGTGAGTGTGCATCTTTAATCAAGTCCATAGAGATGGGCAAGAGACTCTTGAGTACCTAGATTGGTACATGTGGTGCTCAATGAATCATGGGAAGATGTACAAAGCTTTCTGCGAAAGCTGAGCTCTAGTTCTTATACTGCGAGTCGATAAGGACATCAACAAGATGAAGTGGGGGAGAATGTCACGGTATGCACCATTTGGCATGGTTTCTACCTATGAGTTAGCCTTTGAGTGGGCTGTGGTGATCTATATGAGTTATGTGTAGTATAAGTTAAAGCTTGAAGCATGAGAGAAGAGTGCAATAATGCACACAAGCCACCTATACTGTCCATGAAGCTCCCCGCTTCATGGAGGCTTGAGTCACCCTCGTGGTGGCGCCAAACCTGCACTCTAAGTTTCCTTAAGAGGTTCACTTAGTTCCACACATGTCTCAAACTATGGCCTACGTGTGCACACCATGGGTGGTAGAGAGCCCAACACCATACCCCGCTTAAAGAGTTTTAAGTCATTCTGAGCATTTCCAATAGGAAATAAACCTCATACTTGAGGTGTCATAATACTTTAATAAATATAATTTTACACAACTCGTCAAATCCAAGCATACCATATCACTGCACGTATCTTCAAGATACTCCCCAAAATTTCCCATTAATTTTCGGAGTATAAATCACATAGTTACGAAAATACCACTTTGCCACTCTAGCACACCACTTGCACACATCTACTTCACAACTGCCTTATAATGCTCTCGGTTAGGATGGTGGACTATCATCTATATGTCCAACATAAGGAAAGAGGGAATTGTGTATCAATAGGTGAACAACGGATCAGTGGTAAGCATAATAAGGGGCGACATTGTGCGTTCTCGGTGGGCAAACAATGTAAGAAGAATTACAGGTCTTTGAGCTAGGAATGAACACAAATGACAACTCTATAGAATTTCTAGGATGTTTTAGGGTTCCAATAGGACTTTACTCGTGTGCTCTTAATCGAGTAAGTGTTCCTCATTCGGGTTTAAAGGTACGAGGGTTGATGAAGAACATTAGCACATGTTCATGTCTATTCGGGTCAGTGGGATATTGCGGTTGGTTCAAGATTGACGTGATAAACTCTAGGACAAGATTAGGTATCTTTCGAGTTTCTTAGCATCATGGTTTGAGTTTTAGAGGAAGTGTGATGAGTTATGTAGCGTCTAAAAGGATGTCTTGCGAGTTTTTGAGGTGAAAACTCAAGGTTGGCTAGGACTTGGAGAAGTTTTAGCACTACACGATCCTCTATATTTAGGGAAAATATGACGGATCGTGATAGTTGGTATCAAAGCCAAACTACTCCCCATTATAGTGGCTTAGTTTCGAGTACAGACTTCGACCTATGGTTATTTGTAGCTTCTTGAGCAAGATTGCAATATCGATTATCGATTTTGTGGTATACATAAGTCAAGAGGATTCAACATGACCACACTTGAACAGAGGCAAGTTGTGGCCTTGTCCCAAGTTTTAATTGTAGCTTGGTGCTGTGATCTCGACCAATGGACCAATGTAACCAAAAGGTTTTCGTATAGTTACTAGCATTGGAGAGAAGACCCTTATGGAACATGTATGAGCATGTTTCATGAGGGAGTTTCAAGTATGGGCTAGTGTGTTTATCCGAGACGGTGGAATTGTTCATGAGACATGGATAGTGAGTGATGTGAAAATATTTAAATGTTAACAAAATCGTAACAAGTAGTAAAGTTTTAAAGAAAAAGAAGTTTCGAACCCACATGGATTAATTATGCTATTGAGTATTGAAATTTACCAAATTATTCACTATTTGGAAATAAAACCAAAATTTTAAAGACTTTACCACCTAAATTAAACTAAAGTGCACGACAAAGATAAATTAAAAGAAAAGAGAATAAAACTTAAGGTTGTAAAGATAATAAAAATAAATCTAGAGCTTTTGATTTCACCTAGCTAATCCCACATGATTTATTATTCCTTGTTATAAAATTGCAATTTTTCAAGCTGATGAAAAATAAATCCCTTAATTATTGAATGTTTTCTCTCGAATAACATTAAAAATATCTCCACCTAATAATTCATCATATCTCTATATAAATTAAATTATTTGAAGATTCTTTAAGTTCTTTGGATTTTTCTAAAATCACACTAATTGCGGTAAAGTATCTCTATATTTCACTTGACTAATGATGTTTAATCCTAAAAGCTTCTAATCACAAATTACCTATCGCTTTCATTATGATTCAATAAATCAAACAATAATTGGCCAGAAAATTGTAAGCAATAAGATCAAGGATAAACACTAAACATAAAAAAACTTTGAAATAAAACAACTTGGAATTTAAATTGTGTGTTCAAAGCTAGACTACATCAAAGCCCTAGAAAAATAAAATTAGTTCATTACAAATCTAAAATCAACCATGTTCTTATTGGAATGCATCAAAAGAAAACTAAAGAGAAGAGAATAAAACTCTTTTGCTTGAAATAAGTTGATGAAACATTCAAGATTGTTGAAGAACTCTCTTCATTGAGACTTGGCAGTCGCCCTCATTCTCTTCTCTCTTTATTATTAATGTCTAGGAAAAATCTGAAGTAACTCCAATAAGAGAGCGCCCGGCCATATATATAGGCAAACTCCTAGAAAAGAAAAGGAAAGTAAAATAATACTATTCCTTCTAGAAAAATGAAAGACATTTAAATGGAAAATGCTTTTACTACTAGGAAAACATGAAATAGGAAAGTAACTAAAAGGAAATATAACACAAAATAGGAAAAAGTGCGGCCTAGGAAAAGGAAAGACATTGAAATGGGAAATACTTCTAATACTAGGAAAACATGAAATATGAAAGTAACTGATGCAGGAGGATCCGAGTCAGATGATGCTGAGTTGTCAGATAACACGTTGTTGGCACTGAGATACCTTGAGTTGGCATATCAACGCAAAAATGGCAGGTGGACTATCTATAATGGTTGACTGCCGTTGATTCTGTTTTAGGCCTTCAAATTTGCAGTTTTCAGTTTTAGGAAACTTTCCATTTGCAATTTCCTTTTGTATTCAAGTCAGAATTGACTGCCGTTGATTCTGCCTTAATACAATCGCTTAATTTTACTAATTTCCTTAGTTTTCCCTAGGATTATGTTTTTGGAGATTTTTTCCTTTTTTTTTAATTTGACCTTATAAATAAGTAGGCCACATACGGAAAAGACAGATTATCATTATTATTCGATTTGCAAAATTTTAAATTAAACATCAGAGGTGTTTCTTTGTGTTTTTAGGGTTTCGCTTGTGTATTTCCCTGTGAAATATCTGTTGAAACTAGCCTGCAGAATAATCGCTATTCTGCTTGATGTTAGTTTGTATCAGAGCTTCAGCATCTTCCTGGGGTGAGATTTCATCAGTTCCATGGCTGGTGGTCGTGGTCGTGGTCGTTGCGGGCAGGTTCCGAACGAGGAAGTCCCACGCCGTGATCGTAACATTCAGGATGCGATGATTGAGGATTTACAGAGGCAAGTTGCAGAGTTAACCCAGCATCTAGCGGCGCAGAATTTCGGTGATCGTGAGATGGAAGATCACAACTCTGATTCCAGTTTCGAAAACCCACATCACAATCCTGCACGATTCTGGGAGCACCGTGGTCGGGAAGATCATTATGGAGACCTCGGTTTCATAGTGGATCTACCTGAGTTTTCTGGTATGTTACAAGCCGAGGGATTCGTCGATTGGTTGAATGAAGTGGAATGTATTTTCGAGTATAAGGAAGTCCCAGATCGTGTCAAGGTGAAACTGGTTGCCATCAAACTGAAGGGCAGAGCATCTGCGTGGTGGGAGCAGTTGAGGTGCTCGCGCGATCGGCAAGGCAAGGCCAAGATCACAGATTGGGAGAAGATGAAGAAGAAGATGAAGGGTCACTTCCTTCCTTTCGGCTACACTCAAACCTTGTTTCAGTGACTTCATTCGTTGAGGCAAGGCACGAGATCGGTTGATGATTACACGGAGGAGTTCTATCAATTGATAGCCTGGAATGATTTATCTGAGATGGAAGAGCAGATGGTGGCACAGTATTTGGGGGGATTACGACAGCCCCTGCAGGATGTCCTCAGCCTTCACTCGCTGTGGACCGTTTCTGAAGCATACCAGCGTGCACTTGTGGTGGAAAAATAGCAGAACAGGAGCCCAATGAACAGAAGCGATCAAAGCGGTCAACTAGTTCACCCTCAAGAATCCCGTCCTGCCCAGCAGCCACCCCATGGTAACTCTAACTCAAATATTAGATGTTTCAGATATGGTGAACATGGACATAAAGTGACTGAGTGCAGGAAGCCTACTAGTTAGAAGGGCAAAAATCTCCTGATTGAGGACGATGGGCTAGACGAAACTGAGGAGATTGGAGAGCCTGTGTATGACGATGATGAATATGGAGATGTGTTGTATGGAGATGGCCATGAGACTCTGGTCGTTCATAAAAGTCTACTGACCCCCAAGGGCGATACAGGGGACGATTGGTTGAGAACCAATATTTTCCACACTACCTGCACAGTTGCAGATAAAGTCTGCAAGATGATCATTGACAGTGGTAGTTGTGAGAATGTAGTGTCTGAAGAGACTGTTCAGAAACTGCAGTTGAAGACAGATCGTCATCCTAAGTCGTATAAATTGTCATGGTTGAATAAAGGCAGTAAGGTAACAGTAGATAGGCAATGCCTAGTGTCTTTTTTGATTGGTAGGAAATATTTTGATAATGCTTGGTGTGATGTTGTGTCTATGGATGCTTGTCATGTATTGTTAGGCAGACCTTGGCAGTATGATCGCAGTGTTATTCATGATGGGCGAAAAAATACATATTCCCTTAGCATCAAAGGGAAGAAGATTGTGTTGGCATCTCGTCGGGAAGGAACTACTCCTACCCCGGTAGCCAATAATACTAATCTGCTTTCGATGTCCAGGTTTTTAGCTGAGATTGAGCGTGGAGATGTGGTCTATGCTTTGTTGCCTTGTGGGAATAGTGCAGCAGACATGATTCCAGATTTACCAGCAGAGGTGCAGCAGCTGCTAGCAGAGTTTTCTGACCTGATGCCAGTGGATCTTCCTCTTGGGTTGTCGCCTGATGTCTTTAATGTGAAACACCTGAGTCCTTGTTTTGTGGATTCCGATGAAGCTATTGTGAACTCGAGGATGAGTTCTTTCCAACCCGAGGCGACTAATGCAGGAGGATCCGAGTCAGATGATGCTGAGTTGTCAGATAACACGTTGTTGGCACTGAGATACCTTGATTTGGCAGATCAACGCAAAAATGGCAGGTGGACTACCTAGAACGGTTAACTGCCGTTGATTCTATTTTAGGCTTTCAAAAACTTTCCATTTGCAATTTCCTTTTGTATTCAAGTCAGAATTGACTGTCGTTGATTCTGCCTTAATATAATCGCTTAATTTTAGTAATTTCCTTAGTTTTCCCCAGGATTACGTTTTCAGGGATTTTTTTCTTTTTTTTTTAATTTGACCTTATAAATAAGGAGGCCACATACGGAAAAGACAGATTATCATTATTATTGGATTTGCAAAATTTTAAATTAAACATCAGAGGTGTTTTTCTGTGTTTTTAGGGTTTCTCTTGTGTTTTTCCCTGTGAAATATCTGTTGAAACTAGCCTGCAGAATAATCGCTATTTTGTCCGGTGTCAGTAACTAAAATGAAATATAAAACAAAATAAGAAAAGATGGGGCATAAGCAAATAAAATCAAATAAATAAAAATCAAATCAAATCAAATCAAAAGAAATGAAGGAAAACTAACAATTTTATTAAGTAAATGAGTAATAAAAATCATATAAAAATTACACTTATCAAATTCCTCCAAACATAAAATTTGCTAGCCCTCAAGCAAAAAAAAAGAGAAAAACAACCAAAGACAAGAATAGGTTTAATTCATAAAATTTGTTGCCTCAAAGATTGCCTAAAGTTTTTAATCCGAAGGAATCATTCAATATCACGCAAGTCCAAAAGTTAATTCAAAACTCAATTCCACCTCATTATCAATCCTCTCATTCATGCATACATATCATTCTCACTTTATTATTAGCTTCCCGGATGATTTTATGTAAACAAGTAAACATACAGTGGATCTCTAGTTATGAAATTGATAATTCAAACTCCATAGGCTTTCTTTTCAAATCACTCTCCACTAATGTAGAACAAAAATATTACTAAGGATCAATAAGTCTTTATTAGGCTTGTAATGTAAGGCTAAGGTGAGAGCTACAAAGAAAAGATAGGATTCAAACATAGCAAGAGAACTTAATTTTGAACATAAACAAAACAAATAGAGCATACTCACTTCAAACTTATACACTTCTTCTCAATCCTTTGAATCTCTTAAAACACCTCTCTTTATCGTTCTTTCAAAGATCCCCTTTATGTTTATTTTTTTGTTTTTTGTTTTTTGTTTTGATTTTTGATTTTTAACACTTCCCAAGACCTTGTTGACTTTTCTCACCCCCAATCTTATGACTTTGATAACACAGGCTGCAATAAAATTTACTTATAAACTTTCTACCTCTCACACCTTCCATGCTCTTCTGACTTTGTGTAAACTTAGTTCTTTTGAAAGGTAAGGAAATTAGTGTTTAAGCTCAAATAGGGTAGGGAATATGATGTTTTATAAAAATAAAAAATACAAGACCAAATTATAATTCAACAAAGCTCAAAGGGGTGACTAGGGATAAAGATAATAAATAGGTAAGCTTGAAAGGCTTAATCGATTCAAAGAATGCCTAAATCATTTCCCAAGTAATATTTTATCTAGGATTTCGCCTCGAGTGTCATCAAACAAGTTCTAGAGTTTGTTGAGACTATACAAATTTACAATATTCACATAAAATTTATCTAGGTATGCAAAACAATTAATGATCATGATAACATGGGCTGAATATAAAAAATCTCAAATTAAGAAAAATCAAGTCAAGGATTAACAAATAGACTCAAGAAATAAAAATTTTCCCTAAAAATTATAGTCAATTTCAACCATATTCTTATCATAGGCCTTTTTATTTGTCAAACCAAATTTTTTTTTTTTAAATTTAATTTTTTTCTTTTTTTTTTTAAAATAAACATAAACTCCCTTCCCCCAAACTTATATAATACATTGTCATCAATGAGAAAGAAGAATAAAAAATAAATAAAAAGAATGAGAAATGGTAAGAAATGCTCCCCTGATTTTCAATTGAATGTTGTCCTTGAAAGTGCAACCGTGTAACACATTTGAGAGCCCCAAACTTATACAAACTTGCAAGATGAAAACAAAAATAAAAAGATTAAAAAAAAATAAAAATTAAAGAGAAAAAAAAACTTGGGTTGCCTCCCAAAAAGCACTTTGTTCAAAGTCTATAGCTGGACATTCTCTAAATCATTATTTAGGATTGGCGAGATTGATGGCAAAATTTTGCGTGCTAAATTCTCCATCCACATATGACTTTAACCTCTGTCCATTAACCTTGAATATCCCTTTTGTCTCATAATGAACTTCAACCGCTCCATATAGAAAAACACTAGTCACAACAAATGATCCCGACCACTTAGATCGCAACTTTACTGGAAAAAGTCGAAGTCTTGAATTGAATAGTAAAAATTTATGCCCTACTTCGAACTCTCTTCTCAAAATATGCTTATCATGCCATCTTTTAGTTTTATCCTTGTAAATCTGAGCATTCTCATAAGCATCATTATGAAACTCATCCATCTCATTAATTTGCAACATCCTCTTCTCACCCGTAACCATTAAATCAAAATTAAGTGTCTTTATCGCCCAATAAGCTCTATGTTCTAGCTCCATGGGTAAATGACATGCTTTTCCATAAACTAACCGATAAGGTGATATTCCAATCGGTGTTTTAAATGCTGTCCTATAAGCCCATAATGCATCACCTAACCTTCATGCCCAATCCTTTCGTGAGATACTAACGATCTTCTCAAGTATGTGCTTCAACTCCCTATTGGACACCTCAACTTGGCCACTTGTTTGTGGATGATATGGTGTTGCCACATGATGAGTAACTCCATACTTAGTAAGTAAAGCTTCAAATGGACAGTCGCAAAAATGCTTTCCACCATCACTAATTATCGCCCTTAGAGTGCCAAATCGGGAAAATATATTGTTTCGAAGAAAATTCACCACAACCCTGTCATCATTGATCGGCAAAGCAGCAGCTTCCACCCACTTGGTGACATAATTTATAGCCATCAAAATAAATTTGTTAGAACATTAAGATGGAAAAGGACCCAAGAAATCTATCCCCCAAACATCAAACAATTCAATCATTAAAATATTATTCAAAGGCATCTCATATTTCCTAGAAATATTCCCAACCCGTTGATATTGATCAGATAAATTAACAAAGTTAAAAGAATCTTTAGAAATAGAAGGCCAATAAAACCTAGATTGCAAAATTTTTGCTGCTGTTTTTGCTCCATCAAAGTGGCCGTCCATTTCCAATGAGTGGCAATGTTGGAGTATGCTCTCCATCTCTTCTTCAGGTACACATCTCCTAATTATCTGATCTGTACAATGTTGGAATAGAAAGATTCCTCCTAAAAATAATACTTCAAGTCAGAGAAGAAATTCTTCTTTTGTTGATATATCATCCTGGGAGGTAGAATTCGCGACACCAAGTAGTTGACTATGTCGGCATACCATGGAACAACCTGAACAACCGTCAAATGCTCATCCAAAAATATTTCATTAATTGGAAATTGTTGCTTATCATCCACACTTTTAGGCTCAATCCAGGACAAGTGATCTGCCACCAAATTTTCGATACCCTTCTTGTCTTTGATCTCCAAATCAAACTCTTGTAGAAGCAAAATCCATCGAAGTAATCTTAGTTTAGCATCCTTCTTCGTAAGTAAGTACTTAAGAGTGGAGTGTAGACAACCACCTTAGAACCTTTCAAGTATGAACGAAATTTGTGAAAAGCAAAAACAACTGCTAATAATTCTTTTTTAGTAGTAGCATAATTAAGTTGAGCTTCCGTTAAAGTCCTACTTACATAATAGATAACATGAAAATTTTTATCTTTTCTCTACCCTAAAACAGCCCCTATAGCAAAATCACTAGAATCACACATCAATTCAAAAGGTAAATTTCAATATGGTGAAAGAATTATAGGTGCTAAAATTAATTTCTTTTTCAATGTTTCAAAAGCTTGCAAGCATTCATGAAAAAAAATCAAACAGTGCATCTTTAATCAAAAGATTGCAAAGAGGTTTAGTAATTTGAGAAAAATCCTTAATGGACCATTGATAAAACCCACCGTGACCCAAGAAACTTCTCACGCATTGGTCGGTGGTGGGAATTTTTTAATAACATCTATTTTGGCTCTATCAAGTTCAATTCCCTTGAAGGAAATTCGATGGCCAAGCACTATCCCTTCCTCGACCATAAAGTGGCATTTTTCCCAGTTTAAAACTAAATTAGTCTCCTCACATCATTGAAAAACCAAAGGCAAGTTAGATATAAAATTATCAAAAGAATAACCAAAAACTGAGAAGTCATCCATGAGTACTTCTATAAATTTTTCCACCATGTCGGAGAAAATAGACATCATGCATCTCTGGAACGTGGCTGGAGCATTGCGAAGACCAAAAGGATATGCAAAAGTTTCATAAAGAGACGTGAAAGTAGTGTTCTCTTGATCTTCGAGAGAAATTATGATTTAATTGTATCATGAATACCCATCTAAAAACAATAGTAAGCATGGTCAGCAAGTCTTTCTAGTATTTGGTCGATAAAAGGCAATGGAAAATGATCTTTTTGAGTTGCATCATTAAGTCTTCGATAATCTATGCATACTCACCATCCCGTGACTGTCCTTGTTGGTATAAGTTCATTGTTTTCATTCTTTAACACAGTTATTCCTCGTTCTTTGGGACCACTTGAACTGGACTCATCCATGCACTATCCGAGATTGGATAGATAACTCCAGCATCTAAAAGCTTTAATACTTCTTTAAGCACCATTTCTTCCATTGATGGATTCAATCTCTGTTGTGGTTGAACTATCACCTTGAAACTATCCTCGATTAAAATCTTATGCATAAAAATTGAAAGACTAATTCCCTTGATATCCGAGATTGTCCATCCCAAAGCCATCTTTTGCTCCCTTAAAACTCTTAGCAACTTTTATTACTCTACATCACTTAAAGAACCATTAATAATAACCGAAAAAGTAAAGTCTTGGCCTAAGAAAGCATACCTCAAATTTAAAGGAAGCAGTCTGAGCTCAAGTTTGGGTTGTTCTTTACTTGAAGATGTTAGCATTGATGAACCTAGCTCTTCCAATTTCGGCTTTATGGAAGGATGAAAGGATGGTGTAGCTTTCAAATACCTTACAAACTCCCTAACCTCTTCATTCTTGGATTTAAGAGTTGTAGAATGAGTAAGACACATCTCAAGTGGCAGCTTTGAAAATCCAGCCCTATAGGTTTCGACCACCACTAAGTTGATGTCACTAATTTGAAAACAAGAGTGTACTTCGAAAGGAAAATCCATAACCTTAAATACATCAAAAGTAACTTGCTCATCATCAACCCTCAAAATAAGTTTCCCTTGTTGGACATCAATTAAAGTTCTTGCCGTAGCAAGAAAAGGTCACTCCTCCTCCATGTCTCGCATAATAAAATCCGTCGAAAAAATAAACTTGTCCACCTTCACCAAAACGTCTTCAATGAGTCCTCGCGGGTGCTTGATAGACCTGTTTGTCAATTGTAAAGAGACCGTAGTAGACTATGCTTCTCCAAGACCTAACGTCCTGAAAACTGAAAAAGACATAAGATTAATACTTGCTCCTAAATCACATAAAGCTTTATCAAAATAAGAATTTCCTATAGTGCAAGGAATTATAAAACTATCTAGATCTTTAAATTTATAAAGCAACTTCTTTTGTAAAATTGCACTACTCTCTTCGGTTAACATCACCGTCTCATGCTCTTCCAACTTTCACTTGTTTGATAAAATATCCTTAAAAAACTTAGTATATTTAGGCATTTGCTCTAAAGCTTCAATAAGATGAATATTGATATAAAATTGCTTAAAAATACTAAGAAATTTAGAGAATTGATTATCTAACTTATTATTTTTTTAAGTCTTTGAGGAAAAGGAATCAGTGGATCATAAATTGAAAGAGAATTTGTTTCGGATGTAAACTCACTAGAATTCGTGGGTTTTGAAGATTCTTTATTCTCTTTAGAATTTCTAGCTTGCTGGTCGGCCACTTACTGCTCCAATTCTTCCATCTTTGGCTTAGATTCCACATGATTTCCAGCTTTATCTTGCTCGGTACTTGCTCCTTGTGGCTGCTTAATTGTCCTCCCACTTCTCAATGCTATTGCTTTGACATGTTCCTTAGGATTGGTAATGGTATTGCTCGGCAAAGTTCCTATTGTCCTCTCTATAAGATTGTTTGAAAGCTGACCAATTGGAGCCTCAAGGTTATGAATCGAATTTGTATTGTTTTGGATCGCCAAATTTGTCTTTTGTATGTATTGCGTGAACATCTCCTCCAATGTCGGCTTTTTCCTTGCTGTGAAAAATTTTGAGGTGGTCTAGCTGCCCCTAGATTGTTGCTTCACAAAAAATTGGGGTGATTTCTCCATTTGAGATTGAACGTGTTTGAATAAGGATTGTTTTGACCTTGGAAATTGGACACGTAATTAGCTTGTTAAGAATTTGGTTGAACAAATGGATTCCCCACTTGAAAATCGATACTTGAGTGATTTCTTGCAAAATAATCACACACAACATTAGTTTGAATAGAATTAACATTCGTCTTACCTAGTTGTTTAGATAAAGTTGCCATTTGTGTTGCCAATGTGGTAATAGAATCAAGTTCAAAAACTCCAGCCGCCTTTCTTGGCATTGCTCTCTCCGAAGGCCATTGATAGTTGCTAGATGATAAATCCTCCAAAAGTTAATAAGCTTCTTCATGAGTTTTACTCATTAAAGCCCCTCCAGCTGCTGCATTAACCATGGACCTATTTTAGCTCCCAAACCATTGTAGAATGTTTGGACTTGAAGGTCATGATGAGGAAACTTTCACAATAAATCTTTGTACCTCTCCTATGCTTCATACTAAGATTCGTTTTCAATTGAGTGAATGTGGTAATATCATTCCTTAGATTTACTGTCTTGGCCGAAGGGAAATACTTTGCCAAAATGTTTTGTGCTAACTCCTCCCAGGTAGTAATAACTATAGGTGGTAGAGAATTCAGCTAGGCTTTCACTTTTTCTTTGAGTGAAAAATGGAAAAGTCTCAAACGAATAGCATTATCTGTCACTCAATTATGCTTGAAAGTGTCGCAAATCTCTAGAAAATTTGTGATACAAACATTAGGATCCTTTTGCGACAACCCCACAAACTGAACAATTTGCTGTATCATTTGAATTATTGTCGGCTTAATCTTGAAATTAATAGCTTGTATAGTCGGCCTCCGTATGCTAGATGTAGCCCTATTAATCGAGGGTGTAGCATAGTCCCTCAAAGCCCTATTCGCCTCTCTATTCTACTGATCCGCCATAGTGATGGCAGGTGTGGTGACTTCTTGCTTCTTATTTTTCTTGATTCGACGCAAAGTTCTCTCAATCTTGAGATCAAAAAGTGTAGACTCTAATGGTTTAGAACGGGGCATACACTTCTAAATCTTGAAATAAAAATAAAATAAAAGCAAAACTGAGATCTAATCTCCAATCTTAAAAAAAATAAAAAAAAATCCAAGTTAGTAACAATCTAGCTAGTATCAATATAAATTAAAAATAATTAGTCCCCGGCAATAGCGCCAAAAACTTGGTGTGAAAATATTTGCAAGTGACCAAAATCACAACAAGTATTAAAGCTTTAAAGAAAAAGTATCAAACCCAGAGTATTGAAATTTACCAAATTATTTACTATTTGGAAATAAAACCAAAATTTTAAAGACTTTACCACCTAAATTAAAGTAAAGGGCTTGACAAAGATAAATTAAAAGAAAAGAGAATAAAACCTAACGTTGTAGAGATAATAAAAATAAAT
The DNA here is from genome assembly GCA_023935145.1 of Bretschneidera sinensis. Taxonomy (NCBI): domain Eukaryota; kingdom Viridiplantae; phylum Streptophyta; class Magnoliopsida; order Brassicales; family Akaniaceae; genus Bretschneidera; species Bretschneidera sinensis. The sequence continues at coordinate 14,513,888 of CM043704.1, forward strand.
CTAGAGCTTTAGATTTCACTTAGCTAATCCCACACAATTTATTATTCCTTGTTATAAAATTCTAATTGTTCAAGTTGATGAAAAATAAATCCCTTAATTATTCAATGTTTTCTCTCGAATAACATTAGAAATATCTCCACCTAATAATTCATCATATCTCTATGTAAATTAAATTATTTGAAGATTCATTAAGTTCTTTGGATTTTTATAAAATCACACTAATTATGGTAAAGTATCTCTATCTTTTGCTCAACTAATGGTGTTTAATCCTAAAAGCTTCTAATCACAAATTACTTTTTAGTTTCATTTTGATTAAAAAAATTAAACAATAATTGTCTAGAAAATTATAAGCAATAAGATCAAGAATAAAAACTCAACTTAAAAAAACTTTAAAATAAAATAACTTGGAATTTAAATTCTGTGTTCAAAGCTAGACTACATCAAAGCCCTAGAAAAATAAAATTAGTTCATAACAAATCTGAAATCAACTATGTTCTTATTAGAATGCATCAAAAGAAAACTAAAGAGAAGAGAATAAAGCTCTTTTGCTTAAAATAAGTTGATGAAACATCCAAGATTGTGGAAGATCTCTCTTCATTGAGACTTGGTAGTTGCCCTCATTCTCTTCTCTCTTTATTATTAATGTCTAGGAAAAATCTGAAGTAACTCCAATAAGAGAGCATCCGGCCATGTATATAGGCAAACTCCTAGAAAAGAAAAGGAAAGTAAAATAATACTACTCCTTCTAGGAAAAGGAAAGACACTGAAATGGGAAATACTTCTACTACTAGAAAAACATGAAATAGGAAAGAAACTAAAAGGAGATATAACACAAAATAGGAAAAAGTGCGGCCTAGGAAAAGGAAATACATTGAAATGGGAAATGCTTCTAATACTAGGAAAACATGAAATAGGAAAGTAACTAAAAAGAAATATAAAACAAAATAAGAAAAAGTATGGCACAAGCAAATAAAATCAAATAAAATCAAAAGAAATAAAGGAAAACTAACAGTTTTAATAAGTAAATGAGTAATAAAAATCATGTAAAAATTACACTTATCAATGAGCACATTGATGGTATGTCTGCATGGGTACCATGAGGTGTGGTACGTTATCCGATTAGGATTAGATTTGGCATCTAGTTCAGTGTCAGCTTTGAGGACTTTGGCTAAGGGTGTTGGTTTGGTTCTTTTGCTTTTGGGTTAATGTTTTGCTTTGTGAGGCATCAAAGGCCCAGGATCGATTGCAGTGTTGAAGTATGCAAATTGATGGCTTCCTTATGAAGAAAAAAGTTTCCATCTTGAGAAGGGAAATGTATTTCCCTAACGAAGGGTTGACTTAAAGTGAACAAGTGGGAAGAACCCTTGGTGTCAAGAAATGACACATTTGACATAGTGTTTCTTTGATTTGTGAGTTTTAAATTACTCGCAAGCGCACGAGTCGTTTGCAATATAGTGTGTGCAAGTGCGAGGTCGAATCTACAGGGAATTGCGTTGTGAAAATATATTTTTATCTAAACTAAACATATTTTAACCTAGTTCCAAATTTTGAATTGAGTTGAGCAAAAATGTAAACTGAAACTAAATTAAATTGATTTAAAAACAAATGATAAGAATACTAAGGTTTATGAATCCATCCCACCAAAGTAAAGCATATATTTTCATGTTCTGTATAAAAGTAATCTATCAAAAAATTCCATGAATCCATCAATTATACGAATCACAGCAAATACCCTAATTAACCTAAACCATCCAATGTATTTGTTTACTTACAAATCACAAATGATATCCAATTAACTTTGAATGATTCGTTGTATCCATAAGATGAAACACAAGGAATATCCAACTTGAACAATTTAAAAATAATCAATCATATGAATTTACTCAAATAATTGAAATAGAACATCAATACTAAAAACATCATAATTGTACGAACATATATGAGAATATAATGCTAAACAATGGTGAGGCTTCATCTTCAACCTTAGATGAAGGTTTTAGTCTCTCATGATTATGAAACCAAAATTTCACAATAAAAGTTCTATATATTTAAACTTTTAAACTAAAAAGAAATAAATTAAAGATAGAAATACACTAATAGAGAAATTCCACTTGCAAATGTTGTGCAGCACTTCCCCCCTTGGTAGCAAAGCCTTCCAGGTTGCTCTCAATTGGTAGCAAAGCCTTTAAGATTGCACCCTAATTGCTGAAGTGAAGTGGGGTTTCTATAAGGAAACTCCCAGAGTGCAATGTGTTTCCAATCCGATGTGGGATACCACCCGAGTGCGCTCGCTCGCAGTATGGTGAGCTCGAGCGCAATATGGTGCGCTGCCTGACCTTTGTCTACTAAAACTGCCATAACTTTCTCTAGAAAAATCATTTTTACAAGCCATAAATTTCCAGAAAATAGATATCCAGATCTTTCTAATCATATATGGCTCATCTCCTGGTTATTTATGAATCAATACAGTTTAATATGCAAAAATGACTGATCTGTTCGGGCAATTCTGGCAATTTAGTGAAACTCCTTTCCAAGTGCTTGTGAACCTGTAAAACAACAAAAAACAACTCAAAGTAACAAATTTCTAAGCTAAACATATAACAACCTAGAAAAACACAGTAAACACAGAAATGAGATAAAATAGGATGAAATAACACAAACTAAGAACTTAACAAATGTAAATTAAGAGGCCCAAATATGCAATATTTGGTACTCATCAGCAGTGTTGAAGTATGTAGATTGATGACTTCCTTATGAAGAAAAAGGTTTCCATCTTGAGAAGGGAAATGTATTTCCTTAACGAAGGGTTGGCTTTAAAGTGAACAAGTGGGAGGAACCCATGGTGTCAAGAAATGACACATTTGACATAGTGTTTCCCTGATTTGTGAGTTTGATTAGGGGAGACCCTCAAACCTAAACTTAATGTTCATTATGGTGTTCTTAAAGAGTGGAGACACTTTGAGTTTCATTTGGACTAAAGAAGGATGTCGTTAGGGGACAGATGGCTTGCAAGCCACACATTTTGAGGTGCATTTCTTCTTGCGTCCTGGTGTAGCCTAAGAGTAGGCACATTTTGAGAATTTAAGTGGACAAGAGTGAGGGTGCCACTAGTGGGCGGTGGGCTGGTGGTCAAAACCTAGGGGAGTACATCCTTGCTAGTGTCTTTGTGTTGCCTAAGAGTGAGCGCACATGCAGCAAAATTTGAGTTCTTGATTGGGAACACATTTTGGAACCTTGAGCGGCAAGTACAACAAATTCAACATTTGAAATAAGTAAAAGAAAACCTTCCCTTACTACAATGTTCTTTTATAATGACTAATCGCAATCCCAACTTAAAATCCTAACAAAACTCTCAAAGGTGAGGATGCCACTAATGAAAGCCTTAACTTGGGCTTCTTCAATTGGATTGTCAAGTCTCAAGTAACACCTTAAAGGTTTGCAACAAGAAAGGAGTAATCTAAAAGGTTGAGTGACACAAAACTTATGAGAAGTAATCATATTGAAGGAATTATATTTTTAATTATAACTATAGTATATTATTTATTTAAGGTTTTAAGTATAAGTGGTATCTTTCTTGAATGTCCTCCAATTAATCTTTTAGGTTTTCTCCAAGTATTTTTTTTTTATTTCTTATACCATCATAAATTTATTTATGCTAGGTTTCACAAATTTTCTTAATCCAAATATTGTAAACACTCTTAGTACAATAATACAACACAATGCCAAAGCAAACATAGCAGATTTTCATCTTAACACTTTTACATTCCCACAACTACAATCATGCCCTTCTCCTGGCCAAGCATATCACATCATCAAATGCCCCTCATGGGCCAATCATATCACACACCCCTCATGGGCCAATTACTAAACATGCTATGCATGGGTAAATCCTCATAATGTGCCCATGAAATGCAATGTCATGCTATATGATGCAATACATAAACTAATCATTGCCCCTCACTGGGCTAATATCATCATCACAGTGACGTCTCCCAATGTACTAATAAGTCCAATCATCATATAATCATATCACAATGGATCCCCCTTCAGGGGTTTTACATGTCCAATATCCATTTGGTACCTTTACACCCCTTGTGGGAAGGCACCTACCGGCCTCACCCATCACTCCCCCCTCAATAATGTACCTTCAAACAAGGTTATAATGCAAAATTCATGAAGTGATATGCATGTAAGAAATCATCAACCATTCACATCACATTTTAACACCAATTCAACTAAGCAAATTCATTACAATTCTACACATAAAAAATTCTCAACATAACCACCTTGAATCAATTTTATACTCGCATCTTATACAATTATTTCCCAACCTATACAATTACTCATATCACTGATCCTCATTATCTTAATACAATAGCTTATATACTTGTCCTTCATAAATTTATAAGGTTATACTTATCAAGGTAGATCATATTTTATCCTTTATTTCTAAATTTAAAAAATATTTAAATACGCTTACTAAAGGTAAGGCATACTCACCTCTCGAATCGACTCCTAACCCGAGATACCTTCTTGTCTCTAAAACGATCCTCCACTACACCTAATAGATGTGATGATTAACAAAATCAGCAATAATCTAATTACTTAAAAGGGAAAAGAAACTAGGTTATTAAATAACAAAGAAACTCTCTTTTCATCCAAATACTTTTGAAAACTTATCTTTAGAGATTCGAATAAAAGGAGTAGTTTTCTCAAATCATAAAGTTCATGTTTTGTCCCAAAAATCTCATTAAGTTGTTATAAAAAGGTTTAGGGTTCAAAATGGTATGAAAACTACTATTTTATGTGAAAATAGAGTCCCATAGTCGATTGTCTAAAAGGACAATCTACTGTCCAAGGTCCAAAGAGCCCCAGATAGCTTGGACAATTGATTGTGCAAATGGACAGTTGAATGTCCTTGAAACTTGAACTTTCTACCCAGATGATGGTCGACTGTCTATTGTATTTCAACATTAAAACCCACAAAAATTCTTATTTTTCTTCCTCAAAACTCCTTTTATTCACCATAAAACTCTTAAGTCTTTTGAAACATAAACTTTTGAGAGTTAAATATCAAATCTTTACATTATCCACAAGAGAAATCAAACTCAAAATCTTCGAATCCATTTTTTTTTTGTCAAAATCCATTTTTCTTGAAACCAAAACTTGTTCTTCACAAGGTTTTTTCTTAAAAATCTTACTTCTAATAAGTCAAATCCTCAAACTAATGAATTACTTAACCATTAAAGTAAAGTAACACAACTTATTACCTTGATTCTTGCCAAAAATCTCCTCATCTTTTTCCTTTTCTTCATTTTTCTCTTTTTTCTTCTCCCTTTTTCTTTCATTTCTCCTGAAATTTATAGAGAAATCCAACAAAATGTTGGATTCTCTCCCTTTCTCCTCTTATTTATACTAAGAACTCTCCCTTATTTTCCACTCATCCCTCAAATCTTCCTTTCCCCCCCATTAACTACCCCAAAGCTCTTTACATATGACATTTCCCACAAAGACTAGATTTTATTACCAATTCTACTTTAATTACTCAATCCTAAGTTCCACATGCCCAAGCACAAATTAAATTCTAAAATCAAAATTGAATAAACACATTAAAACACATCGAAAAGGATTTTTGTGATTAAAATATTCAAACTTAAATACTAGGCTCTACAGTTTTAGAGGGCAGACTTGTACATGAGACCTGGTTAGTGAGCACATTGATGGTGTATCTGCATGGGTACCATGAGGTGTGGTACTTGATCTGATTGGGATTAGATTTGGCATCTAGTTCAGTGTCTGCTTTGAGGACTTTGGTCAAGAGTGTTGGTTTGGTTTGTTCGGTTTTGGGTTAATGTTTTGCTTTCTGAGGCATCGAAGGCCCAGATCGATTGCAGTGTTGAGGTATGTAGACTGATGGCTTCCTTATGAGGAAAAAGGTTTCCATTTTGATAAAGAAAATGGATTTTCCTAACTGATGGTTGAATTTAAAGTGAACAAGTGGGAGGAACCCATGGTGTTAAGAAATGACACATTTGAGTTTGAGTTTTGAGTAAAGTCCTTTGGAAATGAAAGGGTTTTCTTTGGCATAATGTTGCCCTAATTTGTGAGTTTGATTAGGGAAGAACCTCAAACCTAAAACTAATGTTCATTATAGTGTTCTTCAAGAATGGAAATACTTTGAGTTTTATTTGAACTAAAGAAAGATGTCGTTAGGGGATGATTGGCTTGTGAGCCACACCTTGTGAAGTGAATTTCTTCTTGCGTTCTGGTGTGGCTTAAGAGTAAGGACATTTTGAGAATTTGAGTAGACAAGAGTAGGGATGCCACTAGTGAGCGGTGGGTTGGTGAGCCTCACCCAATGGGGTGCATCCTTGCTTACGTCTTTGTGTTGCCAAAGAGTAGGTGCATATGCAGAAAAATTTGAGTTATTGATTCAGAACACATTTTGGAACCTTGAGCAGAAGGTACACTGAACAACTTGGATTTTAAATCTGGCTCATTAAGATTGAGATAGGGTAAGACTCATGGCTGGAGCCTAAAAACTTGTCTTTGTGAGTGCATGCATAAGACATCTCAAGTCCCAAAGAGAAGAATCATGAGTTTGGTGGGTATAAGGGTCTTGCCTAGAGGGGCACACCCAAGAGAAGTGGTGCCACAAGTGTGTGGTTGGCATGAGAGTCTCGCCCAGGGGGTGCACCCAAGCGAAGTGGTGCCATTACATGTGGTTGGCATGAGAGCCTCTCATAGAGGGGTGTACTGAAGAGAAGTGGTGCCACAAGAGTGTGGTTGGCTTAAGAGCCTCGCCTAAAAGGTTGCACCCAAAAGAAGTGGTGCTACAAGACTGTAATGGGAATAAGTGCTCAGCTCATAGAATGTCACCAAAGGGACAAGAGTGTTGAGGGGTGTGGCATTTCACTTGAGGCAAGTTAAAAGGTTATCTTATGGTTGGGTAAGAAAATTGCATGTCCCGTTGGGAAGTTTCAGTTTTGAGGAATGATGTAGCATTATCATTGTGTAATGAGCACAATGTTTTAATTGACTTGCGTGAAGTCTGTTGTGGAGCTTTTAGTTGAGCTCGTGTGCTTCTAAAGGCAATGAGTGGATTTGAGCCTGAGTAAGGTAAGAGTAGAAGCTTAGGTGTGCATCTTCGATAAAGTCCATAGAGATGGGCAAGTGACTAGTGAGTCCTTAGATCAACATGAGTGGTGCTCCATAAATCATGGGTACATGTCACAAATCTTTCTGTGGAAACTTATCTCTAGTTCTTATGTTGCACGTTGATGAGGACATCAACAAAATGAAGTGGGGGAGAATGTCACACTATGCACCATTTGGCATGGTTCTTACCCATGAGTTGGTATTTGAGTGGACTGTGTGGTGATCTTTGTTACTATTGTTCAACAAGTGTGGCCTTATTGTGGGGAAATTGTGCAACAGATGGGTGTAAGTGGTGTGCTAGAGGGGCACTGTAGCATTTTCGTAAAGATGTGATTTATACTCTGAAAATTAATGTCAATTCTTTTTGGATTATCTCAAAGATGCGTGCAGTAATATGGTATTGTTGGATTTAGAAGATTATGTTAATTATAATTATTAAAGGATTATGACGACTCATACGTGATGTATTTTTCTTACTGGAAATGCTCAGAATGACTTAAGACTCTATAGAGGGACAATGTGTTAGGTTCTGCACCACCCTTAGTGCACACAAATGGGCCATGATTGGGGATGGTTTGAGCAATGTGTAGTCATTAAGTGAGACTTCCAAGGAAACTAGTGGTGCTGGTTTGGGGCCACTAGAGGGTGACTTTAGCCTCCATGAAGCGGGGAGCATCATGGATAGTATAGGTAGCTCGTATGCACTCTATTGCACTATTCTCCTATGCTTGAGTAGTTACCCTACGGTTGTTATCATGTGGTTTATGGTATATTAACTTGGCATTGTACGTGCAAGTAGTGTGTTCTACTGTTATGACGATGAGACACCCAAGAGGGTATCATTAGGTATGTTGTGGGTTGCATGCGTGAAGTCATAATAGCATGTGTGCAAATTCTCGGTTATGTTATGGGCTATAATCTGTATGTGCAGCACAATGATGGGAGGCATTATGCATTAGTGTTTGAGTTATGCATTGGCTATCTTCGATTGGACTTGTAGGTTGTATGCGTGCAATCAAGTTTGAGAGTTGGTTATAGGCAACCAGATTTATGGGCGGCATGCTCTTTGTTAAGATGGTGGACTATCATCCATATGTCCAGCATAAGGAAAGAGGGAATTTTTCATCACTGGGAGAATAATGGATCAGTGGCAAGCATAATGAGGGGTGACAATGTGCCTCTTCGATGGGCAAATAGTGTAAGAAGGATTGTGGATCTTTGAGCTAGGAATGGACACAGATGATAACTCTATGGCATTTCTAGGATGTTTTAGGGTTCCACCGGGACTTTACTCATGTGCTCTTAATCAGGTAAATGTTTCTTATATAGGTATAAAGGTATTAGAGTTTATGAAGACCATTAGCACACGTTCATGGCTATTCAGGTTAGTGGGATGTTGCGGTTGGTTCGAGATTGGTGTTATAAATTTTAGGATAAGGTTAAGTATCTTGCGAGTTTCTTGGCATCATGGTTTGAGTTTTAGAGGAAGTGTGATGAGTTATGTGTTTTCTAAAAGGATGTCTTGCGAGTTCTTAAGGTGAAAACTCAAGGTGAAGAAAGGCTAGCTTGGACTTAGAGAAGTTTCAGTGCCGCACGATCCTTTAGATTTATGGTAAATCTAGCGAACTATGACACTCAACCACTTGGTCTCAGCTGGGCTTGGTCTTGGACCATGCATGTGTTAATGTGCATCCCGACAACTGGTGTGCGCATTTCATGTTCATCTCGGCAGCAATGTGTACACTTTGTATGCATATCAGAAATAGTGTGCCTACCTTGTGTGCATCACGACAATAGTGTGCATCTTGGTAGTAGCATGCGCACCTCAGCTGTTTGGTCCCAGAACCCTTTGAGTGTCTTGGTAGCAGTGTGTGCATGGCTTTGCCAAGATGCTTTGGCTGTGAGGCGATGTGTTTTGGATCTAGTGACCACTCGAAAATATATATTTCAGCTAGTGCACATCTCATCATGACTGTGAGCTCTTAGTCCCACTACGAACTCGATAATGTGCACCTTGGCAGTAAGCCTCTCAGTGAGCATGTCTCAGTTATGTGCACCTTAGTAGTGTGCTTCTCAATAGTAGTGTGCGCCCTTCGTGTGCATCTTAACATCAGTGTGCACACCTTGTGTGCATCTCGGCAATAGTGTTTGCACCTTGGCGGTTTAGTCTCATCAGCTTGTTCGCATGTCGACAATAGTGTGCGTACTTCATGCACAACTCGACAATAGTGTCTGCATGTCTTGTGCATCTTGATAGCAACATGTGTAGCTCAGCTGTTTGGTCTTAGTATCCCATGTGCATCTCGACAACAGTGTGCACATGACTTGGCCATGATGATTTGGTCGTGAAGCGATATGTCTAGGCTATGTGGTCTTGGCTCTAGTGCATACATGACAGTATGCACCTCGACAATATAGCCTCAATACTTTGCATGCCTTGACATCACTATCTCGGTACCATATGTGCACCTTGCATTGCGGTCCCAGCACCTTGCACGCATCTCGATATTGTTGTCTCAACACCATGCCTGCAACTCGGCATCACTTATGTGCTTGACATTTGGTGGATAAGACTATTTATATGAGATGCAAGGGATCTTAGTAGTGATGAAGTCTCGGTGGCCAAGACGAAGAGTGATTGAGTGTCACAGTACGCAACATTTGGTATGTTTGCTACCTGTGAGTTGGCCTTTGAGTGGGCTGCGTTGCTATCTTGGTGACTGTTGTTAAGCAAGTGTGCCTAGTTGTGAGGCAGTTGTGCAACAGATGGGTGTTAGTGGTGTACTAGAGGGGCATAGTAGCTTTTTCGTAAATATATGATTTATGCTTTGAAAATTAATGGGAAATTTTAGGGAGTATATTGAAGATGTGTGCATCGATATGGTATGGCTACATTTGAAATATTTTGTAAATTATAATTATTAAATGATTATGATGACTCAAGCATGAGGTACGTTTCTTGTTGAAAATGCTCAGAATGACTTAAAACTCTTTATGGGGGGACAGTGTGTCAAGCTCTCCACCACCCCTGGTGCACACACATGAGCCATGATTGGACATGGTTTGAGAAATGCATGGAAACTAAGTGAGCATCCCAAAGAAACTTAGGGTGTGAGTTTGGGGCCACTAGAGGGTGACTCGAGCCTCCATGAAGTCGAGAGTTTCATGGATAGTATAGATGGCTTGTATGCACTAAATTGCACTATTTTTCCATGCTTGAGGATTTACCCTACATTTGATATCATGTGGCCTATTAGATATCATCTTGGTACTGTGTGCGCAAGTAGTGTGTGATTATTATGTGGCAATGAGGCACCCGTAGGGACATCTTCAGTTAAGTTGTGGGTTGAGTGTGTGCAGCAATATCTACATACATATATACTCTTCATTATGTAGTGGGCTATCATATGTGTTCAACACAATGATGGGAGGCAGTGTGCATTAGTGGTCGAGTTGTTAATCAGCTATCTTCAGTTTAACTTGCAAATAGTGTGTGTGAAGTCAGGTTTGATAGTTAGTTATAGGTAGCAAGATTTATGGGCGGTATGCTCTCGATTAAGATGGTGGACTATCATCCATATATCTAGCATAAGGAAAGAGGGAATTGTTCATCTATGGGTGAGCAGTGGATCAGTGGTAAGCACAATAAAGGGCGATATTGTGCATCTTTGGTGGGCTAACAATGTAAGATGGATTACAGGTCTTTGAGCTAGGAATCGATACAAATGATAACTCTATGGAATTTCTAGTATGTCCTAAGGTTCCAATGGGACATTACTCGTGTGCTCTTAATCGGGTAAGTGTTCCTCATTGAGGTCTAAAGGCATGAGGGCTGATAAGGACCATTAGCCCACATTCTTAGCTATTCAGATCTGTGGGATGTTACAATTGGTTCAAGACTAGTGCGCTAACCTCAGAAACAACGGTTAGTATCTTACAAGTCTTGGCATTAGGTATTTTGGGTCTGGAAGACTTTCGTATCAATTAAGAATTGGAGGCATAGTAGGATGGTTACTTGATAACGGTTGTGTGTGAATCGAGTGAGTTTCTTGGTATCATGGTTTGAGTTTTAGAGAAAACAAATGAGTTATGTGGCTTTAAAAAGGTTGTCTCGTAAGTTCTTAAGGTGAAAACTCGAGGTGAAGAAAGGCTAGCCAGGATCTAGAGAAGTTTTGGCACCGCACGATCTTCTAGATTTAGGGAAAATCTGGCGGACCATAACAGTTGGTATCAGAGTGAAAATAATCCTTATTGGAGTGGCTTGGTTTTGAGCAGGGACTCCAATTAGTGAGTTGGTTCTAGCTTCTTAAGCATCTCGATCTTTTTTAGCAAGATTGCAGTATCAATTATCGACTTTGTAGTGTGCATAAGTCGACAGGATCTGGCAATACCACATTTGAATGGAGCCAAGTTGTGAGTTTGAATGGTGGCTTGGTGATGGGAGTTTAACCAGTGGACCAACGTAACCAAAAAATGCTTCTATGTTTATTTGCTTTGGAGAGCAGACCTTTGTGGAAAATGTATAAGCAAGTTTCTTGAGGGAGCTTTAAATTATGGGCTAGAGTTGATGAGAGTCATAAAATGCATCTTAACAGTACTTAATTGTTAGCATTTTAGGGTTGATCTAGGTTTTAATTGCACTTTTATACCTTAATAACTCTAAAGTGTCATTCTTGGATCATTGATCTATTTTGGTGCATTTTCAGGTACTTTGAGTTTAAAAGACATGGAAAAGCTATCATTGCTTAAAGCTCGAAGATTCCATGCGTATCGGAGTGAAGGAGTGCTTCCGAAAATGATAGATGAAGAGTTTATAGCACCAGGCTAAGCCTAGGCGCCTAGAACCTCCCCAAATCAGCATCAGGCCAAGCCTAGGCGCCCAGAAGAAACAAGAGTCAGGGCTGTGGTGCCCAGCAACTCCACATCCTTGGACCAAAGCCAAGCCTAGGCGCCCAGAAGAGAGAGCTGCAGCGCGCACACGATTCCTTCTCCGAGTTTTGATCTAATTAGGACTTTAATGATTATTTAAACCCTAAAACACCCTTGGACCCTTTGTACTATAAATAGATCACTTAGGGTTTGTTAATGACATGTAGAATTAGAGGCTGGAGGCCAGGGAAAACATCATGAAGGCTGCCACACTATCCCCTATGACCAACTAGTCTCCAAGCAAGGCGAAGGGATGAATCTCTAGGTGTAGTCGTTCTTATTTTCTAGTCTTGATTCACTGTAGTTTGGATTTATTATCAAAACATTGTTATGGTTTACTATTTGATATAATTAGAAGATTTCCTCTTAATCCGGTGATTGCATGCTTCTCCTAGATATAAGTCTAGTCATTCTCTTCTTATGTCAATTTGTTTGAATGTGATTGAGTCTGGTAGATGTATCTTTTAGGTTTGTCCATTACTGCGATATTGTCATTAAAGATATATTGTTGTTTCTTGATAAACCTATAGGATAGATCATGTGTGCTTAATTCGAAAGAGCAATTCATATCAATTACATTAGGGTTAATATATGTGCTTTAATTGAATATTTGCCGATTGCTTGTTTGGGATGTGAAACTTGCAATCGAGATAAAAACAAATGAATCAAGATTGGAATAAGGCAACGAACCTAGGGGATTCCCGGACCCTTGTTGCTTCCATTATATTTACACTACTTCACATTACTTCACTATCAAAACTAAAATTTTCTTGTTTAACTTTTATCGTTCTTTTTAAGGTTTGCACTTTCTCTTGTAGATCGCTCGTCTCCCTGTGGAATCGACACCCCAAAGTTGTACTATAACTACCGCATTATACTTTGGGCATAATCAAGTGTGTTTGTACGGGAAGGCAAATTTTCACATGAGACCTGGTAAAGCGTTCGTATAGCTACTAGCTTTAGATAACAAACCCTTGTGGAACATGTATGGGCTATTGTGATTGATCGAGAGGGAGCACTTGCACATAAGACTTGGTTAGTGAGCATATTTATGGTGTGTCTACGTCAGTACTGCAAGTTATGATAATTTCTTGTTGTGATTGGAGTTGGCATCTGGTTCAGTGTCGGTTTTGAGGATTTTAGCCAAGAGTGTTTGTTTTGTTCTTTCGGTTTGGGGTTAATATTTTGCTTTGTGAGGCATCAAAGGCCCAAGATTGATCACAATATTGAGGAATGCAGATTGGTGGCTTCTTTATGTGGAGAAAGGTTTCCATCTTGAGAGAGGAAATGAATTTCCCTAACTAAGGGTTGACTTTAAAGTGAACAAGTAGGAGTTTGAGTTTTGAGTAAGGTCCCTTAGAGATGAAAGGGTTTTCCCTGACATAGTGATGCCCTGAATTGTGAGTTTGAGTGGGTGAGACCCTCAAACCTAAACTTAATGTTCATTATAGTGTTCTTTAAGAGTAGAGACACTTTGAGTTTTATTTGGAATAAAGAATGATGTTGTTAGAGCATGGTTGGCTTAGGAGCTACACCTTGCGATATACATTTATTCTTACGTCCTCGTGTGGCCTAAGAGTAGGCACATTTTGAGAATTTGAGTAGACAAGAGTGGGGGTGCCGTTAGTGGGCTATTGGTTGGTGAGCCACACCCAGAGGGGTGCATCTTTGCTTGAGTCTTTATATTACATAAGAGTAGGTGCACATCCAACAAAGTTTGAGTTCTTGATTGGGAACACATTTTGAACCTTGAGTGGTAGGTTTGTCGAGCAATTTGGATTTTGGAAATGGCTTAGTGCAGCCTGAGTTGGGGTAAGTCCTATGGCTGGAACCCGATAATTTATCTTATTAGGTGCACCCATAAAACATCTCAAGTTCTAGAGGGAAGGATCATTGGGCATGAGTGCCTCACCCATAGTGGCACACCTAAGAGAAGTGGTGCCACAATCTTGTGGTTGATGTTTGTGCCTCTCCCTAAGGGGTGCACCCAAGAGAAGTGGTGGCACAAAGCGTATGGTTGGTGTGAGTGCCTTACTCAGAGGGGTGCACCCAAGATAAGTGTTGCCGTAAGTGTGTGGTTGGCATAAGTGCTCAGCTCATAGGATTGAACCTAAAGGGATGAGAGTGTTGAGGGACAGAGCATTTCACTTAAGTCAAGTTAAAGGGTTACTTTGTGGTGCGGTGAATAAATTCGCACACCTCTTTGGAAGTTGACTTCTAGTTTTGAGGCATAATGCAGGGTCATCATTGGGTAATGAATGTAGTGTTTTTGTTGGCTTGTGTGATGTCTATTATGGAGCTTTGAGTTGAGCTTGTGTGTTTCCGAGGACAAGGAGTGGATTTGAGCCTAAGTAAGGTTGAAGGAGAAATGTGAGTATGCATCTTTGATAAAGTCTATAGACATGGGCAAGTGACTAGGGAGTCCTTAGATTGACATGTGTGGTGCTCCATGAATCATAGGAAGATGTCACAAAGCTTTTTGTGGAAACCTAGCTCTAGTTCTTATATTGTGCATAAATGAGGACATCAAAAAAATGAAGTGGGGGAGAATGTCACGGAATGCAACATTTGGCATGGTTGCTACCTGTAAGTTGGCCTTTGTGTGGGATGTGTTGTTATCTTTGTGACTGTTGTTCATGGCTATTTAGGTGAATGGGATGTTACAATTGGTTCGAGACTAGTGTGCTAACCTCTGAGACAAGGGTAAGTATCTTGCAGGTCTTGGCATCAGGTATGTTGGGTCTGGAAGACTTTCGTATCAGTTGAAAATCAGAGGCACAGTAGGATGGTTGCTTAGTAATGGGCCGAGCTTTGAGTAGAGACCTTGGGTGTTTGTGTGCGTACTCGAGTGAGTTTCTTGGTATCATGGTTTGAGTTTTAAAGAAAGCAAATGAGTCATGTGGCTTCAAAAAAGTTGTCTCGCGAGTTCTTGAGGTGAAAACTCGAGGTGAAGAAAGGCTAGACAGGACTTGGAGAAGTTTTGGTACTGCACAATCCTTTGGATTTAGGGCAAATCTAGCAGACCGTGACTGAGATAAGAAGTGTCTAGAACCTTTGGTCTTAGTCATTTATAAGGTTGTGGTGAGATGGCTGAGGCGAGGAGTTGTCGAGTGTCACGATTCACCATATTTTCCCTAAATCTAGAGGATTGTGCGGCACTAAAACTTCTTCAAGTCCTAGCTAGCCTTTCTTTACCTTGAGTTTGAACCTCAAGAACTTGTGAGACACCCTTTTAGAAACCACATGACTCATCACACTTCCTCTGAAACTCAAACCACGATGCCAAGAAACTCACAAGATACTTAACCTTATCCTAGAGGTTATCACACCAATCTCGAACCAACCGAAACATCCCGCTAACTCGAATAGCCACGAACGTGTGATAAAAGTTCTCATCAGTCCTCACGCCTTTAAACACCAAAGAGGAACACTTACCCGATTAAAATCACATGAGTAACGTTCTATTGGAACCCTAAGACATCTTTGAAATTCCATAAAGTTATCATCTGTGTCAATTCTTAGCTCAACGACCTGCAATCCCTCTTACATTGTTTGCCCACCAAAGACATATAATGTCGCTCCTAATTGTGATTGCCATTGATCTGCTGTTCGTCCACTGATGCACATTTCCCTATTTCCTTGCGCTAGACATATGTAAGATAGTTCATCATCCGAACCGAGAGCATACTACCCATAAATCAAACTTGACTACACGCACACCACCTGCAAGTCAAACAAACTCTAAAACTTGACTACATGCACACCACCCGCAAGTCCAACTGAATATAGTTGATGCTCAACTCAACCATTAATGCATAATGCCTCCCATCATTGTGTTGAACATACCAATGATAACCAACAACATAACTGAGAATCTGTACACATGTAGGTATGACTGCATTTATGCAGCCCATCATATAACTTGTGATAGCCCCACGGGTGCCTCATTGCCAAAAGAGAACCACACATTACTTGCACACACAATGCCAAGATAATATTTGATATCTCACATGATAGCAACCGTAAGAACAAGCATCAAGCACGGGAGAAGAACGTAATATAGTGCATACAAATCACCTGTACTGTCCATGAAGCTCCCCGCTTCATGGGGACTTGATTCACCATATGGTGGCCTTAAACCTGCCCCCAAGTTTCCTTAGAATGATCACTTAGTGCCCACACATTGCTCAAACCATGCTCAATCATGGCCCATATGTGTGCACAGGGGGTAGTGGAGAGCCTGAAACACTATCCCACTCTATAGAGTCTTAAGTCATTCTGAGCATTTCCAGTAGGAAACATACCTCACACTTGAGTCATCATAATCCTTTAATAATTATAATTTACACAATCTTCCAAATCTAATCATACCATATTGTTGCAAGTATCTTCAAGATACTCCCCAAAATTTCCCACTAATTTCCTTAGTATAAATAACATATTTACAAAAATACCACTCTAGTGCACCACTGACACCTGTTTGCTGCACAACTACCATACAACAAGGCCACACTTGCTGTACAACAGTCACAAAGATCACCACACAGCCCACTAAAAGGCTAACTCACGAGTATAAACCATGCCAAATGGTACGTACCGCGATATTATCCTCCGCTTCATTATGTCGATGTCCTCATCGATGCACAACATAAGAACTAGAGCTAAGTTTCCACAAAAAGCTTTGTGACATCTTCCCATGATTTATGGAGTAGCACACGTGCTGATCTAAGGACTCACTAGTCACTCGCCCATCTTTATGGACTTGATCGAAGATGCATACTCACACTTTTGCTTCCACCTTATTCAAGCTCAAATTCGTTCTTTGTTATCAGGAGAACACAAGCTTAACTCACAGTTTCACATTTGACTTCACACAAGCCAACTGAAACACTGCGTTGATTACCCAATGATGATGCTTCATCATGCCTCAAAATTGAAACTTGATTTGCAATGGTGTGCATGGCTTTCTTCTCCACACCACAAGGTAATCCTTTAACTTGCCTTAAGTGAAATGCTACGCCCCTCAACACTTTTGTCCCTTTAGTAAGATCCTATGGGCTGAGCACTTATGCCAACCACACTCTTGTGGAAAAACTTCTCTTGGGTGTGCCCCTCTAGATGAGGCCTCATACCAACCACAGTCTTGTGGCACCACTTTTCTTGGGTGCTCCCCTATAGGTGAGGCCATCATGCCAACCACACACTGTGGCAACACTTCTCTTGGGTGTGCCCCTTTGGGCGAGGCCATCATGCCAACCACACGCTTGTGGCACTACTTTCCTTGGATGCGTGCCTCTTGGTGAGGCCCCCTTGCCAACCAAACTCATGATCCCTCCCTTTAGCACTTGACATGTCTTGCGTGTGCACTCACTAATACAAGTTATAAGGCTTCGGCCACAAGACTTACCCCAACTCCAGCTCAATGAGTAAGATCTAAAATCCATGCTACTCAATGAACTTGCCACTCAAGGCTCAATGTAGAAACTGATATTTTAATGCACGAGGTTGCACCTCAATGTGTTTTTGGAGTACTTGTTGAGATTTGGGTTTAGTTTAGTTTCCTTTTAGGGTTTGTAAAAAGTTAGAATCAAGTAAATAAATTAAGATTTAAGTAATAAATTATATCTTGGGGAAATTTTGGAGTTTTAAAGAGTAATGGGGTAAAATTTGAAGAAATGGAAAGTATAAGGGGTGTGTATTTAATTAAGTCAAAGCTTGACTATAAATATGTTGAAAGAGAGAGAGAGAAGCCAACACTTGTGCTAGAATTCTCTAGAAGTGTCGTGAGAGATGAGAGAAAAAGAGAGAAAAAAATAAGAAAAATAAGAGAAAGGGAAAAATAAGAACAAAGAGAGCAAGAGGAAGGAAAAGATGGAGGATTTTGGCAAAAACCAAGGAAAAGACTTATCTTTCCTTCTTTTAATTACCAAGCATGTTTGTTAGACTAAAGTTGTGTTTTGAAAGTTTGAATTTGAAGATTTCTTAAGAAGAGTTTGAGATAAGGGTTTGATTTCGAAAAAAAAATGGGTTAATGTACAAAGTATTGATTTAATGATTTTGAGTTCAACACTTCTCTTGGGTTGTGTTAGATCTTTGATTAAAAACCCTTAAGTACTTCTATTTGATTTGATTTGGAATTCCCATGGGAGATAAGAGGTTATTTTGTTGAAAAATGGAATTTTTGCCCAAACAAATTTCTAATTTCATGACCGAATAGTTGACTGTCTCGAGTGCATAGTCGACTGTGAAACTCTCTAGACCTTAGACAGTTGATTGTTTAACCTTCTCAGCTTCCTATAGTCGACTACGTAATACGGACAGTAGAGGACAGACTTACACATGAGATCTAGTTAGTGAGCACATTGATGGTGTATCTGCATGGGTATTATAAGGTGTTGTACTTGATCTGGTTGGGATTGGATTTGGCATATGGTTTAATGTATGCTTTAAGGACTTTGGCAAAGAGTGTTGGTTTGATTCTTTCGATTTTGGGTTAATGTTTTGCTTTGTGAGGCATCGAAGGCCTAGGATCGATTATAGTGTTGAGGCATGCAGATTGGTGGCTTCCTTGTAAGGAGAAAGGTTTCTATCTTGAGAAGGGAAATGGATTTCCCTAACTAAGGGTTGACTTTAAAGTGAACAAGTGGGAGGAACCCATTGTGTCAAGAAATGACACATTTGAGTTTGAGTTTGAGTAAGGTCCATTGGAAATGAAAAGGTTTCCTTTAGCATAGTGTTTGAATTGTGAGTGTGAGCGAGGGAGACCCTAAACCTAAACTTAATGTTCAGTATGGTGTTCTTAAAGAGTGGTGACACTTTGAGTTTCATTTGGACTAAAGAAGGATATCGTTAGAAGATGGTTAGCTTGTGAGCGACACCTTGTGAGGTGCATTCCTTCTTACATCATAGTGTGCCCTAAGAGTAGGCACATTTTGAGAATTTCAGTTGACAAGAGTGGGAGTGCTGATAGTGGGTGGTTGGCTAGTGAGCCATACCCGAAGGGGTGCATCATTTCTTACACCACTGCGTCGCCTAAGAGTAGGTGCACGTGCAGCAAAGTTTGAGTTCTTGTTTAGGAACACATTTTGAACCTTGAGTGGTAGGTTCATCGAGTAGTTTGGATTTTGGTTATGGCTTAGTAGAGCTTGAGTTGAGGTAAGCTCTATGGCTAGAGCCCGATAATTTGTCTCAATGAGTGCCCGCATAAGATATCTTAAGTCACAGTGGGAGGGATAATAAGTTTGGTGGGTAGGAGTGCTTCACCCAGAAGGGCACACCTGAGAGATGTGGTGCCACAAGTATGTGGTTGGAATGAGAGCCTCTTCCAGGGGGTGTACCCAAGAGAAGTGGTGCAACAAGAGTGTTGTTGGCATGAGAGCCTCATCCAGAGTCATGCAGTCAAGAGAAGTGGTTCCATAAGAGTGTGGTTGGCATAAGTTCCCAGCTCATAGGATCTAAGTAAAGGGACAAGACTGTTGAGAGGCATGGCGTTTCACTTTAGGAAAGTTATAGGGTTACCTCATGGTGTAGCGAAGAAAGTAGCACACCTTGTTGTGAATCAAGTTTCAGTTTTGAGGAATGATATAGTGTCATCATTGGGTAATCAGTGTAGTGTTTTAGTTGGCTTACGTGAAGTTTACTGTGGAGCTGTGAGTTGAGCTTGTGTGCTCTTGAGGATAAGGAGCAGATCGAGCCTAAGGGAGGTGGAAGCAAAAGTGTGAGTGTGCATCTTTGATCAAGTCCATAAAGATGGGCAAGTGACTAGTGAGTCCTTAGATCGACACATGTGGTGCTTCATGAATCATGGGAAGATGTCACAAAGCTTTTTATGGAAACTCAGCTCTAGTTCTTATGTTGTGCGTCGATGAGGACATCGACAGAACGAAGTGGGGGCGAATGTAACAGTACGCACCATTTGGCATGGTTACTACTCGTGAGTTGGCATTTGAGTGGGTTATGTGGTGATCTTTGTGGCTGTTGTGCAGCAAATGTGGCCTAGTTGTGGGAAGTGGTGCGTTAGAAGGGTATAATGGCACTTTCATAAATATGTGATTTATCCTTCAAAAATTAAGGAGAAATTTTCGGGAGTATCTTGAAGATTCATGTAGCGATATGGTGTGGTTGGATTTAGGAGATTATGTAAGTTATAATTATTAAAGAATTATGACAACTCAAACGTGATGTATGTTTCATACTGGAAATGCTTAAAATGCCTTAAGACTCTATAGAATGGACAATGTGATTAGGCATGGTTTGAGAAATGTGTGGGCACTAAGTGAGCCTCCCAAGGAAACTTGGGGTGCAGGTTTGCGGCCACCATAGGGTGACTTAGGTCCCCATAAAGCGGGGAGCTTCATGGGCAGCATAGGTCGCTCGTATGCTCTATATTGCACTTTTCTCCCATGATCGAGGCTTTACCTTACGATCGGTATCGTGTGGGCTATCGGATATTAACTTGGCATTGTGCGTGTAAGCTGTGTGCGATTCAGTTGGGGTAATGAGTCTCTCGTTGGGGTATCATTAGGTATGTTGTGGGCTATAAGAATGCAATCATATCAGCGTGTGTGCCAATTCTCAGTTATGTTGTGGGCAATCATCTATATGTTTAGCATAATGATTGGAGGCATTGTGCATTACTGGTTGAGTTGTTAATTGGCTATCTTCGGTTGGACTTGCTGGTTATATGCATTTAGTCAGGTTTGAGAGTTGGTCATTGGTAGTCGAATTTATGGGCGGTATGCGGTGGCCGATCCTTGGGATTACAAAAGAAAGATTGCTTAGCTTGATGTAGCCAAGGTTAAATATGATATTCTCGGCATGCAGTGGCCGAGGCTTGGGATTGTCGAAGCAAGATTTACTTGGCAGAATGTAGCCAAGGTTTGATGTGCTGTGCTCGGCATGCGATGGTCAAGGTTTGGGATTGCTGAACCAAGATGTGCTTGGTATAATGTAGCGAAGGCTTGATGCGTTTTGCTCAACATGCAGTGGTTGAGGCTTTGGACTGCTAAAACAAGATTTGCTTCGCACGATGTAGCCAAGATTTTGATACACTATGCTCGGTATGCAGTGGCCGAGATTTGGGACTACCAAAGTAAGATCTTCTTGGTATGATGTAGCCAAGATTTTGATGCGATGTGCTCGGCATGCGGTGGCCGAGGATTGGGACTACCAAAGCAAGATTTTCTTGGCATGGTGTAATCAAAGCGTTGACACATTGTGCTCGGCATGCGGTGGCCAAGGCTTAGGATTGCAAAAGTAAGATGTGCTTGGCATGATGTAGATGAGATAATGAGGCTGAGATAATGAGGACTTTGACATGAGGAGCTCGGTCTCAAGGTTGGTTGTATAGCCGAGATGTTGAAAACCTTGGTATGAGGATCTCGACCCCAAGCTTGATGATGTGATCAAGATTTTGAAGACTTTGGCATGAGGATCTTAACCCACGCTTGATGTGGCCAAGATGATGAGAGCCTTGTCCCTGAGCTTGATTGAAAAGGCTTCTAAGGAGTGACAAAGTTTGGTACTCTTTCCCCCTCAGTGCAATGACTTGATGAAGGTTCTATGGTGGGAGAAAGCTCGAGGATCCCTCCTCGGTGAAGCAATTTGATGTGAATTCCGAAATGACTTTATTGATAACTACTCGAAATTACATAACTACAAAAGAAAAAGAGAAATTTCTACTGATAAAATTTTTGAAGGTTCTTAGCATTCCATGTTCGAGGAATTGGGTTATCATTGAGGTTTTCAAGCTCGAGGGTTCTGGCACAACATACTCTCTTTATGCGATAAGGTCCTTCCCAATTTGGGATGAGTTTTTCGGTTTCTCATGGGGGAGCCACCTCTTTCTTTCTAAGTACCGAATTATGGAGCCGAAATGTCCTTGGTATTCTACCCATGATCCCTATGGAACCCACACCATTTCGACTAATCTTTGTCGTCGTTGGGGTATAAGAATCTTGTGGCCAGCGGAGAACATCATGTTTCTTCGGGTTGCCTTTTTGGCAGGGCTTCTTCGATAGATTATCTTTGTCCCTTCCTTCTTCTTTTTCTTTTTGGAATGCTTGGTTATCTTCAGCAATCATACTTTCTTTGGCCTGGGTGAGTATTTCATTCATATCCTTGGGGAGTGCTTGGTAAGCTTAGAGCTGAAAGACCTTGAACTGAGCCTATTTTTGAACGCGAGAGTTTGGATCGTCAGATCTAGATCTGGGATCTCCTATGCTGCGGCATTGAACCTTGAGACATACTCTCGAAGTTTCTCTCTTTTGCACTAGATGATGTTGAAAAGAATTTCTGAAGTCTTCCGAGTTCCTTTGCGGTGAAGGCATGACTAAGGTCTTTGACAAAGCCTATACTCTTTGGTTTGAGATGAGAGTACTATGTGTTGGCGGACTTCTCGAGTGTCAGAGGAAAGGTCAGACATAGTACCTTATTCGAGTGATGATGCAGCATTATGGTGGTCTTATAGAGCTGAAGATGATCCATCAAAACAGTTTTGTAACGACCCATCCTCAGGTGGGCTCTAACCGAGGAGGTATCACCACTTTATAGCTCCGAGTGACCCAAACTATATGCAATCATACACTTCACAATACCGGCAACAAACTTTTCCAATAATTTAAATTAAATACAATGTAAGACTTAAATTTACAAACGTAATTAATACATAACTCAACTCTTATACAATCTTGAAAGGTAACAATGCAAGGAAGATTTCCTTCAAAATTTAAAACTGATTTAAAACATTACTCCCAAAGAAACTCAAGGGTTGAGAATTCCATGAAATGGATGCCTCTTAACTCGACCAAAAATCTCCCAAAAGCTTAACCTGAAAAGTTAGTAAAATAAAAGAGGAATGAGCTATAAAGCACAGTGAGAAAATCATATAACTAGTAGTAATTGTAATGAAATTTAAATCCTTAAATTTTCAAATTTTAATTAATTTTTTTTTGAGAATTTCTCCTTTTGTTTTAAGACATAGCTCTAGGTAACCTTTGAATCTTGGTTCAATTATTTTCTCATCTTCTCATTACAAAAAAATTACTCACTACAACAACGATTCAACTAATAAGTTCGTAACTATTTTTCCATACATATCATAGCATCAACTCTCTATAAATAATATCAATCATGATATATTAAATATTAGGCAAATCAACAACTTTACCCTTCTCAAAGGACAAAGCGTCACACAAACACTTTATAGGCCAATCAAAACATATACTCCTAATGGGCTAATCACAATATATGCCTCTCATGGGCCAATCACAACATACTTGTTATTTATAGAATGAGGATAATGAGATACAATGCAATGCAAAGTCTTTTCCTTAATCATTTCATTTCCCCTCATGGGCCAATCATAACACACACGCCTCTCATGAGCTAATCATCACAATGCATCTATGAAATGCAATACTCTGCAATGTAATGCGATAAAATGAATAATAATATCACTACCTCTCACTAGGCTAATCTCATCATCATGGTGATGTCTCCCCATATACTAGTACGTTAAATCATCATATCAAATCACAACAAATCTCCCTTTAGGATTCCTATACGTCTAATAACATTCGGTACCCTTACAATCCTCACATTATCAAACTAATCCAACCAATCAAGTCCATTACAATCAAATATCAAAGTTTCTTAACAATGCTACTTCGAATTACTTATAGGCTCACATTTTGAAAAATCAGATTCTAATATCAACCAAATCAATTTAGTCGATCAAGGGTAAAACACGTTAAGACTTAGCCACTATTGTTTTTCTTATATTAAATTTATACACTTATATCTTTTATATATTTTTCTTATCCTTTCAATTAAGGTACTCATATCACAATTCTTCTTCGAGGCATAATTCTACTATATTACACATATAAATATAAATTTTTTTTAAAATTATATTTTTGGTGATGCTTCCGTAATTCTTCATATTTATACATTTTTAACTTCTCATTTCAATATGTAGTCACTATGCTTACTAAAAGTAAGGTGATACTCACCTTGAGCACCAAATCTTTAACTTGATTCACTTCTTTGCCCTTACTACGATCTTCAACTACATCTCTTGAAAGTATCGCTTAATATATCAAAACAAAGTGCACTCAACTAAAACATTATTCTAATCAAGAACAAGCATAAAAGGAAGGAAAACTATTCTTAAGTAACTATGTTCGCTCCCCCTTGGTCTAGGTGTCTTTTGAAGATTAAAAACCAAAAGAGAATGGGGCTTCTTAAGACCATTTTATCCAAGATTTTAATCTAGAATTATCTTGGGATGTTTTAGAAGGAGTTACAAATCCAAAAAGTAAGAAAACTTAAGCATTTTTTTGAAAAGGGAGTTGACCTAGTCGACTGCCTTAAGTTCTAGTTGACTGGAAGTTGGTAAAAAAGCTCCCACTTTACTAGTTGACTAGGTACCATATAGCAATTGACTGGTACCCCTGATGTGGCCTCGAGTTGACTGGGAGAAGTCACCAGTCGACTGGTTACTCGATTCCAGCAAAACTTTACAATAACCACAACAAAATTTTGACTTCAAACTTTCAAATCACCCAACCAATCACAAAAACATTTTTCTAAAACCATAACTTTGTTCTTCATCAAAATTTCTCCAAAAATCTCATTTTCAAGAACTCAAATCTTTAAGAAATGAAACTACTAAACAATTAAAGTAAATAAAGATAATTCCTTACCTAAAATCCTTGCAAAAATCTTCCATCTTCCTCCTCTTCTTCCTCTTATTTTCTATTCCTTTTCTCTCATTCTCTCTTTTCCTTCTCGGTCTCTCTAGAAATTTCCTTCCAAAAATCTGATTACACTCACTCTTTTATACTTTAAATCTAGCCTTATTTCTCACTAACCCCTCCACATTTCTAATTTCCCAATTTTCACCACACTTCTCTTCCTTTATTTCACTTAATACTTCAAAACTCTCTAAAAACTTAACATTTTTCCCTAAGATACATTATTTACTTTAATTCATATTTTTTTTATTTGGTTCCAAGATCCACAATTCCCCAATACAGAAAAAGAAAATTTAACCCACTAAAAGAAACACATACACCAAAAACGCGTCGAAACTAAACATCGAAACCATTCATCTCAATTTTATGGTATCGGGTTCTACAATTCTCCCCCACTTATAAAATTTTTGTCTCCGAAATTTCTTGACCAGGTCCACGAAACAACATGGTTAACACTTTTGTACATCTAATGTACCTTCATCAAGAATTACCAATACAAGGCTAAACATCCTATCCATCCTCGTCTCGAACCTTCTACCCATTGCTACCAACCCATTATTTACTTCTAGAGTAATCTAAATCTAAGTTTTGTAAACTCCGCTCTATTTAATAGAAACTCATGACAAACGATATTAAGTGATGATCGCCTTCTATTAACTATCCCTTCTTATAATTCCTCATTATCTTCCAATTGTTCCTCAATTTACCCAACTAGTCTTGCGATTCACATGTTCTTAACCAAAAGCATCTCTTAACATCTTTCCTTTCTTACATCCTTCTTCTACTCTTGAATTCTAAAACTAAACTCCTTACCACTTCACATCCGCTCCTCTCGATTCCATACCTTAAGGCCTCAAACAAGGTACGATCTTTTGAATCATTTTTTCTCGAAGATAGTCCTTTACTTTAAATTTTAAATCCACCAATGGAAACGAATATTCAAGCTCGAACAAACCCTTCGATTCATTTATAAGTACTTATGGTATTCCTTAATAAGATAACTCAATTAGTAAGTTACTCTTTTTTTCCGATGCTTCTCTAGTTTAGTCAAATACTCCCAATAATCATTTTCATCAAAACCTTAATTTTATTTACCATTAACTGGCCATGCTTACCAGAAATCCTCACATAACTCATCACAGTAATTAATAATTAAGTACCTCATCCTCTAAAATAACTTCAAATTAACTAATTCCTCTTTAACCATATCGAGTTGTAATCAAATTCATAGTATTGTCCAATTCACTCGATTGACCATTAATCTCCATTTACAGCTAATGAACACTTTCCTAAATTCCAACCTTTTCTTTGTTTTTGCCTAGCATCTCAATTTATACTTAGACTTTTATCTTAAAGCTTGGGCTTTTATCTCTTTCCCTAACTATTCTATTTCGTAGTTAACTTTAGCTTTACTCCTTTCAAAATTACACTAGTTTCAACTAAAACATCACTCAAACACAATTCAATTGAGTCTCATCCAATCTAATAAACTCTTAACCTCTTTCTTTACTCATTGACTAATTTTTTAACTTCCATAGTTTCAAATACCTCCCCTTTTGTAGGAACCGAATGATAGAAAAAATATATATCTTTACTTCTTAACTTATTTCTTATTAATTATCCCACCAAATTATAATATCTTTGACCTTGTACTCAAATTTCAATTTCCCAGTATACTCTCTTGATTTAGTTACACTTCCAACTCTTTTTCTCTTCTAGCTTTCTCCTTATAATTCACTTAAGAAATCAATCCTTCCAAAAGTTCATTTAAAATCTCATCTCCACAACTTTCCTCACTGATTCTTATATTTAGTCACACCCGTCCCTTGAAACCCATTAATTGCCTTTAACTTTCAACCATTAGCAATCCTCGAGTAAAGTATTTCACAATCATGTTATTCCAACCTTTACCTTTCTTCCAAAACACATTTTATTCTAGAACCGATTTATATTATTATTATTATTATTATTTTATCTTCCTAGTATGCATCTATTTTTAATTCCTTAACACTTATCGACAACTCCTTAACTTACTTAAGATAATCCCTTTACTTTACATTATACTTCATACAACTTCGAACACTTAATAATTCTTATTCTTTCCACTATCTCTTTTACAAACATTTTCTACTAATTCTATCTCATGATTCCTCTTCTTGTATACTCATAACTTTATTGACTTTCATGTCACGACCTTCTCCTCGAATTTATTATCTTTCCTTCTATAACATATCTTCTCAATATCTCCTTCACTACATATATCAGTCTCATATCTAACCTTCTTTGCAAATTAAACCTATCATAATTTTTACTAGTAATCAACTCTCCTAATATCTCAATCACGACTAGAGCCAATCATCCATAATTTTTTAGGGTTTCAATCCTCAATTACCTTAGATCATCATTAGCCATCTCTCATTAGATCTAATTATCATTCTTCAATCCTTATCTTCAAGTAAAAATAAAATCTTTAAAGTCACTCAACCAAATTATCAACCATCAATTAATTGATTCTTAATCCATGACAAAGTTCATCATTTTGACATCAACTTCACTTAACATTTACAATAAATTCTAAAATTTCCTACACCTTTCTTCTTTACAGCTTCTCACATAATAATTTCTACTTCCAACATACTACCTTTACTATCTTTATTAAAATCTCAATTACCACAAAATCTCTTTCGCAATTTGTTTAACACCATCTATTCTTTACTTAATTAATCCTCCCATCTTTACTTCACTCACCCTTACTATCCCTTGTTCCTTACTTCAACCACTTGTTAAACAATTTACTCTTACTTTCTTATACTCATTAATCCAACCATACTCTTACCAATACTTTGATTACCCTCTTTAGGTTCAACATCCTAATGATATACTTATAGTTCCCAAGAATCGGCTCTATTTTTCAACCTTTGTACTTCCAAATTTTTCTAATTAACAACGCAACTCTAAGCATTTAAGGTATTCCAACTCATTGTTCACATAACTACTTTCTTTATATACTCTTTACTCAAACGTAGACATAATTAAACCCATTATGCAAGACTCCACCCATCACAAGGTTACAAATTTTGCATTAATAAACCTTTTGATCAAAATTACACAACATTTATACGATCATCAGAGGAACATTCATAAATAACACAACATTAATGAGTTAAATATTATACAATCAAAATTCTTTACAGTAAGATTTCCAAAGTCCTTATCTAGCAATTAACTGACAATTTACTAAGGTTTTCACAATTCAAAGATAAAAAATATCAATAAAATAAACTATTTGAGGAAGAAATCTTTTCTTACTCTTCACCTCTTGACATTTTCATCAACCAATCAACCTCATGCTAATACTTTCATGCAAGTATAAACAATACATCCATAAAACTATCTCACTGCATCAAACAATCTCATCCACAATTTTATTAAAAACAATACCAAGGCAAATTCACAAACATTACAAATCACTCCAAACCACGTTAATTTCACACAAGATCAAACACAATTCATTTCTACTTTTAGTCTTAAGACACCTTACTCCCACCTAAACCAACTCTTATATGGCATCCTCTCTAACTCTAAACAACCAACTTCCTACAATCACCCCATGCAACACACATTATGCAACTAAAGTCCATAGAATCATAAACCTAAAGCCTTGATACCAAAAAAATATAATGAGTCATCCTCAGGTGGGTGCTACAGGTAGAGGTATCACCACTTTTGAGCTCCAAGCGAACCGAACTATATGCAATCATTCACTTCACAATATCGATAATAAACTTTCTAATAATTTAAATTAAATACAAAACAAGATTTAAATTTACAAACGTTATTAATACATAACTCAACTCTTACACAATCTTGAAAGGTAACAATGCAAAGAAGATTTCCTTCAAAATTTGAAACTAATTGAAAACTTTACTCCCAATTAAACTCAATGGGTGAGGATGTCGTGAAAATAGATGCCTATTAACTCGACCAAAAATCTCCCAAAACTTAACCTGAAAATTTAGAAAATAAAAGAGGAATGAGCTCTAAAGCTTAGTGAGAAAATCATCTTACTAGTAGTAATCATAATGAAATTTAAATAACTGAATTTCAAATTTTAATTATTTTTTTCTTCAGAAATTCTTCTTCTGTTTTAAGACATAGTTCTAGGTAACCTTTGGATCTTATTTTAATTATTTTCTCATATTCTCATTTCAAAAAGATTACTCACAACAGAAACTATTCAACCAATAAGTTCATAACTATTTTTCCACACATATCATAGCATCAACTCTCTATAAATAATATAAATCATGATATATTAAATATTAGACAAATCAACAATGTTACCCTTCTCAAAGGTCAAAGTGTCATACAAACACTTCATAGGCCAATTAAAACACACCCCCCTCATGGACCAATCACAATATACGCCCCTCATGGGCCAATCACAATATACGACCCTCATGAGCCCATCACAACATGCTTGTTATTTATGGAATGAGGATAATGAGATACAATTCAATGCAACATATTTTCCTTAATCATTTCATTTCCTCTCATGGGCCAATCATAACGCATACGCCTCTTATAGACCAATCATAATACAATGTAACGATCCATCCCGGGTTGTCCACCCCCCGAGACGGTGTCGTCACGTTTTGAAATTCCAACACGACACATATATGCAACAATATAAAAAGTACATCAACTGAATGTATATATTTCTATACATCAATCCTCAACCCTCAACAGGGGAGTTACATTATTAAAATCCCAACTGAAACATTATATACAACATATTATTTATGAATATTTACAAATATTTTTTTCTATTAGTACGAGGATGTGGACCATGAGGCTTACAGAAAATCACTCAATCTGAATCTCAGCTCACCAATCTATCTGTCGTGCCTGCTACCTGAAATTATTTAACAATGAGTAGTGAGCTTCACAAGCTCGGTGAATTAAATTTACAAGAAGTATTCAATTGTTCAAACAGTCTTCCAAAATTTATATATGACTCGATAATGACATTCTATTATCACTACTCATACCATAATCATCATCATTTACCAATCTCTTCTTCTCATACATTTAATCATCTTGAGACTATCAATTCAACCTCATAATTATCTCGTTATGATGTTCACAGCATATAATCAATCACTAAGATAATTCTTATCATATCTGTCTCTCTGTGAGACTCATTCATCTATCAATAAATTAACAATCAAGAATAAAACTTCAACATCTCAAGCAATAATAATTAATATTTAAAACAAATGCAATGCATGAATTTAAATTATATTATTATTTGGGAACGTCTTCCCACATGTTGACATGTTTTATCTTAGACCAGCCGCCTTCCTAGTTCTTTTATTTCCAGCATATACCGGCTGTCATGATTGCATTTATACCGACTGCCTTCTCAGTTCTTTTATTTCATGCATATGCCTATGAACAATAATATAATATAATACCCGTATTCATGAATTAAGGGTAAAGAAGTAATTTGATAAATATGTCATGAAATTTAATTAATATATTTATGTGAAGGATTAGTATTGAATAAAATAATTCTTAAAAAAAAATGTGAACAGTAAAATGTGAATAGTAAAAAGGATAAATAGTAAAAAAAAAAAAAAAATATGGGACGTGACAAAAATAAATAAAAAAGGAGAAAGGAAAAAGTAAAGGAAAAGAAGGGAAAAAAAATGGTGCTTCCACCATTACCCAATGGAGGTCTTTTAAAAAAAAAGGGACAAAACAAAATGATGAAAGAGTTAGGTGGGAGGGGGGCGGCTGCTGAAGACTAACAAAAAGAAGAAAAAAAAATGGAGAGTTTTTTTTAAGAAAGTAGAAAGTTAGGTGGGGGGCTGAAGCTCATATATATGTGTAGAAACTGAAATCGTTCAGTTTCATTCTTTCAAATTCTTGTATTCTCACAACACTTGGAGATCCAAAGAAAAGTCAAAAGAGCAAAATTTTGATTGGATTTTCTACGGAATTTCATAGAGGATCATGAGAAGCTATCAATAATTATGAGGTAATAGTATAATATTTATTTTTGAATTTTTAGCATATATGAAATTCCCGGAGCTCAAAGTGGGAATTTTTATAAGGTGGTTTACGATGAATTTAAGAAATAATTAGAAATTTAATACAAATATTATGTTAGGTGTTGACTATCTACAATAGGAGAAATTTCTGAGAAGAACTGGGAAAGGCAAGAAGGTGACCCACGAGTAGCTTTAAATGCTACGGGGTGAGTTGGATTTACTTTAAGTAATCTAAATAAAAACCAATTATTTGGTGATAATATTAAATTTAATTATTAAAATATGCTTGGGTGTTAGATGAAAAATTGATTTATGGGTATGATAGGAAATTTGGACATGCAAAAATATTTTTCGGTGAGAAATGATATTTTTTGAAAATCATAAGTTTATTTAAGAATAAAAGCAATAAATAAATTATTGATGAGACTTATTGATGTTTTAATATGAATTATGATGAGATGAATTTGAGTGGATCTTGACAAATTTTGATGGATGATTTGAGATGAAATTTAGTGGATATGGACAAAATTTAATGGATTATTTGATGTGATTTAGGAAGAGAAGAATTTAGTGGAATTTTTATATAATTTGATAAAAATCATGATGATTGGATGTGAGGAATTTTTAAAGAAACTTTGTTATATAAATTTGTGGATAATCAGGATAGCCAATTTAAGTGGTTTGAATTTTTATATTACTGTTTATATTACTATTTCATATCATTATTCATGTGCATATGAATTTAATAATATAACCGAAAGAACTGGGAAGGCAGCCGGTCTAATGAAATAACCGTGACAGCCGGTATATGCTGGAATTAAAAGAGAAAACCGTGACAGCCGGTATATGCTGGAATTAAAAGAGAAAACCATGACAGCTGATATATGCTGGAAATAACCAGGAAGGCAGCCGATCTTAGGAGAATGATAGAACCGGGAAGGCAGTCGGTCTGATGAGAATAAAAAAACCGGGAGGGCAGCCGATCTAAGATAATAACAACCTGTCGACAGGTGGGAAGACATTCCCATCATAATCATTCATGCATTTGCATCTATTTTAATTATTGCTGCATTATTTGAGATGCTGAGATGTGGTATTTTTATTGTGAATTTAATTATAGATGGCTGAGTCTCATAAAAAGAGACAGCTATAATGATGAGATTATTGAAATGCTGAGATGTGGCACATTATTGTGAATTTAATTTAAGATAGTTGAGTCTCATAAAAAGAGATAGCTATGATAATGAGATTTTTGACATGCTGAGATGTGACATATTATTGTGAATTTAATTATATATGGTTGAGTCTCATAAAAAGAGACAACTATGATAATGAGATTATTGAAATGCTGAGATGTGGGACATTATGGTGAATTTAATTATAAATGGGTGAGTCTCATAGAAAGAGACAGTTATGGTGTTAAGACTTATTTAAATGGAAGATTTTATGATATGAACCTCATTACGAGGTAATTATGAGATAATTAATTGTCTTAAGGTGGACCAATGATTGAGAAGAAGAGATTGATAGAGAATAAATCTTATGATATGGGAAATGATAGTAGAAAGTTGTCATCAGGTTATGTGAGAAATAAAAGATTAAATATTAAAGGATTATTTATGGAATTTGGAATACTTTTAGTAAATTTAATTAACTGAGCTTGTGAAGCTCACCCCTCATTGTACAATGATTTTTAGGTAGCAGGCTTGACAAATAGTTTGATGAGTTGAGGTTTAGAAGAAATCATTTTCTGTAAGCCGTGTACGTGTCATCATCCTCAGACTAATGAGAAAATAAAATGAAAAAAATTTATTTGTAACTCTTCATGCATTTTACGGATTGATGTAAAGTTCTTTTGGTAATATTTATTTTTTACTGCTGCATATATGTGTCGTGCTGGGATTCTCAAAATGTGATGACACCGTTTTGGGGTGGCGAACCCGGGATGGGTCGTTACAATTTTGATATCAGAGCATTCGGTTTTATGATTATGTAGACTGCATAAAAAGTAAGAAAGTAGAAGATTAAAGTAAATTATAATGAACAATCTGAGGATGACACGTGGACGTGCTAGAGCTAGATTTAAAATTATTGATTTGAGAGGGCATGGTAGGCTCACAATATTTTTGATAAGTCAAGGTTGAGTCTGAATCTGTGGTTCCTAGAAGAGAACGTGCTGATAATATGATTGATATTAGTAATATAATTGAGGTATGAGAGAATCTGAAGTTGAAAGAGATGAGCTAAAATAAGCTCTTACTCATGCTTTTGAGAAAATGAATGTATTAGATGATCGAGTGGATAACTTATAGCATAGACTTGATAAGCAGACTAGAGCAGTGCCTGACGTTGTTAATTCAGTAATGGTAGACACTTAAAACGGGGAAAATTGGATTTATGCATAAGATGCAGAGAGATATAAGTAAGCTAAATGCTTTGTTGTTTAAAGGATCTATGAATCCTTTTACGCCTGAGTTTCGGGAGAAACATGTAAGAGACATTATTTGGTATTTGACCAGTAAGTGATAGACAGATGATTGCTTTTACTTCGTTTAAGTTAGAAGGAGCAATTTTAGAATGATGGAAGGATATTCTTTCCAGGTAAGTACAAATTTGATAGACCCGTAACCTGAAATAGGTTTAAAGAAGTTTTTCTTGATAGATATTTTTTTTCTTATATCTCTAGAGCTCAACCAGATAGAGATATTATTTATTTGGGGTAAATGTGTTAACTGTGGCTTGGTATGATAGCAGATTTATGGTTTTGTCAATGGTTGTACCAAAAAAAATGGTAAACCAAGAGGAGAAGAACTGTAAGAGGTTCAAAGAAGAACTATATTTTAAGGTTTGATCGAAACTATCTTACATGAGGCTTATGAATTATGTTAGATTGGTGGATATATTATTTCAGATCGAGAGAGATGTGATGGAGTTTAAGGGAAAAAGAAAAAGTGGTTAAAAAGACTAAGATATAAAGGTAATGGTAGTATGAGTGTACAGGGTGAGAGACCACCCCAAATGAGGCATTCTTTGTTACCGAAAACTGAAGTACAGAGTCAGAGGTAAACAAAATCTGATGCTTATATATCTTAAAATACTATTGGTGGGACCCTTAGATTTGAGAGATAGATTATGAGAACTGAAAGTTATGGTAGAGGAAGTAAGTATGCCACCAAGTGGAAGTGGCAATCTGATGTATGATTGGGATATAAAAGTTTATTATAATTATATTCAGATAAGATATTTATCCCAGAATTTTCAAAATTGAAGTGCTTTATGTGTAGAGAAAATGAACATGTCAATATTGGTTGATCTTGATGCAACCCATTCTTTTGCATCCAATATTCATATAAAGTCTATTGAAGTATGTATTAGTCCTTTGATGCAAAAAAAAATACTTTGTTGAAGTTTTCACTAAAGATAGAGTGATAATCATAAATGTTTACAAGGGTTGTGTGATTCGTATCGGTGATAAAAAAAAATCTGAAGTTGATTTATATTCTTTGAATATGAATGATTGTTCCAAAAAGAAGGTAGTGTGCAAGATGTAGACATGAGTAGTGCAACCTTCAGAAAAAACATAAAACACTCTCGAACTATTTTATTTTGCTTTGACCACTAGGAGATGGTCGAAGAAGGGTTGTGAGAAGTACTTGACATTCATAATGAATTCCAAAAAAGAAAATAGGAAGAAATCTTAGTGATGAAAGAATATTCTAATGTAATTCTTGATGAGTTGCCTAGGTTGCATCCCAGTAGAGAGATTAAATCCTCTATTGATGAGATACCAGGATCATCACATATATTTAATAGCACCCTACAGAATGATGTCAGCTGAATTGAGAGAGTTAAACGTACCATTTTAAGAATTTTGGATATACAAATTTATCAGACTTAATGTATTTAGGGAAGCCCATGTGTTGTTCATGAAAGAAAAAGATGGAACGATAGGAGTATGTATAGACTACAAATAGTTGGAATAAGAACAAATATATTTTACCCAAGATAAATGAACTGTTTGAGCAGTTGCAAGGAGTGAGAGTGTTTTCTAAGATAAATTTGAGATCAGATTATCACCAATTGAAGATAAAGAAGGGAGGCATACCTAATATTGTTTTTATGACATGTTATGATCATAAGTTTTTGTGATGACATTTGGATTGAATAATATTCCAGAAACATTCATGGATTGGATGAATAAAATATTTGAATCATTTCTTGATAACTTGTGGTTGTGTTCATTGATAACATCTTGGTATATTTTAAGACTACGGAAGAGCAAGTAAAATATTTAGAAATTGTGCGTGAGACTTTGAGGAGAAAGTGATGGTATGATATAAGTTCTCTAAGTGTGAGTGTTGGCGGAAGGAAATAAATTTCCTAGAATATGGGGAAATGAAATAACAGGTGACCTATAAAAAGTAGAGACAATGTTAAGTTGGGAGAAACCAACTAATATAATTGAGATTAGAATCTTTTTGGGGTTAGTTAGTGATTATAGAAGATTATTTCAGAAAATTTTTATTATTGTAATGTAATTGAATAGACTAACTAGGAAAAATGTGAGAACAATTTCCAGCTGTTGAAAGAAAACTGACTACTGCCCCAGTATTAGTGCTTCCCTCTGGTGATGAAGGATTTGTGGTTTATAGTGATGCGTCACATCAGGGGTTGGGATGTGTGTTGATGCAACTTGGGAGAGTTATAATTTATGCATCTAGGCAACTAAAGAACCATGAGAGAAATTACTCGACCCATGATTTAGAATTGGCTGCCATAGTTTTTGCTTTAAAGATTTGGAGACACCATTTATATGGAGCCAAGTGTGAAATTTTTACTGATCATAAAAGCTTGACGCATTTACCAACCCAGAAGTAGTTGAATTTGAGACAGAGGAGGTGGATGGAATTGATTTACAATTCACTATCATCTAGAAAATGCGAAGATAATAATTAATACATTGAGTATAAAGTCTACAAGAAAGTTAACTGCTATTGGGAGTCCTTATATGAAATTAATGATAAATTTAAGAGAAATAAGAATGAAGTTGAATATCAGTAATAAATGATCAAGGTTAATAAATATGGTTGTACAGTCATCCATAATGAAATGTTTTAGAGATACAAGGTAGAGATAAAGAGACAGAAAAAGATTAAGCATTGAGTGCTTACTAGAAAGCATTTTGAGTTCAAATCTGAAACGAAGGTAGTTTGGTGTTGGTACATGGATGGTGTTCCCAATAATGCAAAATTGAAAAATGAGATAGTGAGAAAGGTACATAATGATGTAGATTCGATGCAATCAAGTAACAATAAGAAATATAGAGGATTGAGACAGAAATTCTGATGGTCAAGATTGAAGAGGGATGTAGCTAAGATTGTGAGATTGTATGGAGTACCATTGAGCATAATGTTAAAGAAAGATGCTAGATTTACACCTTGGTATTGGGAGAGGCTTTCAGAAAGCCACAGGTACACAGTGACAATTTTATATAATTTCATGCTCATATTGGATTTTTTTTTATACTAGAAGATATGCTAAGGACAAATGTGATGAATTTTTCAGTAAATTAAGATGTTTACATGCCATTAATTGAAGTTGTTTATAATAATCGGTATCAAATTTGTATTGGGATGGTACCCATTGAGACATTGAATGATAGGAGGTATAGAACTCCTATATGTTGGGAAGAAATGAAAAAGAAAAATATATTTGGTCTATTTATTATTGAGCTAGAGATGATCAAATTTGTTAGAGAAAACTGTAAAGCAGCCTATAGTAGACCTCTTGAGTCTTAAGTAGGTGATTGGGTGTACTGAGAAATATCTCAATGAAAATGTGTATTGAGATTTAAATGGAAAAAGAAAGTTGAATCCGAAGTATGTGGGACCTATGAGGTTGTTGAGAAAGTTGGATTAGTTGTGAATAACCTGAATTTGCCTCCGGAATTAAAACATTTATATAATGTATTTCATGTTTCACTTTTAAGAAAGTGTTTACATGATATTTCGACCTAAGTTATAGAAATTCAGAAAGATTGGACTTATATACAAGTACCAGTGAGAATTTTGGACAAAGAGAGTAAGTCTTGTGTAAAAGAATAATTTCACTAGTGTAAAGTTCGATGGCTGAATAAGGATGTTGAAGAGATGTCATGAAAGCGTAAGACAAGTATGAAGAGGGATTATTTATATTTTGATTATGGAGTAAAGTAAAGAAATTTCGAGGACGAAATTTTTGTAAGGTGGGTCGAATTGTAATACCCGTATTCATGAATTAAGGGTAAAGAAGTAATTTGATAAATATGTCATGAAATTTAATTAATATATTTATGTGAAGGATTAGTATTGAATAAAATAATTCTTAAAAAAAAACGTGAATAGTAAAAAAAAATCTGGGACGTGTAAAAAATAGATAAAAAAGGAGAAAGGAAAAAGTAAAGGAAAAGAAGGGGAAAAAAAATGGTGCTTCCACCATTACCCAATGGAGGTCTTTTTTTTAAAAAAAAAATGGACAAAACAAAATGATGAGAGAGTTAGGTGGGGGGGGGGGGGGGGGGGGGGCTGAAGCTCCTATACATACGTGTAGAAACTGAAATCGTTCAGTTTCTTTCTTTCAAATTTTGTATTCTCACAACACTTGGAGACCCAAAGAAAAGTCAAAAGAGCAAAATTTTGAATGGATTTTCTATGGAATTTCATAGAGGATCATAAGAAGCTATCAGTAATTATGAGGTAATAGTATAATATTTATTTTTGAATTTTTAGCATATATGAAATTCTCAGAGCTCAAAGTGGGAATTTTCATAAGGTGGTTTACGATGAATTTAAGAAATAATTAGAAATTTAATACAAATATTATGTCAGGACTATCTACAATGGGAGAAATTTCTAAGAAGAACCGGGAAAGGCAAGAAGGTGACCCACGAGTAGCTTTAAATGCTACGGGGTGAGTTGGATTTACTTTAAGTAATCTAAATAAAAACCAATTATTTGGGTGATAATATTAAATTTAATTATTAAAATATGCTTGGGTGTTAGATGAAAAATTGATTTATGGGTATGATAGGAAATTTGGACATGTAAAAATATTTTTCGGTGAGAAATGATATTTTTTAAAAATCATAAGTTTATTTAAGAATAAAAGCAATAAATAAATTATTGATGAGACTTATTGATGTTTTAATACGAATTATGATGAGATGAATTTGAGTAGATTTTGACAAATTTTGATGGATGATTTGAGATGAATTTTAGTGGATCTTGACAAATTTTGATGGATGATTTGAGATGAAATTTAGTGGATATTGACAGATTTTAATGGATTATTTGATGTGATTTAGGAAGAGAAGAATTTAGTGAAATTTTTATATAATTTGATAAAAATCATGATGATTGGATGTGAGGAATTTTTAAAGAAACTTTGTTATATAAATTTGTGGATAATCAGGATAGCCAATTTAAGTGGTTTGAATTTTTATATTACTGTTTATATTACTATTTCATATCATTATTCATGTGCATATGAATTTAATAATATAACCGAAAGAACCGGGAAGGCAGCCGGTCTAATGAAATAACAGTGATAGCCGGTATATGCTGGAATTAAATGAGAAAACTGTGACAGCCGGTATATGCTGGAAAGAACTGGGAAGGCAGCCGATCTTAGAAGAATGATAGAACCGGGAAGGCAGCCGGTCTGATGAGAATAAAAGAATCGGGAGGGCAGTCGGTCTTATGAGAATGATAGAACCGGGACGGCAGCCGGTCTGATGAGAATAAAAGAACCAGGAGGGCAGCCGATCTAAGATAATAACAACCTGTCGACAAGTGGGAAGACATTCCCATCATAATCATTCATGCATTGGCATCTTTTTTAATTATTGCTGCATTATTTGAGATGCTAAGATGTGGTATTTTATTGTGAATTTAATTATAGATGGCCGAGTCTCATAAAAAGAGACAACTATAATGATTAGATTATTGAAATGCTGAGACGTGGCACATTATTGTGAATTTAATTTAAGATGGTTGAGTATCATAAAAAGAGACAGCTATGATAATGAGATTTTTGACATGCTAAGATGTGACATATTATTGTGAATTTAATTATATATGGTTGAGTCTCATAAAAAAAACAACTATGATAATGAGATTATTGAAATGCTGAGATGTGGGACATTATGGTGAATTTCATTATAAATGGGTGAGTCTCATAGAAAGAGACAGTTATGGTGTTAAGACTTATTTAAATGGAAGATTTTATGATGTGAACCTCATTACAAGGTAATTATGAGATAATTGATTGTCTTAAGGTGGACCAATGATTGAGAAGAAGAGATTGATAGAGAATAAATCTTATGATATGGGAAATGATAGTAGAAAGTTGTCATCAGGTTATGTGAGAAATAAAAGATTAAATATTAAAGGATTATTTATGGAATTTGGAATAATTTTAGTAAATTTAATTCACTGAGCTTGTGAAGCTCACCCCTCATTGTACAATAATTTTCAGGTAGCAGGCTTGGCAAATAGTTTGATGAGTTGAGGTTCAGAAGAAATCATTTTCTGTAAGCCGCGTACGTGTCATCATCCTCAGACTAATGAGAAAATAAAATGAAAAAAAATTATTTGTAACTCTTCATGCATTTTACGGATTGATGTAAAGTTCTTTGGGTAATATTTATTTTTTATTGCTGCATAAATGTGTCATGCTGGGATTCTCAAAATGTGATGAAACCGTTTCGGAGTGGCCAACCCGGGATGGGTCGTTACATATAAAAACAAGTATACATTCAGAAATTCAATTTAGCTATCCAACTTTCTCAAAATTATTATTTTTATCAGATTTATTAAATTATCTCCTCATATATCATATCAAATTATCAATCATAACTTGTCAAGAATTTCATTTATCCCTTCATTATTTATTTAATCAACTCATTATTTCATTAATATTACTTCTCATATAATAAATCTTTAACATATCAATTATTCTTATCATACCCATCAACCAACTTTCATCTATCATCCAATCATAGGTTAATAATTAATTCAAATATCATCACTTTATATTTCATATTTATCTCTATTACTAAAAGTAAATCTAACTCACCACATAGCACTTAGAGCTACCCGTGGATCACATCCTTGCCTTTCCTGCTCTTTTCAGCAATTTCTCCCGATTGTTGATCGTCAACACCTCACATAATATTTATATTAAAATTCCTAATGTATTCTTCAATTCCTCCATAATTCATACCTTTTAAATTTCTATTGGAAATTTCCATGTATTCTAAATTTCAAAAATAAAATTCACATTATTACCTTTTGTTTTTCTTAAAGCTTTTTCTTAACTCTCATTAAAATTCCCCCGTAAACCTTTTCAAAATTTTACTCTTTCAACCTTTCTTTTAGTCCCCAAGTGTTTAAAGAAATAAAATAATTTGAATTAAAGAAAGAAGTAATAAAACAGGATTTGGCAAGAAATAATAAAAAAAATGAAATTCTTTATATAAAACAACCCAAACTACCTTACCAAATTTCTTAGTGTCACTGAATGTGGGTTAGTCTTACACCTGGGCTCTAGGTGTTTAAACACACTTTTTTTTACTTACCTACCCACGCCTAGATGTTCCGTCCGTTTTTTTTTTGTAACCACATACACTGTCCGTTTTTTTTTCAAATGAATTATTTTATTTAATAATAAATCTTTCATATATATTATTTTAAATCCATGTCATATTTATCAAATTACTTCTTTACCCTTACTTTAAGAACAAGGATATTACAATTCTACACACCTTATAAAAATTTTGTCCCTGAAATTTCCTTACCAAACTCATGAAAACGTTGGGGTTATTCTTTCCTCATTCTTGCCTTATGCTCTTAAGTAATTTCTTTAACATCTTTGTTCTGCCATAATATATGAATCAAAACAATGACTTTATTACGCGTGACTTATTCCTTTCTGTCTAGAATTCTTACTGGTACTTGCATAAAGGTCAAATATTCCTGAAGTTCTACAACCTAATTCGGAATACTATGGGATTCATCATGTAAACATTTTCTCAAAAAGTGAAACATGAAACACATTATTTAATTGTTTTAACTCTAGAGGAAAACTCAATCTGTATGCTACTGGTCCGACTCTCTCAATCACCTCATAGGGCCTTACAAATCTCGGACTCAACTTTCCCTTCTTCTTTAACCTCAATACACCCTTCTGCGGAGATATCTTCAACAATACCTAGTCACCAACCTGAAACTCAGGAGGTCATATTTTATTATCAGCATATCCCTTTTATTTGTTCTGTATTGCTCTAAGGTTCTCTCTAACCAGTTTGATCCTCTCAATAGTCAAATCTATCATTTATGGACCAAATATCTTTTTTTCTCCAACTTCTCTCCAATATCTTGGAGTTCTACCCCTTCTACCATAAAAAGCCTCAAATTGTTCCATCCCAATACTAGTTTGATACTGATTATTATTTACAAACTTAATCAAAGGTAATAAGCATCGCAGCTCACTGAGAAATTCAATACACTTGCCCTC
This sequence comes from Bretschneidera sinensis, assembly GCA_023935145.1. NCBI lineage: Eukaryota > Viridiplantae > Streptophyta > Magnoliopsida > Brassicales > Akaniaceae > Bretschneidera > Bretschneidera sinensis. The sequence continues at coordinate 14,555,340 of CM043704.1, forward strand.
AACATATCTTCTAGTATTATGATGATTCTCTCTGTCTACCCATCAGTTTGTGCATGAAAAGTTGTACTAAACTGCAATTTCGTATCCATAGCTTCTTGGAAACCCCTCCAAAATCTAGAAGTGAATCTAGAATCTATATCTGATACAATGTTCAAGGTACTCAATGTAATTTTACAATCTCTGCTACATACAATCTAGAAGGAAATGTGAAGACTTAGAAAGTCTATCCATTATAACCCATACAACATCATGACCTCTATGGGTACGGGAAAAACCAGAAACAAAATCCATGCTCACATTCTCCCATGGCCATTTAGGTACTAGAAGAGGTTATAATAAACCTGTGTGATGTCTATTCTCAGATTTCACCTGTTGACAAGTCAAGCATCTAGAAATATACTCTGCTACATCTTTCTTCAACCTTGACCACCAATAATTTTGTCTCAACCTCTTGTATATCTTATTATTACCCGGGTGCATAGAATACATAGATTCATGAGTCTTTCTTAGTATCTCATTTCTCATCTCAACATCATTGTGTACACAAAATCTATGTCCCAATACCACCATTCCATATTCTCTAATTCTAAACCCAGTCGGCTTCCCACTCAATATTTCCTGTTTGATCTTCTCTATCCCTTCATCTCTACCTTACATTTGTAATAAATAATCAATAATAAAAGATTATACCACCATATTTGCCATCAATATTCCTCTATCAGTGACACTCAACTTCAATCCCATTTCTCTCAGTTCTATCATCAAGTTAATATCATGACTCCCAATAACAGGTAATCTCCCTGTAGATTTTCTACTCAATACATCAACTACTACATTAGTCTTCCCTAGATGATAATGAATTGTATAGTCATAATCACTAATCAATTCCATCCACCTCCTCTGCCTTAAATTCAACTCTTTCTAGGTAGGTAAATGCATCAAACTTTTATGATCAGTAAAAATTTCACAAGTGGCTTCATACAGATGATGTCTCTAAATCTTAAAAGCAAAGACTATGGCAACCAATTCTAAATCATGGGTTGAGTAATTCCTCATATGGTTCTTCAATTGCCTAGAAGCATAAGCTATAACTCCCCATGTTGCATCAACACACATCCCAACCCTTGATGTGATGCATCAGTATATACCACAAATCCTTCATCACCAGAAGGAAGCACAAATACCATAGCAGCAGTCAATTTCTCTTTCAATAGCTGAAAACTCCTCTCACATTCTTCTGGCCACCTAAACTTCACTTTCTTCTTGGTCAATATAGTCAATGGTCCATCTATCATAGAAAAATTATGGATAAACCTCCTATAATAACCAGCCAACCCTAAAAAAACTACTAATTTCAGTTACACTAGCGGGTCTTTCCAAATTCAATACTGCCTCTACTTTCTATGGGTCAACTACTATCCCATCTCTTGATACAACATACCCCAAGAAAGATATTTCACTTAACCAAAACTCACACTTAGAGAACTTTGCATATAATTTCTCTCTTCTCAAAATTTCCAACACTATCTCTAAATGTTTCATATGCTCCTCTTCATTCTTAGAATATACCAAAATATCATAAATAAATATAATCAGAAATCAATTCAAGAATGGTTTAAACACCTAATTCATTAAGTCCATAAATGTTGCAGAAGCATTAGTCAATCCAAATGGCATCACAAGAAACTCATTATGGCCATAACATGTCCTAAAAGCAGTCTTAGGCCCTCATTTATCCTCAACTAATGATAACCCGATCTCAGGTCTATCTTAGAAAATACCCTAGCTCCTTGTAACTGCTCGAATAAATCATTTATCCTGGGTAAATGATATCTATTTTTTATGGTGATCTTATTCAACTGTCTATAATCAATACACAACCTCATCGTCCTATCCTTCTTCTTGACAAACAACACAAGGGCTCCCCAAAGCGACATACTAGGTCGAATAAACTGTTTACCTAACAACTCTATTGGAAATCACCTTGACAAGATGCCCAGGTGGTGATCTTCCAAACACCCAAGTCTAGAATGACTTATAGAAAGAAATACAACAATCGAACACAAGAACAGAAAATCAAAGAATGAAAGAAGACAAGCAATTTGTTATCGAGGTTCAGCAATGTGTCTACGTCCCCATAAGTTCCTCCGAACTCTCTGCACTAAATCAAATGGTTCTTACAAGTTACAGCAATCCCCTTCAAGCAACAACATGTTCTTGAAGAAACCAAGAAGAGAAGGAAGAAGATGAGAACTAACAATGCTCTCTTTCTAATCTAGACTTCTCTATCTTTTACAACCAGCCTTACTCACAAAGAGTCCCTATTGTGTTTGTCACTCTTACACAATTCTCTCTATGTGTTTTGTCACTTCTAACTTTGTTTTTCTGTTCAATAGCCAAGCTGCTTTGTTTTATTTAGCTAGGGTTGCTGTTTATAATATTCTGAATCGACCGCCAGTGCTGCAGTGTCGACTTCCCAGCGCTGCAGCTTTGAGTTTCTGTCCCTTGTGTTATTCCTGCCAGATTCCAGCGCTGCAGCGCTAAGGAACCAACACTGCAGCGCTAAGGAACCAACGCTGCAGCTTTGAGTTTCTGACCCCTTCACACAACACCCTTCTGCTTGTGTGTAGAAGTGCGCACACTAGTGCGCATGGCTTTCCCTTGCTCCAAAATGAAGCACACAGATCTGTGCAACCTTCTAACTTGCTGAAATTTGATCCTCCACCTTTAGTTTAGACTTTAACCATCTTTGAACCATACTTGGATATGTTTGAACCTTAGACAAATACCAACAATCTCTACCTTTGTCTAAGTGTTCAAAAACCTGAACCATTATACAAATCGCTTCGGGATCCAAACTCATCTTGAGTCATCAATTGACTGACTCCAATCCTAAGTAGCCTAAGGCAATGATTAAACTTACTTAGAGGTGGAAATTTAGTACCCAAATCTGCAGGACTTTCCTCCGTGGCCTTCTTGTCAACATGAATGCATCCTTTCGTACCATTTTTTGGAATGTAATGATACTGAACATTCATATGCTTCGTCCCCTCATGAAACACTGGATTCCTCCACAATTGCCACCCACTTTGGCTATCCAAAGATACCATAACCTGCTCTTTTAGGACCTCCCACTCGTTCAACAACCTTTTGCACCCCATAGCCTCCTTTATGGCTTTTGTAGCCGCTATGCATTCTGCCCCAATTGTTATGAGTGCTACCACCGGCTGCCACTGAGCCATCAAATACCTCAGCAACCTCTTTATCCCAAGCTAATGCTTATTTCCTGGATTGCTCACAAATTTGCTGAGAACACTCATTGCCTAAGAAACCCTCAACCGGTTTCTCTCTTTTTCTTGGATTCTACACATCCCAAGGATCTTTTGTGTAAGGATGAGATCCTTCCTCTTAAACTCCTCACTGAGTTGAGATGTAAACTTTTCCATCCTCTCCCTGCTGTTTCGAACCAACCACACATCATCGACATAGATGAGGATACTCACCATCTTCTCCACCTTATGTCCAGGTGAGAAAGTTTCTATGAAACCTATGTCTTCTCTCCTTGTGAACCCATTCGCCACTAGTCTAGCCTTGTTCCAGACTTCATCTCTTGGAGGGTACCCTTCTTTGATCTTGTAAGTGCACTTACATTCCACAACTTTCTGCTTTCCTGAAATTTTCACCAATTCCCAGAAGCTGTTCTTCCTCAAAGAACCCATTTCATCCTACATAGCTAGCTTCCACTTTGACGAATCCTTACACTCTATGGCATCTATGTAAGTCTCTTGTTCACTCACCTCTCCTTCTATCCAAGGAGCTGCTGCATCCGCAGCATCCGCAAACCCATATCTTGAAGGTGGTTCGACCAGCCTTCCTTCCCAGTCTCTTGTGAGCTGGTAGTCATTCCGACTTGCTGCATCAACCTCTTCTTGTTTAGCCTCCTCTTGGGTGTCTTGAGCTTGGCATTCATCCAAGGGTTCTACCTGGTCCGAACCCTCTTGCCTCCTTTGCTCTACCTGAACCGAGTTCTCCTTGATGCGATGCTCCATAAGAACCAAACTGGTTTGCTCACTAGCCCCTGCAGGGTTAGTTTCTTCGAAATAGGGAAATAACAATTCATTAAAATTAACATCCCTACTCATTATGAGTTTCAATCCTTCTTTCTCTAAGAACCACAACCTATACCCCTTAGCCCCCTTCCCCATATCCTAGAGACACACACTTTCTAGATCCTGGGCTAAGTCTATCATTATTTTGTTGTGTATACGCAGCACACCCAAAAGTCCTAAGGTTGTCCAACTCAGGGGGTTTTCCACTCCACATCTCCATAGGAGTCTTGAGCTCTAAATCTCTAGAGGGTGATCTATTTATCAAGTATGCAGCTGTAGCCACAGCTTCTCCCCAAAAATATTTTGGTAAACCGGATCCATTTAACATACACCTAACTTTTTCCATAAGGGTCTTATTCATCCACTCAGCAACTCCACTTTGCTGAGGGGTTTCCACAACTGTCATATATCTTAGAATGCCATTTAACCTATAGAATTGATCAAGTTCTTGGTTAAAAATTTCTAAGCCATTATTGGTTCTTATCCCCTTAACTACTCTACCCATTTGAGTCTCTACCAGCCCTTTCCACACCACTAACTTATTCAAGGCGTCTGATTTATTTCTAAACAAATAAACCCACACTTTTCTTGAATAATCATCAATTAAAGACAGAAAGTAAATGTTACCTCCTATGTTGGTGTCCTTGCTGGTCCCCAAAGGTCCGCATGAATGTAGTCAAGAATCCCTTTAGACTTGTGCACTCCGATGTTGAAGCTGACCCGGTGTTGCTTCTCAAGAACACAACACTCGCAGAAATCAAGTTCCTTTACTTTGTCTCCACCAAGTAGGCCATCCTTGCTGAGAACTTGCAGGCCCTCTTCGCTCATATGTCCGAAGCGAGTGTGCCAAAGGGCTGCCCTATCCATCTCAGCCATCAAGCTTGCTGCTTGATCATTGATTTCTGTCTCTTCGATCATCTCATAGAGTCCATCGTCTCTTGCTGCCTTGATCACTGCCAAAGATCCCTTGGCCACCTTGATCTTTCCTCCCTCTACTTTGCATGTATACCCCATGGAATCCAGCTACCCCAATGAGATCAAATTCCTCCTCAAATCTAGGAGATACCTCACACTTTCCAGCAGCCTTGTCATTCCATCAAACATCCTCGGCTGGATGTCTCCTATGCCTCTCACTTGGTAAGAAATATCATTCCCCAAGAAAACCCTTTTCATCATTGGTTTCCTTGAAATTCTTGAACCAACTCTGGTGAGGGCACATGTGATGAGTGCACCCGGTGTCCAAGATCTATTTCCCACTGCCTTCTTGCCCCTTGCTCACACTCGAGCACACAACAAGAACATCACCATCTTGCTATTTTGTTTTGGAAACCAAAGCCTCTCCATTCTTGGTATGGCTTCCTCCTCTATCCCTTGTCATCTTCTTGTAATCTTTCTTGACATGACCCTCCTTATGGCAGTAGTAGCAACTCTTCCCTCCAAATCTCAGTTTGGAATGCATTCTCCCATGGCTTTCTCCTCTACCTCTGTCCCGGTAGTAGCCATGCATGCTGTTGTGCACTCTCCCACGGCTCTCTCCTCTACCTCTATCCTGGTAGTAGCCATGCATGCTACTGTGCACTCTCCCATAGCTCTCTCCTCTACCTTTGTCCCGGTAGTAGCCATAGTTGCTGCCATACCGAGTTGCTGGCCTTCTTTTAAAGAACAACCCTTTACCACTTGATTTACTCCTTATCTTGGCATCAAGATTATCTTGCAACTCTTTCTTAGGATCAAATTTAAAAGCAAAGATTCATTTACGAAGATACCTCTTATCCGGGAGAGTCTTGGCAAGAAACATCTCATCTAGTTTATTCCATATTGCAGCTGGATCTTTTGAGTCTCCGCACTCCCTTGTGACATTATTCGACAAGTGCAAGAAGATGGTGATGTATGCCATCTTCTTCATCTCATTCCGCTGGTCTTCCGTGACACTTGCTGGAAAAGCATCATCTTCTCTAATAGCCAAGTCCATTTTCTGTTGCATTAGAACCGCCTTAATCTTTCGCTTCCAAAGGGCAAAGTCTCCCTTTCCATCAAACTTCTTAACACAAAAATTTGAAGCCATCTTTACGGGCAAGATCCCAGATTTATGCACTACACTCAACTGCTTTCTTCAACCTCAAGAACATAGATCGAAGATGGATCTTAACACCGTTCTTGAATCAACCTTCAAGAACACAATCAGATCTTGATCTTTACACCATTCTTGAATCACCCAAGAAGTTGATCTTTGATTCTTGGAGTCTTGGCTCCGTCACCTTCTACTTCTTGCTCCGATAACCAGCTGTGCTTGCTCTGATACCACTATCCAAAGCTTTGATACCACTGTTGGAAATCACCTTGACAAGATGCCCAGGAGGTGATCTTCCAAACACCCAAGTCTAGAATGACTTGTAGAAAGAAATACAGCAATCGAACACAAGAACATAAAATCAAAGAATGAAAGAAGACAAGCAATATGTTATCGATGTTCGATAATGTGCCTACGTCCCTGTGAGTTCCTCCGAACTCTATGCACTAAATCAAATGGTTCCTACAAGTTACAGCAATCCCCTTCAAGAAACAACAAGTTCTTGAAGAAACCAAGAAGAGAAGGAAGAAGATGAGAACTAACAATGCTCTCTTTCTAATCTAGACTTCTCTATCTTTTACAACCAGCCTTACTTACAAAGAGTCCCTCTTGTGTTTGTAACTCTTACACAATTCTCTCTATGTGTTTTGTCACTTCTAACTGTATTTTTCTATTCAACGACCGAGCTCCTTTATTTTGTTCGGCTAGGGTTGCTATTTATAATATTCTGAATCGGTCGCCAGTGCTGCAACGTCGACTTCCTAGCACTGCAGCTTTGAGTTTCTGTCCCTTGTGCTATTCCTGCCAGATTCCAGCGCTGCAGCGCTGAGGAACCAATGCTGCAGCTTTGAGTTTCTGACCCCTTCACACAACACCCTTCTGCTTGTGTGCAGAAGTGCACACACTAGTGCGTATGGCCTTCCCTTGCTCCAAAAATGAAGCACACACATATGTGCAGCCTTCTAACTTGCTAAACTTTGATCCTCCACCTTTGGTTTAGACTTTAACCATCTTTGAACCATACTTGGACATGTTTGAACCTTAGACAAATACCAACAAACTCTTGAAATTGAACTTTCAACTCTCTCAACTCAACTAGTGCTATTCTATAAGGTGCTATAGATATAGGTGCTGATCTCAGAATCACCTCAATAGAAAAGTCAATCTCTCTATTGGAAGGTGATTATGCCCAAAATGTAACTTGATAGTTGTAGTACAGCTTTAGGGTGTCGATTCCATAGGAAAACAAGATAACTACAAGAGAAGGTGTGAACCTTAACACAGACGGTAAAGATCAAGTGAGAGAATAAAGTATTGTGTGAAAATTGTGTAGATAATATAATGGAGGCAACAAGGGTTTGGGAATCCTCTCTAGGTTTATTGCCTTATTCTAGTCTTAATTTAGTTGTCTTTATCTCGATTGCAAGTTTCACATCCCAAACAAGCAATCGGCAAATATTTAATTAAGCACATATATAAACCTTAATGCAATTGTTATGAAATACTTTTTACTTTCAAGCACACATGACCTAACTTATAGATTATCAAGAAATGATAATATATCATGATGACAATACTGCAGTAATGGACAAATCTATAATAGAAATCTACCGGACTCAATCACACCTCAACTTATATGGGGGAGAAAGATACAATCACCGGATTAAGGGGAAATCTTCTAAGTAAATTGAAAAGTAAATCATAATAATGTTTAACAATAAATCCATATTTTAGCTGAACTAATAAAGGAATTAAAGAACAACAAAACCTAGGGATTTATCCCTTCATCTTGCTTGGAGATTAGTCGTCCATGGGGGAGAGTGTGGTAGCCTCCCTTGAGTTTTTCGGCTTTCTATCTATTTTTTGAATGTCCAATTACAAACCCTAAGTGGTCTATTTATAGTGTATAAGGCCTAAGGGTGTTTTAGGGTTTGAATAAGTCATTAAAGACCTAATTAGGGTCTAACTCGGAGAACAGGGTCTATACGAGCGCTGCACCTTGGCTTAGTTGCGCTGCACCTTGGCTTTTGTCAAGTTTCTAGTGTGTGCGGTGGGGTGCGCCTCAGCTTCTCCAGGGTGTGCCTCAGCCCTTCAAGGTGTACCTCAACTTATCTAGGGTGCACCTCGACCTGTTGGATCTTTGAGGCTTCTTTTGGGCTTCTTTCTGAAGGGTGCGCCCCAGCTCTTCCGGGGTGTACCTTGACCTGATGCTGTTTTGGAAGTCTGACCTCTGTCTACTAAAACTGCCATAACTTTCTCTAGAAAAATCATTTTTATGAACCGTAAAATTCTCCAAAAAAGAGACTTCCACATCTTTCTAAAAATATATGGTTCATCTCCTGGTTCTTCCTGTATCAATACAGTTAAATTTGCAAAGATGATTGATCTATATGACAATTCTGGCAATTTAGTGAAACTTCTTTCTTGGTTTCTCTTAATCTTGGCTCTTCTGCGACCATTCTCTCACTCAAGTATTCATTGAAGCTTCATGTTTAAAATAATGATAGCTTTTCTATCTCTTTTAACTCAAGATACCTGAAAATGCACCGAAATAAGTTAATGCTCCAAGAATACCACTTTAGAGTTGTTAACAAATAAAAATGCAATTAAAACCTAAATCAACCCTAAAATACTAACAAATAAGTAAGATTAAGATGCATTTTATGGCTCTCATCACAACCCCCAACTAGCTTATTGCTAGTCCCTAGCAATTCAAGTGAAAACAAGAGATGAATTCTATGGTGGGAATTAAAACAAAGTAAAGCAATGTTAGTGTTAAACCAAGAGTAATGCCACTTTTGTCTCAAAAATCACACATAACACACGGCACATAGAATCATTAAATTTCACCCACGTCCAAAAATAATCTAAACATCAATCTTAAAATTGTTATTGACTCTTAATATCCATTTTACAACAATCCATTAATCCGAACACCCAGATGATTTTATGCACAACATTCATGAATACAAGTCTTGGCCTCTAAAAACATAACAAATTGTGTGACATCAATCACATAAACAAGCTCCATAGGCTTACTTTTCAAATTAGTCTCCACTATTGTAGAAAAAATCGCACTACATTGGATCAATTGGTCTTTACTGAGCTTGTAACGTTAGGTTAAGGTAAAGGTTAAGAAAGAACGGGAAGGATTCAACAAGTAAAAGAACTTAACCTCTTAGTTTTGAACACAACTCTCTAAGCACTGGATAACTTTACTTCAATACCCAACTCTTCCAACCATTTTCCGAGCATTTCTTTCAACAAATCACTATTTTTTTTATAAGAGCATATCTTCGATAAGTCACCACTTTTCCTTTCTTTTCTTTTTTCTTTGCCATCCTTTACTTCTTTTTTCTTTTCTTTTCTTTTCTTTTCTATTTTGGCATAAGACCATTCACCTCTTTTTTCATTCTTTTCTTTTCCACAACCCCCAACTTATCTCTTTTAATGTACTTGGGTTATGGTAGTAATATTTTTTCATCTTTACTCCTCTTAAGTGCTTCTCAGAAAATGTGTACAACTAAGTTCTTTTAAAAGAAGGGTAAGGATAAAATATTTTTAGGCCCATGAAGGTGAGTGAATGGGCTATTGAAAGAAACAAGACTCGAATTCTTTTTCAAGAAAAAGCTCAAATAGGTGACTAGTGGTAAATATAGCAATGGTAGGTTTAACAGGCTCAAACGGTCCAAAAATGGCCTATATCATATCCTAAGTAATGTGTATTATAGGAATTTGCCTCAAGCGGTTATTAAGTAAGTTCTAGAGCTTGTCGAGACAAGAAAAATATTCACAAAATAATCACACATAAAACTTTTCTAAATGTTTAAGACTAATCATACTATTTTACCACAAACTAGAGTCTCAAACCAAATGAAGATTGATACTTAAATTAATTTCAAACCGAAGCAAGATTTAACTTCTTCTAAATGTTATATGCTATCTCAATTAAGTTCATATCATTGACATGTGAATTAACTCTAAGACTAACACCAAGCATGCTAAAAACAAACAAAAAGGAAAAAGTGACACCCAACAATTCAATGGTACGCAATAAGAAATGTGTATCCTCCACCCCCAACTTAAGATAAGCATTGTCCTCAATGTAAAAGGAAAAGTTAAGGAAACTCCCTTTTTAACCAAAGGTGCATGGAGCTGAAAGTTGGGCATGACCAATTGAATTGCTTCGTTTATTTGTCCTAGAAAAGTAAATACTAAAGTAAAACTGGAAAACAACAAAATAATAATAATAAACAAGAAAAAGAAACATGAAAAACAGTAAAAATAAAAGGATATGTTGTGGATTGCCTCCCATGAGCGCTAAGTTTTACATCTTCAGCCAGACGCTTCTATTCCCTCCTAGAAAGACATAGGTTGAATGCACCAGCCACCGCTTCATTGCCAAATTCAGTGCTTGTATGCTTTGGAGAGGCCTCAAGGATGTCATCAGTAACATCCGCAAATTCTGGCTCGATATATACTCTTGTGAAGCTATGGGTGAGTGTGGACTCTAATGGATTAAGGTGCTGGACCTTTTCCATGAATGAGTCAACCATGTATGCTTGGTGGCTTTCGTCCACATCCTCTAATTTTTTCGTTGCTGGGATGTGTAATAACTTACCACTTATTGTCTCCACGACATTCACCTCCTTACATTCTGTTGCACCAGGTTCTGACCATGAGATGTAGACTGAGCTTAAGAAGGGAACTTTCCTCGCTCAGTCACACTTAAACAGCTTATTAACTTGGACATTTGGCTCTTTATCTCTCTATGTTCTTCAACAACCTGCACAATTAAAGATTCAAGCCTTTGATTAGTCTTCCCCTGTGCTTCAATAAAATCATGTAAAGTGTCTTCTAAAGAACTCCTAGAAGACACAGGTGCATGATATGGTGCAGGGGGTTGTGCAAGCTGTTGGTTTTCAGACTTTCGACTGAAATTGGGGTGATTTCGCCATCTCGGAATATAAGTATCAGAGAAGGATGCATGAGGTTTCGTGTACATGCCTAAGGCATTACATTGTTCCTTATAAATCCCTCTCATATCAGCAAATGTAGCACACTCTTGGGCGAGATGATCTACCCCGCCACACACAAAACATGGTTCAAAAGATTTTGCATTATTAACCATGTGTGTTGGCTTTAAGCTCTTACTCTTTAATACCTCTAGTTCCCTAGTGAGCATCTCGACCTTGGCCTTAAGGTTATCCTCTTCCCTAAGATGGTAAATTCCACAACCATTTGGGTTCCCTATAGGTCGTGACCTATTTGTGCTTTCAGTAGCACTAGGTCCAGTCCAAGTGTGAGCTTTTTCAGCAAGCTCATTGAGGTACTCTATAGCCTCATCAGGATCTTTCTCCAAAAATTCACCATTACACATCATCTCTACGAATTGGCGCTCTCTATATGTAAAACCCTCATAGAAATAGCTCACTAAGCACCAATTCTCATACCCATTGTGAGGGCACATACTCAATAACTCCTTAAATCTCTCCCAAGACTGATATACGGTCTCACTATCCTTTTGTGCAAAGGTGGAGATTTGCCTTTTCAAAGTATTGGTCTTATGTTGGGGAAAGTAATTGTTAAAGAAAGCCCGAGTCATCTCAGTCCACGACCCAATAGATCATGGTCTTAGTGAGTATAGCTAACTCTTAGCTCTATCCTTCAAAGCGAAAGGAAAGAACTTAAGCCTCACAATGTCATCGGTTTCATCTTTACTATGAAAAGTCGCGACTACTTCCTCAAATTCTCTAATGTGCACATATGGGTTTTCATTGTCCAAGCCATGAAATGTAGGGAGTAATTATATCATCCCTGTTTTAAACTCTAATTGGCGAGTATTGGCTGGAAACATAATGCATGATGGTGTGGCTGTGCGTGCAGGGTGGAGGTAATCCTGAAGTGTCCTAGCAACATTCTCATTATTGTTATTGGTCATGTGATAGGAGCTTACATATTCATATTTAAGCCCCTTAATTTATATTTATTAAGCCTTAGTTTATATTATTTTAGTCCATTTTACTTCATTTCTGTGTTTTACATGGTTTTTATAGGTCTATGAAGAAAAGGAAGCATTTTGGAAGCTTTTGGAGCTTAAAAGGAAGAAAACTGGAAAACCTGGAGCAAATACTATCTGAAGTGCAATCGAGCGCACCAGGAAGAGCTATCGAGCGCAACATTGCGATCGAGCGCACATGTACGGGCATGAACAGTAAAGCGACAGAACCAGTTTTGGAAATAAAGGAGTTTTTATATTTTAGGAAATTTAAGGTTTCTTCAGTCTTCTAGGATTATTCAACCCCTACAAATACACTTGTAAAAACACAAATTAGAGAGCCCTTCTTTTATCTTTCAATCTTCTTTTAATTTTAGTTTAGTTTTAGGTCGGGAGGTCGGACGAGCCCGAAGGAAGAGATTGTGGAGACGAATTGATGACTCTTCTCCATAATGTTTTCGGGTTTCTTCTTTCCTTTTTATTTTATTATGTGTAACTAAATTCTTAGTAGGGCTTGGTTGAAGCCCTAATTATGTTTATTCAATAATTCCGTATTGGTGCCTTTGCGACATTTATGTTGTGTTGCTTAACTTGATTAATACCTGTTTTTATTTAAATTCCTTATATGTGTATGTCTGATCAATATGTGCATGTGGTATGGACTTGTTAGTTAGACCAATTTGGATGACCGAGTCCTGGGTCTGACATTAGTAATAAAAGATATCCACATCGGATTCTTGGATTAATCAACATGGGAAACCGGGAGTAGATACCATGCCCTAGGTCCCGTGTGGTTGTTGATTTCCACAGTTCCTATGCTCTCTTAAGGAACAACTCAGTATACACCATGTTGAATCCGTTGAGAGAGAAAAAGAGTTAATATAGATACCATGCCTAACTCGTTGCTTAGGGAGATCAATAGCTTAAGGAGTAGATACCATGCCCTTAGGTTGACAAACATTAGGTATTCATGACATGAGTAAAGCATTGGCATACTGTTTTATTGTGGTAGCATGATTAGTGGTAGATATCAAGTCCCTATGCCTTTATCTTTGTTATTTCAAACTCAATATTTATTTCTCTTGTTTTTGTTTTATTATTGCGAAACTAATTCTAAAGTTAAATTTACGAATCCCTGTGAAGATGATCTTGCATTCGCACACTATGCTACTATTGACCTTGTGCACTTCCAAGTAAAACAAGTTCGATTATATGCGTATTTATTTAGGTAGATAATCGCACAACAAGTTTTTGGCGCCGTTGCCGGGGATTGTGCTAAATTTCTTTTTGGAATTATTTTCGTTAGTTTTATTTTATTTTATTCTGTTTCATTTTATTTTTAGTTTTATCAAAAATCAGATTTATTCCTTCTTTCCATTTTCTTTTGTTCAGGTGTACAGTAGAGGAGTTTTTGTCCTCATTACGATCGAGTGCAGTGCCTTGTGTGATCGAGCTCACATCTGCGATCGAGCATTGTTCTTGGTGCGCTCCAGCGCAAAAGCTCCAAAGAGTACCCGAGAAGCAGTACTAAAACTGCTGCACTGAAGCTTTTCAACTAATTCATTCGAGGGAGAAGCACCAATGGCGGAAGCTCGATATGCTTGTCTAGATGCTATGGAGAGGAAGGTAGTATGCTCATAAATGCCATGACTACTCAAAACATATCACCTAGTCTGCGAAGCAAACCACTCCAGGTATGTGCTATATGTTCTCGTGTTGATCACACTACTAACACTTGCCCTTTGTATTCATCTGCAGATCAAGAGCAAGCAAATTATAAGGGACCGAACAACTACAATATATATGCAAATACCTACAATCATGGATGGTGGAACCACAACAACTTCGCAAAGAACTCCCAACCAGCAGCCCAAACAGTTCCAGAATCAAAGACAAATGACTTAGAGAGTCTTGTGATGCAGTTGGCAACTCAGCAACAACAATTGATGACCTCACAAGATCAGTTTATGGCAGAGGAAAGGCAATTTCAAACAGAGATAAGACAAACCACTGCACGACATGAACAAGACATTCAAAGATTGGGAGTACAAGTGGGGCGATTGGCTAAGGAGCTGAGTGAACGAAAGAAAGGTGTTGTGGAGTAATTTTTTCATCACATTGATCCATTAGAGACCACCCTCACCCATTATTTCAAAGGATCAGATATTGAGCCAAAATCTAAAGATGTTACTGATGACATCATTGAAATTGTGCACCTCTTAGAGGCCTATCCAAAGCATCCAAGTAAGTACACCAATCCATTTGACCCTCATGTGCCTACTAATACTATTTTTCCTTTTATTGTACAGGCACCTAACTTGGAATTCAAGCAGTTTCCAGAGCACTTACCTTATGCTTATATGGGAGAGAATAAGACACTCCCTATGCTAGTTGCTGCCAATCTTAGTTTTGGAGAAAAATAAGGCTTGGTCTGGCTGAAGACGTTAAACTTAGCGCTCATGGGAGGCACCCCAGACTTATCATTTTCATTTTAGTATTTTTATTTTGTTTATATTTATGTTTACATATCTAGTATTTATATTTTTTGTTTTCCAGAGCAACATTTATTTTTCTTTGTCAGGTACTTAGTGCGTGCATCCAGTTCAAGTTTGGGGACGTGGACAAGCAAGCAAGCAACCAAGTTCTCCATCTCCCAGGTCAAATCTTTCCATGCCACACACACATTGGGGACAATGTGTATTTTAAGTTTGGGGGTAGTAGGAGATACTAGATACTATCACACATGCACTTGAAACACATGCACACACTAAGTCCCAGTTTTTTTTTTTAGGAAGATAAATGCATGTTCTTTTGGTAAAAAAAATTTTTGGTTGATTTAAAAATTTGATAACACTTCATTAGTAAGCTTAAAAGCTAGAACACAAAGTCTTGCAATGGGAATTTTATAAAGTTTAGTTACCTACCTCAAGGCACCTAAGAATTCACGAGTTTGATCCAAATTTGCACGAGCACATTTAACAAGCATTTGTGTGGGGTATGACATATAATTCTCTTGTATATGTTTCCATAATCTAACTGTAATCGGATAACTTGTTGAAAAGAACACTTTGGCATAAGAAAAATAAAGAAAAAAAATAAAGAAAAATGTTCATCATGCAAAAAGTGATCAAAAAGCTTTCCATTGAGTAACTGGGCCTTTTGCCTCAGTAAGTATTGAGTGTTCACGTCAAAAGGTGGGAAGTAAGCCTTTAATGATCATAATAACAAATTTCCACTTAGTAACTGGGCCTTTTGCCTCAGTAAGCATTGAGTGTTCACGTCAAAAGGTGGGAATTTCATTTAGAAGCATTAAAACTTGTTAGTTCCGTAACCTTTTTTTTATTCGAGTTACTAAGTCCTTAGGGGTGTCTTTACACCTAATGCCCTAAAACCATCTGGTTTGAGAGGTCATTGGCTAAACACTCATTACAAGGGTCAAATAGAAAGCTCGATGGAACTCAACATGGCAAAGATCGCATGATGAAAGAAAAAGAATGAAGAAGCAAGTATTATGCCATTTTTGTTCTCTTTGATAAGGAATTCGATAAAGGTTTGGGCATCGAAACCTTATACACTAAAATTATGTGGAAGCCCCATCTTATATGTGCTAATTCATCACACACAAATCAAACATGCGATGCCTTAAGCCAACCTTAGGTAAGTAACATGAACTTTTGAAAATCCTTTTTCAAATACAAAAATGTGTTTTTATTATAAGCTTACTCATGAACGGTTATCATAGTTTTATGCACAATCTTTGAGTATCATGGAAATGAATTTTATCTTTAATTTTGTTTTTCATTTAGTTTTTAGTTTTGTATTGCTAAGGGACTAGCAATATGTAAGTTTGGGGGTGTGATTTTAAGCACCCTTATTTACATTTGTTAGGTCTTAGTTATGTTAATTTAGTCAATTTTACTTCATTTGTGTGTTTTACACGTTTTTATAGGGTCTTGGAGAAAAAGAAGCACTTTTGGCACCTAAAGGAAGAAACCTAGAAATCCTGGAGCAGCTTCTGGTCAAAGTGCGATTGATCACACTGCTGCATGCGATCGTGCGCACACAAGAAGGATCGAGCGCAGCACTTGCGATCGAGCACAAGACGCATGCGATCGAGCGCACATGTACGGGTGTGAACAGTAAAAAGGCAGAACCAGTTTTGGAAATAGAGTAGGTTTTGCATTTTTGGAAATTAGGGGTCCAGAACCTGCTAGGAATACTCAAGCACTATAAATACACCTGTAAAGCACACACAAAGACATCATCTGACCACTTCTTTTATCTTTTGCTTAGCTTGGAGTTGTAAGCTTTGGGAGAGAATTGACGCCTCTTCTCTCAAATTTATTCTTCCATTTATGTTTAGTTTATATTATAATGTTTATCTTAGACAACATGTGTAACTAACTCTTTATAGGGCTCGATTGAAGCCCTAGTTATGCTTTCCCATATATTTATTCATTGATTATCTTTGCCAATAGCCTTTACTATGTTTCTTAACTTGATTAATGCCTGTGTTTATTTAAATTCCTCATATGTATGTGTATGGCCAACGTATGCATGTGGTATGGATTGGTTAGTTAGATCAATTTGGATGACCGAGTCCTGGGTCTAACAATAGTAACAAAAGATATCCACACCGGATTCTTGGGTTAATCAACATGAGAAACCGGGAGTAGATACCATGCCCTAGGTCTCATGTGGTTGTCAATTTCCACAGCTTTTATGCTTTCTTTAGGAACAACTCAGTAGATACCATGCTGAATCCCTCGAGAAAGAAAAGAGTTAGAGTAGATGATGAGTCTTAAATATTGCATATTTAAGCCCTTTAATTTATATTTGTTAGGTTCTTAATTTGTATTATTTCACTTTATTTTATGTCCTTTTTGTGTTTTGTGTATTTTTATAGGTTTGTGGAGAAAATGAAGTATCTATGGAGATATCAAGCTTCAAGAGCAAAGAGGATGCATAGTGCGATCGATCACACAAGATATGCGATCGAGCGCACCTGCGCTCGAGCGCACTTTCCTACGAACGAGCGCAAGGTCAACATCCCACATCGAAATAGTTACAGTTCAGTGCATCTGCGATCGATCGTAACAGAAATGCGATCGAGCGCACAAGACATGCGATCGAGTGCACATGCGATCAATCGCACCATTCTGCGATCGAGTGCACTCGGGCCAGTATCCCACATCGACTCTGAAACCTACAATGCTCTGAGACTCCCCCAATATTAACACCATCTGACTCCATCATTTAGTGTGCAATTCCTGGGCCACTTTGGTGTTAACCGGTTGGCGTCTGCTAGCATTCTGGTGGATCCCGAAGGCTTTGCTACCACGAGGGGAAGCACCGCCCATCAGCGAGTGGAATTTCTCCCATGTAAAGTTATTTATTTCTTTTTATTTAGTTGTTTTAGTTTAATGTTTAGCACTTTTATTATGAATTGTAGTTTCATAGTTATGAGTGGCTAGAATCTTCAGCTAAGGTTAAAGATGAAGCCTTGCTGTTGTTTGGCATAGTAGTTCAGATTTGCTTGTACAAATCTGATAATCTTTTAGTATAAATGTTCTGTCAATTATTTGAGTTAATCTTGTGATTGATTGGAGTTTAAATTGTTCTGTTGGATATTCCTTGTGTTTCATCTGATGGATACATTGAATTGTTTTCGATTAAATTGGATTTCCTTTGTGATTTGTTAAAAGCGGATACATTGGATGCTTTTGGTTTAATTGGGATATTCTTTGTTTTTTTATCACAAGTTGGATTCACGGAATGTTTTGATAGGCTATGTTTTTAGGATATATATGCTTAAACTTTGGTGGGGTGGATTCGGAAACCTTAGTGTCTTTTTATTAGTTTTGAAAATCAATTTAGTTTAGCTTTTATTTATTTTGCAACACATAATACAAAACTCGGAACTAGGTTAAGATAAGATTAGTTTAGATCAATTTATATTTTCACAACACAATTCTCTGTGGATTCGACCTCGCACTTGCACAGCGCTATATTGCAAACGACTCATGCGCTTGCGAGTAATTTAAAACTCACAACAAGTTTTTGGCGCCGTTGCTGGGGATGTTGTTTTGTTTGTGAAATTTTTGTCTGAATTAATTTTATTTTTCTACTAGTTAGTTAGCATTATTTGTTTGATTTTTCTATTTGGCAATTTTATTTTATTTTATTTGTTTCTATTTGTTTATTAACAAAAAAAAAATTGCAAATTTCTGCTGGTGGTTATTTTAGTGCTTTTTGTGCGGTTTATGCTTTGTCGGAGATCCTTGAATTTAGATTTGACACATTTAGATCCCGACTTAGAAAGAACTCTTAGGAGGCAGAAGAGAGCACCAGTTGAAATGGGAGAAAATTTTAGGAATGCAAATCATCCTGAACATGTAGAGCAACCTAGAGCTTGGAACGTGGATTCCGCTACATCCCTTAGGGATTTGTTCGCACCCGTTGCGACTAATTCATCTTCTTGCATAGTGTTGCCACCTACCAATGCCACCCATTTCAACTTGAAGCCACATGTTATCCAACTCTTACCCTCATTCCATGGCTTAGATCTTGAAAATCCTTATAGTCATGTGAAGAAGTTCAAAGACATTTGTGCCACATTTAAATTCCAGAACTTCTCTGAGGAGTCAGTCCGTCTTCGACTCTTCCCTTTTTCTCTTCACGATAGAGCTAGGACGTGGTTGGATTCCAACACGCCCGGGTCTATTACATCTTGGGAAAACCTGCTTAGCAAATTTTATCATAAGTTTTTCCCAATGTCTAGAGTGAATGAGTGCCGAAAGGAGATTAGCTCTTTCACTCAGGATGAGGATGAAAAATTTTCTGAGAGTTAGGAGCACTTCAAAGAGCTACTGATCAGATGCCCTCCACATGGATATGAGAAGTGGAGACTCGTTCAGTTCTTCTACCAAGGGTTGACTTAACCCAACCATAGCATGATCGAGTCTATGAATGGGGGGGCATTCTTGAGTCTGACAGGAGATGAAGCATATATGGCATTGGACAAGTTGTCCGACAACTCGCAGCAGTGGGATTTTTTAAGCTGTCGAGATAAGTCCATTCGTGCTCCTAAGTGGGGAGGCATCTATGAGGTTAGGGAGGACGCTGATTTGAGGATAAAGTTAGATGCCCTCACTAAGAAGATTGACGCTCTCACTGTGAGCCAATCCATCAATGCTGCCAACACATTCAATGTTGAAAGCTGTTCCATCTGTGCTAGTCCCATGCATCTAGCATAGAATTGCCCATCAATGCCGGCTTGTGCTGAGTATCCTATGGAACAAGTAAATGCTTTCAATGACTATCGAAGGTAGTCAAATGGATCGTATTTCGAGACATACAATCCAGGGTGGCGGAACCACCCAAATTTTTCATGGAGGCAGAACCAACCAATGAATCAGGGAGGAGCCCCTCATAATGCTCAAAATCAATATCTTCCCGGATTTTCCCAACAAATTCCTGGTCATGGTCGTTCTGCCTATCCAGTACCATTACCTACTTACCAAGCTCCCACTCAAACACCAGCACTAGTTTCACAGTCATTAGAGGACACCATTAAGGAATACATTAAAATGAATAGCCAATCTATGAGTGACGTAAGGAGTGCAACAATGGTAAAAACCCAAGCAATTGCCAAGCTGGAGAGTCAAATAGGGCAAATTGCAAGTCACTTGGGTGGGAGAGAGAAGGGGAAGTTCCCCAGTCAGCCCGTGCCCAACCCAAAAGGACAATTTATGGTTGGGAGTTCATCAACTCCTACGCACAGGGAGGAACAAGTACAGTCGATTGTCACACTGAGGTCTGGGAGACAAGTGGACAATCGAGTGGAAGAGAGCCCTGCTATGCAGCAAGGCCAAGGGAGTGGCAACAAGGAGAAGAGAGATGCTGAGCCATCTACAGCCACACCTACTGAGAAAGACCCTCCTAGGTCATTTGTACCTAGAGCGCCTTACCTTGACAGACTACAGGCGCCCAAGAAAGGAGGCAAGTATGAGGAAATTCTGGAGGTATTCGAACAGGTCCAAATCAATATCCCATTTTTGGATGCCATCCATCAAGTGCCATCATATGCCAAGTTTTTAAAGGACTTGGTCACCATCAAGAGGAGGACGAATGTCCCAAAGAAGGCATTTTTGACCGAGCAGGTCAACTCACTCCTTCAGTGCAAGCTACCCATCAAGTATAAGGACCTGGGGTGTCCTACCATCTCTTGCACGATAGGAGTCAGCCATACTGAGAGGGCTCTTTTGGATCTAGGGGCGAGTGTGAATCTTCAACTCTACTCAGTCTATTTACAGTTGGGGTTAGGAGAATTGAAGCCCACATCTACGAAGCTTCAATTGGCTGACAGGTCAGTGAAAAGACGATGGGGAATAGTTGAGGATGTCTTAATAAAAGTGGATAAATTCTATTTCCCAGTGGATTTTATTGTGCTTGACACAGAGCCGGTCCAGAATGTAGGGATTCAAATACCGGTAATTCTAGGGCGACCATTCTTAGCCACGGCTAACGCCCTAATCAATTGTAGGACAGGGGTGATGAAGATCTCATTCAAAAATATGACAGTGGAGTTAAACATCTTTGATATCACTAGGCAACCACTGGAGTATGATGAAGTGAGAAATGTATGCTTGATAGAGGAGATTCTTGAGGAGACTGTGGACGAATCAAGCATTGAGGATCCCCTGGAGGCGTGTTTTGCTCACTTTGGAGAGGACTTGGGCTTAGATAAGCTACTCAAGGAAGTGAATGCCATTTTGGAGTCTGATCCTCAAGAAAGCAATAAGACAGAGGAGACCACCGAACCTGAAACCCCCAAGAAGGAACTTAAGCCTTTACTAGATAATCTTAAGTATAAGTTCCTAGGTCCAGCCGATAGTTTGCCTGTGATTATAGCTTCAGATTTAGGTGAAGCTCAAGAGGAGAAATTATTATATGTCTTAAGAGAGCACAAGGAAGCTATCGGGTGGACCATTAAGGATATTAGGGGAATCAGGCCCTCGGTGGTGATGCACAAGATACATTTGGAGGATAATGCCAAGCCATCGAGGGAGCGACAAAGAAGGCTCAACCCAGCTATGTAAGAGGTTGTGAGGGTAGAAATAATTAAGCTGTTAGATGCAGGGATCATTTATCCCATCTCTGATAGCAAGCGGGTGAGCCTGATTCATGTCATGCCCAAGCAAGCGGGATTGACAGTAGTAAAGAATAAGGACGATGAGTTGGTGCCAACTTGTGTTCAGTCAGGGTGGAGAGTGTGTATAGACTACCGTAAGCTGAACGTTGCCACAAGAAAGGATCACTTTTCCCTGCCATTTATTGATCAGATGGTGGAGTGTTTGGCTGGGCACGAGTATTATTACTTTTTGGATGGTTATTCTGGATATAACCAGGTCCCCGTGGACCCTGAAGATCAGGAGAAGACGACGTTTACCTATCCTTTTGGGACATTTGCCTACCGTCGCATGTCCTTTGGGTTATGCAATGCACCTGCTACTTTTCAGCTATGCATGGTCAGTATATTCTCTGACATGGTAGAGCGGTTCTTAGAGATTTTCATGGATGACTTCTCCGTCTTCGATTCAACCTTTGAAGAGTGCCTGCACTGTCTTGTTTTGGTTTTAGTGCGGTGCAAGGAGAAGAACCTAGTGCTTAATTGGGAGAAGTGCCATTTTATGGTTAAGCAAGGCATTGTACTGGGGCATGTCGTATCTCATCAAGGGATTGAGGTCGACAAAGCGAAGGTGGACCTGATTTCCAACCTTTCACCCCTACGTACAGTGAAGGAGGTTCGATCTTTTTTGGGCCATGCAGGTTTCTACAGGCATTTTATCCAGAATTTCAGCAAAATTGCTAGGCCCTTGTGCCAGTTATTACAAAAGAATGCCCCATTTATATTTGATGAGGACTGTAAGAAAGTATTTGGGGATCTGAAGAAGATTCTGACGTCCACACCCATTATTCAGCCACTCAACTGGGGTGTGCCCTTTGAGATTATGTGTGACGCATCAGACTATGCTGTTGGAGTTGTTTTGGGGCAGCGTGTTGATAAACTTCCCCATGTTATCTACTATGCAAGTCGAACTCTAAACGACGCACAACACAATTACTCTACCATTGAGAAGGACTTGCTTGCAGTCGTTTTTGAATTAAACAAGTTCAGATCCTACTTGTTAGGATCTAAAGTCATTATCTACTCGGACTATGCAGCATTGAAGTATCTTTTCTCAAAAAAAGATGCTAAATCTCGTCTAATCCGATGGATCTTGCTACTTCAAGAGTTCGACATTGAGATTCGGGATAAGAAAGGTTCAGAAAATGTGGTGGCGGACCATTTATCTAGATTGATTGTGGATTTCACTGAGGCCGCCACTCCCATTTCTAAGACCTTTCCTGATGAGCAGTTAATGCTCATTGCTCAAAATCCCGCTCCATGGTTTGCTGATATAGTAAACTATCTTGTCATTGGACACATGCCTTTGCCTTGGGGGCGACAAGATAAATCCAAAGTTTTTAGCCATGGTAAAACATATTTTTCGGGATGATCCTTATCTATTTAAGTATTGTCCCAATCAGATCATCATAAGGTGTATTCCTGAGCATGACCAATCTAACATCATTGACTTTTGTCATGATCATGCTTGTGGAGGCCATTTCAGTGCTAAAAAGACCGCTGCAAATATTTTACAGTGTGGATTTTATTGGCCCACCATGTTTCGAGACTCTCACACCTACTGTGTATTTTGTGAGCGTTGCCAAAAGCTAGGGAGTCTTTCAAGGAGGAATATGATGCCCCTCAATCCTATTCTAATTGTTGAGATTTTTGACGTGTGGGGCATTGATTTTATGGGACCGTTCCCAAACTCCTTTGGCAACTTGTACATTCTAGTTGCTGTGGATTATCTGTCCAAGTGGGTGGAGGTCGTTATGTACAAGACCAATGACCACAGAGTTGTGGTCCAGTTTTTAAAGGACACTATTTTTGCTCGATTTGGTACGCCTCGAGCAATTATAAGTGATGGAGGCAAGCATTTTTGCAACCGGATTTTTGAGCAGTTGATGAAGAAGTATTTCATCACACACAAGGTTGCCACCCCATATCACCCATAGACGAGTGGACAAGTGGAAATTTCTAATCGTGAGATCAAACACATTTTAGAGAAAACTGTGAACCCTAGTAAAAAAGATTGGTCTCTGCGATTGACTAATGCACTGTGGGCATATCAGACAGCCTTCAAGATGCCAATTGGCATGTCTCCCTATCGTATTGTGTACGGAAAGTAATGTCACCTTCTGGTCGAATTAGAGCATCGTGCGTATTGGGCTATCAAGCAACTGAATTTCAATCTTTCGAAGGCTGGCACACAAAGGAAGCTCCAACTCAATGAATTAGAGGAGCTACGGAATGATGCATATAAGTGTGCCCGATCATACAAAGCACAAATGAAGAAAACTCATGACCAAAACATTTTGACACTAGCTTTTAAGCCGGGTCAGAGAGTTCTTCTTTACAATTCACGCCTGCATCTTTTTCCAGGCAAGCTCAAATCTCGTTGGACAGGCCCATTTATTGTTCGGTCAGTTTTTCCTCATGGGGCCATCGAGATTGAGGATCCCAAGAATGGTAACACTTTTAAGGTAAATGGACAAAGGCTAAAACCATTCTTGGAGTTGAGGAGTCCGGACATAGAGACGATATTATTGGAGGATCCTAGTTACTCTAATTGAGTGTCGTCTACTAAGGGGAGTCTGGCTGAAGACTTTAAACTTAGCGCTCATGGGAGGCACCCCGCAGCTTATCTTTTTGTTTGTTTATTATTTTACATATTTATGCTTAATGTTTGTTTCCAGTATTTTTTGTTTTCCAGTATTTATTTTTCAGGGACAATGCGTACTTCAGTTCAAGTTTGGGGGTATGCTACGAGCCATACTAGTCCAGCTAGTTCTCCATCTCCCAGGTCATCTCTTTCCATATTATTCACACATTGGGGTCAATGTGTAATTTAAGTTTGGGGGTATGGGAGACACATCACACACTTTGTCCTAATTTGTTGTCTTTTCGTCGTAAAGATAAATGCATGCTCATGTTATTTTGAAATTTTGGTTGATCTTAACATTTTTTGTGATGTGATGTCATCGGTAAGCTTAAAATTTTGAACACATGATCTGGTGATAAAGTTCTAAAATTTAGTTACTTACTTTAGACATTTGAGAATTCACATGTTTGATCTAATCTAACACGAGCACATTAGCACTAATTGTGTGAGGTATGACATGTGATTTTAATGTGTACGTTTCCTTGTCTTAACTGAAACTGGATGACTTGTTGGATAAACACTTGGGCATAGAAAAGCATAAAAAAAAGAAAAAAATATATAATAATAACACTGCTAATGATCATCATCAATAAACTTTCCACTGAGTAACTGAACCTCTTGCCTCAGTAAGCAATGAGTGTTCACGTCAAAAGGTGGGAATTGTATTCATAATGATCATTGCGAAATTTTTTACTGAGTAACTAGACCTCTTGCCTCAGTAAGCAGTGAGTGTTCACGTCAAAAGGTGAAAATTTTGTTTGGTAGCATGAAGGTCAGTTTAGTTTCGTAGCCTTTTTGACTCGAGTTAGTAAGTCCTTAGGGGTGTCTTTACACCTAATGCCCTAAAACCATCTGGTTTGGGAGTCATTGACTCAACACTCGCTACATGGGTCAATTAGAAAGCTTAAGGGAATTAAACATAGGAGAGCCTTATATATATATATAAAAAAATAAAAAAAGAAGAAAATAAAAACTATGCCATTTTCGTTCATTCTGATGGGAAATTTGGTGAATCTTGAGACAGGAGACCTTACACATTGGAGTTATTTGGAAGCTTTATTTTTATATGCTAATTCACTTTACACAGTGTCAGACTTGTGATGCCTTATCCTGCCTTTTGTAAGTAATTAGATTTTAACTATTCATTGTGAAGATGAGTTTATCTCTTTAAGCTTGCTCATGACTAAATATCATGGTGGTGTGTGCTCCTTAAATTTTTGGATAACATGAGTGATGAACTTATCTTTATGTTCTTTGTTTTTCATTTAGCTTTTATTTTGTTTTGCTAAGGGACTAGCAAAATATAAGTTTGGGGTTATTTGATGAGTCTTAAATATTGCATATTTAAGCCCTTTAATTTATATTTGTTAGTTCTTAATTTGTATTATTTCACTTTATTTTATGTCTTTCTTGTGTTTTGTGTATTTTTATAGGTTTGTGGAGAAAATGAAGCATTTATGGAGATATCAAGCTTCAAGAGCAAAGAGGATGCATAGTGCAATCGATCACACGAGATATGCGATCGAGCGCACTTGCCTACGAACGAGTGCAAGGTCAACATCCCACATCGAAATAGTTGCAGTTCAGTGCATCTGCGATCGATCATAACAGACATGCGATCGAGTGCACATACGATCGAGTGCACATGCGATCGATCGCACCATTCTACGATCGAGCGCACTTGGGCCAGTATCCCACATCGACTCTGAAACCTACAGTGCTCCGAGACTCCCCCTATATAAACACCATCTGACTCCATCATTCAGTGTACAATTCCTGGGCCACTTTGGTGTTAACCGGTGGACGTTTGCTAGCATTCTGGTGGATCCCAAAGGCTTTGCTACCACGAGGGGAAGCGCCGCCCATCAGCGATTGGAATTTCTCCCACGTAAAGTTATTTATTTCTTTTTATTTAGTTGTTTTAGTTTAATGTTTAGCACTTTTATTATGAATTGTAGTTTCAGTGTTATGAGTGGCTAAAATCTTCAACTAAGGTTGAAGATGAAGCCTCACCGTTGTTTGGCATAGTAGTTCAGATTTTCTTGTACGAATCTGACAATCTTTTAGTATAAATGTTTTGTTAATTATTTGAGTTAATCTTATGATTGATTGGAGTTTAAATTGTTCTGTTGGATATTCCTTGTGTTTCATCTGATGGATACATTGAATTGTTTTCGATTAAATTGGATTTCCTTTGTGATTTGTTAAAAGCGGATACATTGAACGCTTTTGATTTAATTAGGATATTCTTTGTTTATTGTCGCAAGTTGGATTCATGGAATGTTTTGATAGGCTATGTTTTTAGGACATATATGCTTAAACTTTGGTGGGGTGGATTCGGAAACCTTAGTGTCTTTTTATTAGTTTTTAAAATCAATTTAGTTTAGCTTTTATTTATTTTGCAACATATAATACAAAACTCGGAACTAGGTTAAGATAAGATTAGTTTAGATAAATTTATATTTTCACAACGCAATTCCCTGTGGATTCGACCTCGCACTTGCACAACGCTATATTGCAAACGACTCATGCACTTGCGAGTAATTTAAAACTCACAATAGTAGATACCATGCCTAACTCGTTGCTTAGGGAAATCAATAGCTTAAGGAGTAGATACCATGCCCTTAGGCTGGCGACCATTAGGTATACATGATAAGGCTAGTGCATTGATACATTACACATTGGGAAAGTATGACTAGTGGTGGATATCAAAGCCCTATGTCTTTATTATTATTAAATCACATTCAACAGTTATTTTTTCTTTTTACTTTGAAGAAACTAATTCTAAAACCGAACTTTACCAATCCCTATGGAGATGATCTTGCATTCGCACACTATGCTACTACTGACCTTGTGCACTTGTAAGTAAAACGAGTGCGATTATTTGCTTATTTATTTAGGTAAATAAACGTGTGAAAAGTGGCCATATTAACAAAATTCTCTAAATTTTCTCTTGGGGGAGCGATATGGTTTGATCTAGGTGAGGTTTCACTAATGGACGTGGAAGGAAAGGGTAATTCTAATTCGGGTCCCTTAATGAATCTACCTCGCGAATCTCTCGGTCTAAGCATGGACCAATTGAGTTTAGAGAGGAAATAAATAATACAGAATAATAATAAATAAATAAATAATCAGAAAATCAAAACTTAGAAAAAAGAAAAATAATAAAAAAAATACTATAAAAAGAAAGAAGAAAAAAAAATAATGCAGCAAGCTAAAAGAAGGAACGAAGTTACCGCCTTTATAGCTGCTGAAAAGAAAAACTATTTACAGTTCTTCTACCGTCATGTCAAAAGTTGACAATCTTCCTTGTACTTAAGCGTGTTTCCCCGGCAACAACGCCAAAATTTGATTATACCCAAAGTGCAACGCGGTAGTTGTAGTACAGCTTTGCGGTGTCGATTCCACAGGGAAACAAGATGACTATAAGAGAAGGTGTGAACCTTAACACAGACGATAAAGATCAAGTGAGAGAATAAAGTATTGTGTGAAAATTGTGTAGATAATATAATGGAGGCAACAAGGGTCCGGGAATCCTCCCTAGGTTTGTTGCCTTATTCTAGTCTCAATTCAATTGTCTTTATCTCGATTGCAAGTTTCACATCCCAAACAAGCAATCGACAGATATTCAATTAAGCACATATATAAACCCTAATGTAATTGTTATGAAATACTTTTTACTTTCAAGCACACATGACCTAACTTATAGATTATCAAGAAATGACAATATATCATGATAACAATACTGCAGTAATCACCGGATTAAGGGGAAATATTCTAATTAAATTGAAAAGTAAATTATAATAATGTTTAATGATAAATCCATATTACAACTAAACTAATAAAGGAATTAAAGAACAACAAAACCTAGGGATTCATCCCTTCACCTTGCTTGGAGATTAGTCGGCCATAGGGGAGAGTGTGGCAGCCTCCCTTGAGTTTTTCGGCTTTCTATCTATTTTATGAATGTCCAATTACAAACCTTAAGTGGTCTATTTATAGTGTATAAGGCCTAAGGGTGTTTTAGGGTTTGAAAAAGTCATTAAAGACCTAATTAGGGTCTAACTCGGAGAACAGGGTCTGTGCACGTGCTGCATCTTGGCTTAATCGCGCTGCACCTTAGCTTTTGTCAAGTTTCTAGTGTGTGCGGTGGGTTGCGCCTCAGCTTCTCCAGGGTGTGCCTCAGCCTTTCAAGGTGCACCTTAGCTTCTCTAGGGTGTACCTTGACCTGTTGGATCTTTCAGGCTTCTTTTGGGCTTCTTTCTGAAGGGTGCGCCCCAGCTCTTCTAGGGTGCACCTTGACCTAATGTTGTTATGGAGGTCTGACCTCTGTCTACTAAAACTACCATAACTTTCTCTAGAAAAATCATTTTTATGAACCATAAAATTCACTAGAAAATAGACTTCCATATCTTTCTAAGAATATATGGGTCATCTCCTGGTTCTTCCTGCATCAATATAGTTTAATTTGCAAAGATGATTGATCTGTATGGCAATTCTGGCAATTTAGTGAAACTCCTTTCTTGGTTTCTCTTCATCTTGGCTCTTCCGCGACCATTCTCTCACTCAAGTATTCATTGAAGCTTCGTGTTTACAATGATGATAGCTTTTCCATCTCTTTTAACTCAAGATACCTGAAAATGCACCAAAATAAGTTAATGCTCCAAGAATACCACTTTAGAGTTGTTAACAAATTAAAATGCAATTAAAGCCTAAATCAACCCTAAAATGCTAACAAATAAGTAAGATTAAGAGGCATTTTATGGTTCTCATCAGGAGGCAACCCAAATAACTCCTCAGGGAATACATCAGAAAACTCTTTTAATGCCAAGATTTATCCTAACTTCCTAATCTCTTTTCTAGAATCCATCACATACGCCAAATACCCCTCACAACCCTTTTTCAACCATTTACTAGAAATCAGGACAGAAATAAGACAAGTGGCAAGTATCTTACGTTCTCCCTGAGAATTAAACTCCTCTTGTCCTAGTATCTTGAACACCACATTCTTCGTAAAACAATCTACCCAAGCATGATATGCAGATAACCAATTCACCCATAGAATTAAATCAATATATGTCATATCTAAAGGCAACAAATCAACTTCAAATTCTCTACCAGCCATACTAATCACACAACCCCGATAAATTGTCCTGATAATAACTCTATCCCAATAAGAACCTCAACAATAATAATATGCATCAAAGGACTAACATTAGCATTAATAGATGTCATATAAGCACTGGATGTAAAAGAATGGATTGAACCAGGATTAATCAATAATCTAGCAGATCTATTAAGAATAGATATCATACCCATAACAATATCAGGAGTGGCCTGTGCATCCTGTTGGGTCAACACATAGAATCTACTATCTTTGGACTATAACTAACTACCACATCCTCTCTTAGCTACTGATCCTCTACCTCTACCCCACATACTCTCTGATCCACCACCTATCTCCATTTGCCTTCTCCCAACACCTCCAGCATCTACATTAGCAGATTTCCTCACTGGACAATCTACACTAACTCCTAGTTCTCATAGCCTCCCTCACCACATACAAAGCATGTCTGAGTAGGGCAATTCCAAGACAGATGCCCTGTCTGATAACATCTAAAGTAAACTCTTGTCTCTCGATCATACATCAGATTACCACTTCCACTTGGTAGCATACTTACTCCTCTACCATAACTCCCGGTTCTCATAGCCTATCTCCCAAATCTAGGGGTCCCACCGATATTACTCTGAGTTACAGAAGCAACAAGCCTTGCTTACCTCTAACTCTATACTACAATTTCTTGTGACAAAGAATGCCACCTCTAGGGTGGTCTCCTACCCTGCACACTCATACTATTACCACCTCTGGGTCTTTCAAATCTAGACCTTTTCAGCCAATCCATCCTATCTCTAAACTCCATTAAATCCTTCTCAATCTGTAATGCATTATCCACCAGTATAGCATAATTCTCAATAGCCTACCAGAGAGTTTAGTACGAATTTCATAGTGTAACCCGTCTAAAAATCTCTTATATTTCATCTCCTCTGTATTCACTAACTTAGGTAAAAACCTCGACAGGGTTATAAATCTACTATCATACTTAGCCACAAATAAAGTACCCTGCCTTAAACGAATGAAATCTTTATCCTAATGTGCTCGAATTGTATCTGGAAAATACTTTGCAAAGAACACATCCTTAAGCTTATGCCAAGCTAAGGGTTATTCTACCTGTGTACTCAATCTAGGCAGAATATCCTCCCACTATTGAGAAGCCTCACCTTCCAGCATAAATGAAGCAAAAACAACCTTCTGTCTATCTGTCACTGGTAAGACTTCAAAATATTTCTCAACATGTCTAATCCACTTCTCAACTTCCACGGGATTTACAGATCCTCTAAAATACTAGGGTTTAAACTTAAGAAATCTCACAAAACAACTCTCTTGCATCTCATGTGCAAATACACCCTCTCCATCATTACCATCTTGTCTCACCACATCAGGTTCTAATCTACCCCTTTCCTCTAACCTACTCTGCAAATTATTAGCACTTTCTTCTGTTTTATTCATTCTCTTTATAGAACGATCAAGAACTTCTCTCAACTCATTCATCTTAATATCATATTCCCTCCCATCTCTACTAGTACTAGCTACACTAGCAACTTGCTCCCTTGCATGAACCACAGACTCAACCACCCCCTCTACTTCAGCTCTTTTAAATATTTGGGGTCTACCACGTCCCCTCTGATTCAGAACACTACCTCTAGCTCAAACATATCCATGTATCATCCTCAGACTCTTCATTAAAATATAATTTAATTGAATCTTCCACTTGTTTAAATTTTAATATAGTCTACAGAATCATAAAACCTAATGCTTTGATACTTAAATTGTAATGACCCATCCCAGGTTGGCAACCCCCCGAGACAGTGTCGTCACGTTTTGAAATCCCAACACGACACATACGCAACAATATAAAAGGTACATCAACTGAATGTATAAATATCTATACATATCCTCAACCCTCAACAGGGGAGTTACATTATTAAAATCTTAACTGAAACATTATATACAACATATTATGCATGAATATTTACAAATATTATTTTTTCATTAGTCTGAGGATGTAGACCACGAGGTTTACAGATAATCACTCAGTCTGAATCTCAGCTCACCAATCTATCTGTCCTGCCTACTACTTGAAATTATTTAACAATAAAGAGTGAGCTTCACAAGCTCAATGAATTAAATTTACTAGAAGTATTCAATTGTTCAAATAGTCTTCCGATATTCATTCATTCATATCTCATATGACTCGATAACGACATTCTATTATCATTACTCATATCATAATCCCTATCATTTATCAATCTCTTCTTCTCATATATTTAATCATATTGAGACTATCAATTCTAACTCATAATTACCTCATTATGAGGTTCACAACATATAATCAATCACTCAGATAATTCTTATCATATCATACTTTCATATTTCTTTCTCATCATATCTATCTCTCTACGAGACTCATTCATTTATCAATAAATTTACAATCAAGAATAACACTTTAACATCTCAAGCAATAATAATCAATATTTAAAACAAATGTAATGCATGAATTTAAATTATATTATTATTTAGGAACGTCTTCCCACATTACAACATGTTTTATCTTAGACCGTTTGCCTTCCCGGTTCTTTTATTTCGAGAATATATTAGCTATCACAGTTTCATTTAGACCAGTTGCTTTCCCAGTTGTTTTATTTCCAACATATACCAGCTGTCACGGTTATTTATTTCATTTAGACCGGCTATCTTCCTGGTTCTTTTATTTCTTGCATATGCATATGAACAATGATATGAAATATGCATATGAAGAATAATATAAAAACAAGCATACATTCAGACATTCAATTTAGCTATCTAGTTCTTTCTCAAAATTATTATTTTTTATCATATTCATTATATTATCTCCTCATATATCATATCAAATTATCAATCATAGCTTGTTAAGAATTTCATTTATCCCTTCATTATATATTTAATCAACTCATTATTTCAATAATATTACTTCTCATATAATAAATCTTTAACATATCAATTATTCCTATCATACCCATCGACCAACTTTCATCTATCATGTAATCATAGATTAATAATTAATTCAAATATTATCACTTTATATTTCATATTTATCTCGATTACTAAAAGTAAATCTAACTCACCACGTAGCACTTAGAGCTACCTATGGATCACCTCCTTGCCTTTCTTGTTCCTTTCAGCAATTTCCCCCGGTTGTTGATCATCAACACCTAACATAATAGTTATATTAAAATTTCTAATTTATTCTTCAATTATTCTATAATTCATACTCTTTAAATTTCTATGGGAAATTTTTATGTATGCTAAATTTCAAAAATAAAATTCACATATTACCTTTTGTTTGTCTTAGAGCTTTCCTTGACTCTCTTTAAAATTCTCCCTTAAACCTCTTCAAAATTTTACTCTTTTAACATTTCTTTCAGTCCCCAAGTGTTTAAAGAAATAAAGTAATTTGAATTAAATAAAGAAGAAAACCAAACAAGATTTCATAAGAAATAATAAAAAAATTAAAAAAAACTAAATTCTCTATATAAAACACCCAATCCGCCCAACCAAATTGCTCAGTGTCATTGCATGTGGGTTATTCTCACACATGGGCTCCAGGTTTTTAAACACCCTTCCTTTTACTTACCTACACATGCCTGGACGTTCCGTCTGTTTCTTTTTTCAAAAGAATTATTTTATTTAATAATAAATCTTTCATATTTATTATTTTAATTCCATGTCATATTTATCAAATTACTTATTTACCCTTACTTTAAGAACACAGGTATTACACACACGCCCCTCATGGGCCAATCATCACAATACATCTATGAAATGCAATACTATGCATGCAATGTAAGAAAATGCATGATCCTATCATTGGCCCTCACTGGGCTAATTTTATCATCATAGGGACGTCTCTCCACGTACCGGTACGTCAAATCATCATATCAAATCGCAACGAATCCTCTTTCAGGGGTCTTGTACTTCCAATAATGTTCGGTACCCTTAGAGCCCTTGTGGGAAGGGACTTACCACAATCTAACCATTCTCCCCTCTTTTAATACACTAACTGTATATATGGCATGAAATGCATTCATGAAGCAATGAATATGCAAACAACATTCATCAATCAAACGCATCACATTTTCAAACTAATCCAATCAATTAAGTCCATTACAATCAAATATCAAAGATTCTCAACAAGGCTACTTTGAATCACTTATAGGGTCACATTTCAATAAATCAGACTGTAATATCAACCACATCAATTTAATTGATCAATGGTAGAACACGTTAAGACTTAGACACTATTGTTATTATTATATTAAATTTATACATTTATATCTTTTATTTACTTTTCTTAGTCTTTCACTTAAGGTATTTGTATCACAATTCTTCTTCGAGGCATAATCCTACTATATTGCACATGTAAATATATAAATTTTGTTAAGTTACCTTTTTAGTTATGTTTCCATAATTCTTCATATTTATACATTCTTAACTTTTCATTTCAATATGTAGTCACTAGACTTACTAAAAGTAAGGTGATACGCACCTCAAGTACCAAATCTTTGACTTGAATCATTTCTTTGCCTTTACTATGATCTTCAACTACAACTCTTGAAAGTATTGCTTAACATATCAAAACAAAATATACACAATTAAAACTTTATTCTAATCAAGAACAAGCATAAAGAAAAGAAAAATATTCCTAAGTCACTATGTTCACTTCCCCTTGGTCTAGGTGTCCTTTGAAGATTAAACACCAAAAGAGAATGAGGGTTCTTAAGACCTTTCTATCCAAGTTTTTAACCTATTATTACCTTGTGATATTTTAGAAGGAGTTACAAATCCAAAAAGTAAGAAAACTTTAGCATTTTTTTGAAAAGGGAGTTGACCTAGTCGACTGCCTCAAGGTTCCAGTCAACTGGAAGTTTGTAAGGAAGCTACTGCTCATATTACCAGTCTACTGGGTACGTTATACCAGTTGACTAGTACCCTTGATGCAACCCCCAGTCAACTGGGAGAAGTAACCAGTCGACTTGTTACTCGATTCCAGCAAAATATTTTCAAGAAAAATCAGTATTTTTCCCCCAAAATCACTTTCAATCCTCAAGAGACTTTCAAATATTTTGAAACACAAGATTTTCCTAAAGTTTTAAGATGAATCTTTACAATAACCACAATAAAAATTGGACTTAGAATTTTCAAATTATCCATCCAAGCACACAACATTTTTCTAATACCATTACTTTGTTCTTCCCCAAAATTTCTCAAAAAATAACATTTTCAAGAACTCAAATCTTTAAGAAATGAGACTACTCAACCATTAAAGTAAAGAAAGATAAATCATTAACCAAAATCCTTGAAAAATCTTCCATCTTCCTCCTATTCTTCCTCTTTCTTTATATTATTTTTCTCTCTTTCTCTCTTTTCCTTCTCAGTCTCTCTAGAAATTTCCTCCCAAAAATCTGATTCCACTAACTCTTTTATACTTTAACTTTAGCCTTATTGCTCATTAACGCCTTCTCATTTATAATTTCCTTGTTTTCACCACACCTCTATTCCTCTCTTTCACTTAATACTCCAAAACTCTCTAAAAACTTAACATTTTTCCATAAGATACATATTATTTACTTAACTCATATTTTATTTATTTGGTTTCAAGCTCCACAGTCCCCCAATAAAATAAAAAAAGTTAACCCACTAAAAAATTGTTGACATAAAAAATATTTCGAAACTAAACATCAAAACCATTCATCTCCATTTTAAGCTACTGGGTTCTACAAGTTATGCCCTTGTAAGCTTTGATAATGGACATTCTAAAGTTTCATGGGAGAGGAGCATCAAGGATGTCCTAAGATAACGGGGGATCTTGGGAATTGAGTTCTTCTAGAACATTAGTATCACACCCCTTGAATGCTTCTTCTATTTTTCAGTCTTTCAAGTTAACAATCTAGGTCAGTGTGGTTCAGGGCGGTAGAGAAACCTCAGGATTTTGTCATGAGATCTGGAGTAGATCTGGTAGTAGACTGATCACGAGCTTGATGATCAAGATTACTTTGTTTCAGAGGTCGAGGGCTTCGCTAGGATGGCAGGGGTGGAATAGCCTGTTCCCTAAGTTTCACTACCAAGTTGGCCAAAAGCTGAGTAAGCTTGAAGAACTGCCTTTATGTAACAGGAGTGTTCGGTTTCTGAGTGGTTAGAGCATCTTAACTTGTTTGAATTTGAATGTCTAGGTTTGTTGGAGCTTTGTTGATAGGTTAGTTTGACTGGGAATGCTGATTTTATTGAGGTTGTTCGTTAGATGAGCCTCTAAGGTTCTGGCCGGAGACGACATGTTCCTAGATGATGGGGAGGCCAGAGTCGGTTATATTTTTTTAGGAAGCAAAGGTCATGTTTTTGGTAGTATTCTTGGGCAGCATCATAATAGATGAGTTCTTTCCTCTCAAAGAAAGAGATTTGTTACGGATGATGCCAATTTGTTAATGCCAAAAATTTGTCTGGAATATGAATAGTTGATAAGCAGAACCTGCGCACACAAAGACCAAAGAAACCCTAAGGAGTCACTCGAGGATTGGAGGGGTTCTGCCTCCTGGGGGGAGTCTCTAATACCTAAGTTAGTATTGGGCTTAAATGAAAACTTCTAAAAGTAAAGAGAGTGCATTGTTATGTGTTAGAGTTTTAATAATTACTTGTGTACTTAAAATAGCTACTTGGTACTTAAATAGCTATAATAGCAACGGCCAAAGTGTAATGGTTGTTACAATAGGATTCTGTTAGAGTTGATTACATTGCCAGGTGGTAGGAGTTAGTTAGGTTGGTTAGTAACAGCTAGTGACAACTGTGGGCAGTCAGTTATAGGGGCAGAGTTGGGGGTATAAGAATAACCACAATGTACATAATTAAGGGAGAAAAATAAGTGAATTCAGTATAATCTTTCTGTGTTTCTATTATCCTCTATTCTTGCACTATTCTCATGAGGCCTAGCTAACCTCGAAAGTAGCTACCATTTCCATTTCAATTTGGTTCTTTACAATTGGTATCAGAGCAGAGATTCTGTGACTTTATGGCGGAGACACGATCTAATGCTGCCATGGCAGCCATTAATGAAGCCATTGCCTCCCTTCGAACTACCTCTGATCATCACAGCAAAAACATTCAAGAAATCCAAAAAATTCAAGAGCTCTATACCAGAACGATGAATGAGATGAATCAACATCTTATGGCAATCCTTCAAAAGTTGGGTACTGATGAAAAATATCACGTGAACCTTCATCTCCAATCCATAATTTCTATAGTGTCCTTTCCTAAACCAGTTAGGCTTGATTTCCCATGCTTTTCAGGTGATGATCCTGGTAGCTGGGTGTACAAGGCTAACCAATATTTTGGATATTTTCAAACTCCAGCTATGGAAAGACTTATGGTGGCCTCATCTCACAAGGATCAAGAAGCTCTGGTTTGGTTTCAAGATGCAGAGGAGGCTGGTGTGTTCTATAATTGGGAGGGTATGGTACAGGCCTTACATGTTAGGTTTGGTTCAATGCCCTATGACGATCCTATGATGATCTTAAGTTGAGGCAAACCTCAATGGTAGCAGTTTACAAGGTAGATTTTGAGGCTTTGTCAAATAGAATCAAAGGCTTATCTGCAATGCATAAGATGAGCTGTTTCTTAAGTGGCTTAAAAGATGAGATACGTTTGCCTGTGAGGATGCTAAATCCACAATCATTGAATGCAGCTTTTGGATTGGCTAAAATTCAAGAGGAATATTTGACAAGTTGCAGTCTTTTTGCCTCCCCTGTTTTGTTGGTAAGGAAGGCAGATGGTTCTTGGCGTATGTGCATTGATTACAGGGCACTTAACTTGAATATTATCAAGGATAAATTTCCTATACTTATCATTGATGAACTGAATGGTGCTTGCATATTTTCTAAACTTGACTTAAGGTCTAGTTATCACCAAATTAGGATGAGTGAGGAAGACATTCCTAAAACAGCTTTTAGGACTCATGAGGGGCATTATGAATTTCTGGTTATGCCCTTTGGACTCACTAATGCACCTTCAACATTTCAGTCCCTAATGAATCAAGTGTTTAAACCTTTCCTTAGAAGGTTTGTTCTAGTATTTTTTGATGATATTCTGGTTTATAGCAATTCCTTGGTTAATCATGTCTCTAATCTTAAGGCTGTATTGGAAGTGTTAGCTAAGGAGCAATTATTTACTAAGAAATCCAAGTGTGTTTTTGCTTGTGGAGAAGTTGAGTATTTGGGTCACTTGATTTCTGGTGAAGGGGTAAGGACAGATCCTAAGAAAACTATAGCAATGCAACAATGGCCTACTCCAAAGGATGTTAAGGCTTTGAGGGGTTTCTTAGGTCTCACAGGGTATTACAGGAAATTTGTAAAAGGGTATGGGCAGATTGCAGCCCCACTGACTGCCCTTTTAAGGTAGGATTATTTTACTTGGACTGAGGAAGCTGAATTGGCCTTCCAAAATCTCAAATTTGCTATGTCCATTCCACCTGTTTTAGCTCTTCAAGATTTTGATAAAATGTTTGTGGTGGAGTGTGATGCTTCAGGTGTTGGGTTGGGTGTTGTATTAATGCAAGAAGGGAGAGCTATAGCTTTCCACAGCCAGGCTTTCAAGGGCAGGAGTTTGGCCTTATCAACTTATAAGAGAGAACTACTGGCCTTGGTGACTGATGTGCATAAATGGAGGCCATATTTGGTTGGAGACTCTTTCTTGGTGAGGACAAATCAGTAGAGCCTTAAGTACATCTTGGAGCAGAAAATTGGTACACCATCTCAACAAAAATGGATTACCAAGTTGTTAAGATATGCTTTTATTGTAGAATATAAGAGGGGTAAAGAGAATGTGGTGGCTAATGATTTGTCAAGACAGGTTTCTGGTGATGAAGTTTCATCTTAGGAAGGAGTTTTGTGCATGATTTCCTTTCCCACTCCTAATTGGTTGGCTCAACTTAAGGATAGCTATGCTGCTGATCACTACATTGTGAGTATTTTAGATGCTTTTCAAGCAGGTAAGGAAGGTCCTAAGGGCTTTACTATGCAGAATGGTTTGCTGATATATAAAGGTAGAATGTATTTGGGGACTTGTGATTCATTAAAGATAACTATTTTGCAACAGGTGCATGATGGGCCATGGGGAGGTCATTCTGGGTTTCTTAAAAACTTGCATAGGGTTCAGAGGGATTTTTACTGGCCTGGGCTAAGGACAGATGTTAGGAAGTATGTTAGGGAGTGTGATATGTGACAAAGGCTCAAGCATGAAACCTGTAATCCAGCAGGTCTGCTACAGCCCTTGCCTACACCAGAGAGACCTTGGGTGGCTATGAGCATGGATTTTGTGGAAGGTCTGCCAAAATCTCAGATGAAGGAGGTGGTGATGGTAGTAGTGGACAGGTTTACAAAGTTTGTTCATTTCATAGCCTTGTCTTACCCATATACTGCTTCTAAAGTAGCAAATCTGTATATGCAACATGTGTTTAAGTTACATGGAATGCCTACTTCAATTGTTTGTGATAGGGACCCTATTTTTACTTCTCATTTTTGGCAAGAGCTAATGAAGCTTCAGGGCATTCAATTGGCCATATCCTTAGCCTATCACCCTCAAACAGATCGCCAAACAGAGGCTGTGAACAAGAGTCTTAAGCACTATTTGAGAGCTTTTACAGCTGACAAACTAGCTACTTGGGTGGACTGGTTGCCACTTGCTGAATTCTGGTTTAGCACTAATTTTCACACCTCACTCAAGCTAACCCCATTTAAAGCACTGTATGGATATCCCCCTCCTAGACTGGTGGACTACATTCCTGGTATAACAAGGGTTGAAGGAGTGGATGCTCATCTGAGGTCTAGACAGCAGCTGACTTCTTTGTTAAGGCAGAACCTGGTAGCAGCACAAGAAAGGATGAAGCTATATTCTGACAAGCATAGGACTGAGAGGAGTTTCTCTGTGGGAGATTGGGTATTCCTACGACTTCAGGCCTATAAACAGAAGTCTCTTAAGCACCACCAATTGAAGAAATTATCTCCTAAGTACTATGGACCATTTCAGATCTTGCAGAAGGTCGGTGAGCTGTCTTATAGGTTGGATTTACCTCCTAATTCTAAGATACATTCCACTTTTCATGTATCCTATTTGAAAGCTAATCTTGGGCAGCATATGGTTTCCATTCCCACCTTACCACCTACTGATGTGGAAGGAGTTGCCATTACAGAACCAGTAGCTGTTCTCCAGGAAAGGTCTCATCAACTTTGAAATAGAACCATTACTCAAGTTTTGGTTCAATGGCAAGGTGAAAGTATTGATGATGCCACTTGGGAGAGCTTGTATGTTCTGCAGCAGAGGTTCCCTCACCTTGTGGGCAAGGTCTTTTAAAGAGGGAAGTATTGTTAGAGTTTTAATAATTACTTGTGTACTTAAAATAGCTACTTGGTACTTAAATAGCTATAATAGCAATGGCCAAAGTGTAATGGTTGTTACAATAGGATTCTGTTGGAGTTGGTTACATTGCCAGGTGGTAGCAGTTAGTTTGGTTGGTTAGGAATAGCTAGTGACAGCTGTGGAGTCAGTTACAGGGGCAAAGTTTGGGGTATAAGAATAACCACAATGTACACAATTGAAGGAGAAAAAATAAGTGAATTCAGTATAATCTTTCTGTGTTTCCATTCTCCTCTATTCTTGCACTATTCTCAGGAGGCCTAGCTAACCTCGAAACTAACTACCATTTCCATTTCAATTTGGTTCTTTACATTGTGTGTACCTTTTGATAGTGAGAGCCCCCTTATATAGTGTGGGAAGTGGAATCCTGGTAGGAACGTGACTGTTAATAAGATTAATTCTTATTTAAATCTGAGTATCTTGATAGAGTTAGGATTTTTTCAGAGATAAGACTGAGCTTATCCATGAGCTGGAGTATATGATTTTTTTTCATTTTTCCCTTTTGCCACATATACTGTTTTCAGTGGGAGTACCACTTTGGCTGGTTTGACTACCACATGTCTTCATGTCATTGGATAGGGAATTTTTCCCTACATCACCTAAAATTTGAAATCCATTCTTCTCAAAGCCAATTGCAAAATCCTTCAATGAGTTGTGGATGAGAATTTTAGCACCTCCCCATCCCCACCCCTTCAAGTCGAACTACGCCTGCTCATTTATAAAATTCACACACATTTTGTGGTTTATTACAAGCTAAAAAATTATTGCTTTTAGAAAGGTGATATATCATCATTCATAGACTCCATTTACTTTTATCTAACTCTTTCTCGGCTCATGGTAAAAATAGAAGAAGAAGTGAAGAAATAAGTAAAATTAAGAAGGAAATGTTTTTGTTCTAATAGTGAAGATTGTAAAAGGGTTAGAAATGAAGAAAAGTTCTGATAGAAGGTTTTGTGTTACTGAAACTTGTGAAATGAATAAATAGTAGTATTTTGTATTTCAAAAGTCAAAACAGAATCTAATATTAATTAGGGGTATTATTGTAAGTTTTAGTAATTAAAAAAAATAAGTGGAGTGCTAATAACTATTTATGGAGTGCCAATATCATTACTTATATGAAAAACCTTTCTATTTGATCAAATACTCCATTAACATTGTCGCCCAACGACGACTGTCCTCTTGCACTAACTCAGTGGCACCAAAATATCTAACTAATGGCGACCTTGCTTCATTATCATGGTGTAATGACCCATCCTAGGTTGGCCACCCCCGAGACGATATCGTCACGTTTTGAAATCCCAACACAACACATATATGCAACAATATAAAAACATACATCAACTGAATGTATATATATATATACATCAATCTTCAACACTTAACAGGGGATTTACATTATTAAAATTTTGACTGAAATAATTTATACAACATATGATGCATGGATATTTACCAAAAGAAAAAAAATTCCATTAGTCTGAGGATGTGGACCATGTGGCTTATAGAAAATGATTTTGTCTGAATCTCAGCTCACAATTCTATTTGTCTTGCCCACTACCTTAAATTATTTAACAATGAGGAGTGAGCTTCACAAGCTCAATGAATTAAATTTACTAGAAGTACTCGATTATATACTTCCAGTCACATCTTATAATTCAATCGTTTCTAATTCACCAATAATAATAATCTATTTTTTCACATATAATAATTTAATCTTTCAAATCATCTTCCAATATTCATTCATCTATTATCTCATATAATTCAATAATAAGATTCTATTATCACTACTCATATCATAAGTTCAACTATTTATCAATCTCTTCTTAAATTAATCATCCACCATATCAATTTTTCAATGATATATTTAATCATATCGAGATTATCAATTTA
Organism: Bretschneidera sinensis; assembly: GCA_023935145.1. Taxonomy (NCBI): domain Eukaryota; kingdom Viridiplantae; phylum Streptophyta; class Magnoliopsida; order Brassicales; family Akaniaceae; genus Bretschneidera; species Bretschneidera sinensis. Next base: position 14,596,795 of record CM043704.1, read on the forward strand.
ACATCATTATTTACCTCATTATGAGGTTCACAGCGTATAATCAATCAATCAAATAATTTTTTATCCTATCATACTTTCACATTTCTTTCTCATCATATTTGTCTCTCTATGAGACTTATTTGCCTATCAGTCATTTCACAATAAAGACTGATATTTTAGCATCTCAATCAATAATAATCAATATTTAAAACAAATGTAATGCATGAATTTAAATTATCTTTCTTTTTTTCTCATCAAATCATTTCATACTATCATCTGGGAACGTCTTCTCACATGTCAACATGTTTTAGCTAGACCAACTGCCTTCCTGTTCTTTTCAACTAGACCAACTGCTTTCCTGGTCTTTTCTTTTATGCATATGAGCAATAATATGCAAGCAAGCATACATCAAAACATTCGATTCAACTATCTAGTTCTTTCTCAAAATTATTATTTTTATCATATTTATTGAATTTTCTCCTCATATATCATATCAATTTTTCAATCGTATTTTCATAAATTTTATATAACTTCTCAGTGTATTTTTCATCAATCCATCATTTTTAAAATATAAATTCCTATATAATTAATATTCAACATACTATTAAATTCTTAATCGATAAACCAATCAATTTTCGTATATAACAGAAAATACATCATTAAATCATAATAATTCACCTATTTACTCAAATATCATAAATTCATATTTTTATTGGTTTCGTTTACTAAAATTAAATCTAACTCATCACGTAGCACTTAAAGCTACCTGTGGATCACCTCCTTGCCTTTTTTGCTTTTTTCAGGGATTTCACCCGATTGTTGATCATCAACACCTGACATAATATTTATTTTAAAATTTTTAATTTATTTTTTAATTCTTCTGTAATTCACACCTTTACATTTCTACATCAAATTCTGTGTATTTTAATGTATGCATAATTTCAAAAAATTAAAATTCACATTATTAGTTTTTTTTCTTTCTTAAAGCTTCCCTCGAATCTCTTTAAAATTTTCCCGTAAACTTCTTCAAAATTTCAATCTTTCAACCTTTCTTTCAGTCCCTAGGTGTTTAAAGAAAGAGAGAAATAAAATTTTAATAGATTAACAAAAGCTTAATAATTTTGTTTTTATATTCAAAACCGTTCTCCACTGTCTTGCCACCATTCTTCCTTTATTTCCCATAGTTGTCTAACATGCAATATGCATGTTAGGTAACCAACAACTGGATCCTGGATCCAGGTGTTGGTCCTGTGCTTTTTGTTTCTTAGTAATTACAACACATTACACCAGGACCCTAATGTAACGACCCATTCCGGGTTGGCCACCCCCGAGATGGTGTCGTCACATTTTGAAATCCCAACATGACACATATGGAACAATATAAAAACATCAACTGAATATTTACATGGGAGTTACATTATTAAGATCCAAACTAAAGCATTATATACAATATATTATGCGTGACTATTTACAAAAATAATTTCTTTCCATTAGGCCGAGGATGTTGACCACGTGGCATACAGATAATGACTCAGTCTGAATATCAGCTCATCAATCTACTGTCCTGCCTGCTACCTGAAATTATTTAACAATGAGGAGTGAGTGTCACAAGCTCAGTGAATTAAATTTACTAGAAGTATTCAATTGTTCAAATAGTCTTCCAATATTCATTCATCTGTATCTCATATAATTCGATAATAGCATTATATTATAACTACTCATATCATAATCCTCATCATTTATCAATCTCTTCTTCTCATATATTTAATCACCTTGAGACTATCAAGTTTACCTCATAATTACCTTGTTATGAGGTTCACAACATAAAATCAATCACTGAGATAATTCTTATAATATCATACTTTCATATTTCTTTCTCATAATATCTCTCTCTGTGAGACTCATTCATCTATCAATAAATTTACAGTAAAGAATAAAACTTTAGCATCTCAAGCAATAATAATCAATATTTAAAACAAATGCAATGCAAGAATTTAAATTATATTATTATTTGGCAACGTCTTTCCACATGTCGACATGTTTTAGCTTAGACCGGCTGCCTTCCCGGTTATTTTATTTCTAGCATATACTGGTTGCCACAGTTTTATTTAGACTGGCTGCCTTCCCAGTTCTTTTATTTCCAGCATATACCAGCTGTCATGGTTATTTTATTTCATTTTGACCGGCTTCCTTTCCGGTTCTTTTATTTCCAGTATATACCGACTGTCACAGTTTCATTTTGATTGGTTGTCATCCTGGTTCTTTTATTTCCAGCATATAACGGCTTTCACGGATCTTTTATTTCATTCAAACCGGTTGCCTTCTTGGTTCTTTTCATTTCATGCATATGCTTATGAACAATAATAATTATAAATATGAATATGAACAATAATACAAAAACAAGCATACATTCAATTTAGCTATCCAGTTCTTTCTCAAAATTATTATTTTTATCATATTCATTAAATTATCTCATCATATATCATATCAAATTATCAATCATAGCTTTTCAAGAATATTTTTTATCCCTTAATTATATATTTAATCAACTCATTATTTCAATAATATTACTTCTTATATAATAAATCTTTAAACTATCAATTATTTCTATCATATCCATCAACTAACTTTCATATAGCATCCAATCATATTTTAATAATTATTTCAAATATCATCACTTTATATTTCACATTTATCTCGATTACTAAAACTAAATCTAACTCACCATGTAGCACTTTGAGCTACCTGTGGAACACCTCTTTGCCTTCTTGCTCCTTTCAGCAATTTCACCTGATTGCTGATCGTAAACACCTGACATAATGTTTATATTAAAATTTCTAAATTATTTTTAATTCTTCCATAATTCATACCCTTTAAATTTGTACATCAAATTCAGTGAAATTTTCATGTATGCTAAATTTCAAAAATAAAATTCACATTATTACCTTATGTTTTTCTTAGAGTTTCTCTCGAATCTCTTTAAAATTCTCCCGTAAACCTCTTCAAAATTTTAATCTTTCAACTTTTCTTTCAGTCCTCAGGTGTTTAAAGAAAGAGAGAAATTTGAATTGATGAAAGTATGAAGCCAAACAAGATTTGGTAAGAATAATTAAAATAAAACAAAAACTAAATATATAAACAAGTCCCCCCCTGGCCACAGTTTTCCTTTCTTTCTTGTTGTCACTCATGATTGTGTGACAACATCTGGACATCCAAGTGTTGTCCTTTATTTTTTTTTGTCATTCTTTGTAGCAACATCCAAAAATTTTCTTTTTCTTTTCTCCCAAACGCTCAAGCCCTTTATTATTATTATTAGTTAAGCTTTCATGTATATGTTATTTTACCCTTACTTTATTAATATCTATCAAATTACTTTTTTACCCTTACTTTAAGAAGACAGGTATTACACATGCTCCGTCTTGATTTGGCCTCCAATTCTTTCCTTAACCTGCCCTTATCCAAAGACAAAATCACACTAACCATCTCTCCATTTGGTGAGAACGCAAATTATTGTAAAGTAAAGTGACTAGAAAGTACTAAAATTTGACAAACAATAAAGCGTCGGGAATCTCTTACACAAATCTGGTATTTTAATTTTTCTTAATTCATTGAATAACTCAATTCCTAAAATTCCCAATTGGAAGATATAGATTTATAAGCCAAGATTAAACCAAATGTAACCCTTTGAAAAATCATTCACCACTTTTAAAATACGAAAATTATTATCGCTATTGAGAAAATCCAACGACGACAATAAACTTAGGAAGCAATATTGCAGCAAATAATTAAATCAATATAGATAAATAATTGATATAAACATAATCAAAGAGCTAATCCATTCAATAGAGAAAGCATGACTGAATCCATAAACAGAATAAATTCTACGATTATTCGGAGAAGAAAACATCACCAATGAATTGAGAATGATAAAATAAAAGATTTTTAGTAATTAAAAATCAAATACATAAATTAAAAAATAAACAAAAATACCATTTACTGTGCAAGTTCACCCCTAGCCCTACTTGAGAATTTAATTACCCATAAATATAATGGACAACAAAAATCTCAAGGGAAAAATTAGAGCAAACATTAAAGTGTTAAACATTAAACTTTAAAACTTAAAAGAAATAAATTAAAACTAACAATAGATGGAGAGAAATTCCTCCCGTAGCTGCTGTGCGATGCTTCCCGCGATTGGTAGCAAAATCCTCTAGATTGCACCCCTTGGTAGCAAAGCCTCTGAAATTTTACACCCTTTTTGATGAAGTGAAATGGAGTTTTCATAGGGGAACTCCATGAGTGCAATGTGTTCCAATCTGATGTGGGATGTGGGATTTAAGCCTTCACATGCCCTTCAAAACTTCTGCCCACGTTGAAATCACGCACAACCTGACCTTTGTCTACTAAAAGTGCCATAACTTTCTCTAGAAAAATCATATTTATGAGCCGTAAAATCTCCCATAAAATAGACATCCGGATCTTTCCAAGTATATATGGCTCATCTCATGGTTCTTCCTGAATCATTAAAATTTAATCCACAAAAATCACTTCTGCCACACTGAAATCACGCACAGCTTGACATTTGTCTACTAAAACTGCCATAACTTTCTCTAGAAAAATCATGTTTACGAGCCATAAATTCCCTAGAAAATAGACATCTAATCTTTCCAAGCATATATGGCTCATCTCTTGGTTCTTCCTAAATTAATGCAGTTTAATCCGCAAAAATGACTGATCTGTACGAGCAGTTCTGGTAATTTAGTGAAACTCTTTTCCGAGTGCTTGTAAACTTGTAAAACAACGAAACAAACAACTCAAAGTAACAAATTCCTAAGCTAACAAATGTGATTTAAGGGGCCAAAATATTCAATGTTTGGCACTCATCAAATACCCCCAAATTTATATTTTGCTAGTCGCTTAGCAAAACAAAATAAAAAAAAAACCTAAATGAAAAACAAAGAACACAAAGATAAATCCATCATTCATGGTGTCCAAAAATTTAAGTAGCACACAAAACCATGATATTCATTCATGAGCAAGCTTAAAATATAAACCCATCTTCGCAATGAATAGGAATTTTAAAATCTAATTACTTACAAAAGGCAGGCTAAGGCATCACAAGTTTGACTCAGTGTAAAGTGAATTAGCAAATAAAGATGAGGCTTCCAAATAACTTCAATGTGCAATGTCTCCATGTCTCAAGATTCATAGAATTTCTCATTTGAATGAACAACGATGGCATAGTTTTATTTTCTTCTCTCTTTTATTATAAGGCTCTGCTATGTTTAGTTCCCTTAAGCTTTCTAATTGAACCATGTAGCGAGTGATGAGTCAATGACTCCTAAACCAGATGGTTTTAGGGCATTAGGTGTAAAGACACCCCTAAGGACTTACTAACTCGAGTAAAAAAGGCTACAAAACTAAACTGGCCTTAGTGCTACCAAGCAAAATTCCCACCTTTTGATGTGAACACTCACTGCTTACTGTGGCAAGAGGTCCAGTTACTTAGCAGAAAGTTTCTCAATGATCATTACGAATAAGATTCTCATCTTTTGATGTGAACACTCACTGCTTACTGAGGCAAGAGGTCTAGTTACTCAGTGGAAAGTTTATTAATGATCATCATGAGCATTTTTCTCTTTTTGTGCAAAATTATTTTATTTTATACTTTTTTATGCCAAAGTGTTTATTCAGCAAGTTATTCAGTTTCAGTTAAGTCATGGAAACATACACATTAAAATCACATGTCATACTTCACACTATTTTGTGTTAATGTGCTCGGGTCAGATTAGATCAAACATGTGAATTCTCAAATGCCTAAAGTAAGTAACAAAATTTTAAAACTCTATCATCAAATCATGTGTTCAAGATTTTAAGCTCACCAATGACATCACATCACAGTATTCATTTAGATCAACCAAAATTTCAAAACAATCATGAACATGCATTTATTTTTTCAATAATATATAAAAAAAAACTGGGATAAAGTGTGTGTGAATATGTCTCCCATGCCCCCAAACTTAAACTAAACAGTGTCCCCAATGTGTGAATAACATGGAAAGAGCTGACCTGGGAGATGGAGAACTAGCTGGACTGGCATGGCTCATAGCACACCCCTAAACTTGAACTGATGCACACATTGTCCCTAAAAAAGAAATACTAAAGTAATACTGGAAAACAAAAAATATTAAAAATAAACAATAACAAAAAATATGAAAAACAACAAAAACAAAAGGATATGCTGTGGAGTGCCTCCTATGAGCGCTAAGTTTAATGTCTTCAGCCAGATTCAAGTGTCAACTGGACCAAGGAAAACATGCTTTAAACTCTTAAGGAGAGGCTTCAATTCAACTTTGGGTGCTTCCACGCTTGAAGGAATTTGTTGTGTACTTCTCTCAGGCAACTCCTCAAAATTCGATTTCCATGCCCGAGTGTCATAATCCTGAGTTCTATCAAAAATAGCACAAACATCAACTACATCAGATGGATCACTGATAGAATCAAACTCAGAATTAACAAGAAAATACTCAAGGGGATCAAAATCATGAGTTGGGAATCCTTTGCACAAATTTGGTATTTTAATTATTCTTAATTCATTAAATAACTCAATTGGGAACTCAATTCCCAAAATTCTCAATCAAAAGATGTAGATTTATAAACCAAGATTAAACTAAATGTAACCATTTAAAAAATCATTCACCACTTTTAAAATACGAAAATTATTATCACTATTGAGAAAATCCAACGACGACAATATACTCAAGAAGCGATATTGCAGCATAGAATTAAATCAATATAGATAAATAATTGATTCAAACATAATCAAAGAGCTAATCTATTCAATAGAGAAAGCATGACTGAATCCATAAACAGAATAAATTCTACAATTATTCGGAGAAGAAAACATCACCAATGAATTGAGAATGATAAAACAAAAGAGTTTTAGTAATTGAAAATCAAATACATAAATTAAAAAATAAACAAAAATACCATCTACTATACAAGTTCATCCCTAGCCCTACTTGAAAATTTAGTTACCCATAAATATAATGGATAACAAAAATCTCAAGGGAAAAATTAGAGCAAACATTAAGGTGCTAAACATCAAACTTTAAAACTTAAAAGAAATATATTAAAACTAACAACACATGGAGAGAAATTTCACCTGCAGTTGCTGTGTGGTGTTTCCCCCGATTGGTAGCAAAATCCTCCATATTGCACCCCTTGGTAGCAAAGCCTTCGAGATTGTACACCCTTTTTGATGAAGTGAAATTGAGCTTTTATAGGGGAACTCCATGAGTGCAATGTGTTTCCAATCCGATGTGGGATGTGGGATGTAGAATGTGTTTCCAACCGATGTGGGATATGGGATTTAACCCTTCAAAACTTCTGCCCACGCTGAAATCACATACAGCCTGACCTTTGTCTACTAAAACTACCATAACTTTCTCTAGAAAAATCATGTTTATGAACTGTGAAATTCCTCAGAAAATAGACATCAGGATCTTTCCAGGCATATATGGCTCATCTCCTGATTCTTCTTGAATCAATACAGTTTAATCTACAAAAATGACTGATCTATATGAACAATTCTGGCAATTTAGTGAAACTCCTTTCTAAGTGCTTGTAAACATGTAAAATAGTGAAAAAAACAACCCAGAGTAACAAATTCCTAAGCTAACAAATGTAAATTAAGGGGCCAAAATATGCAATATTTGGCACTCATCAAGGACACATTGTGTTTCTTAAATTATATCCTTTTACCATAAGTATGCTAAGTTTTTGTAGTCTTCCATGTTAAATTTCTTTACCACCCTTTCTTGATACCTTTCTAAATCCAAGTATAATAATTTCTTAGGACTTCTTATTCTTAAAAAAAACATATCCCAAAAACATAAGACTCTTCTCTTATGTTCTTCATTTTAAATTTGGATTATAAGAATCATTTTTTTTTCCATTACTAGCCAACAATATTACAATATTATGAACTTCTCTTTGCACACACAAAATGATATAGTGACTAATTCTATATCTTAAATCGTGAAAACCGTGGTGGAACCTCAAGTATTCTTCTCTAAATGATAGATGGAGTCCGTATAACGATATTTTGAACTAATAAACCTTTTCCTTTTGTTCTATTATGACAGAACCTTGGGGTTGCATCACATAAATCACTACAAGAAAAAGGGTTATCAGCGATTGATTAATCCATCATTGACGCTACCATTTTTGTCGTAGTATATGACGTCGCTAATACTATTATTTGCAACCGAAACAAAATCCATCACAGTTAAATATTTTTTACAACAAAATCTACAACTGAAAATCCGTCGTTGCTATCTAGTTGCATTTACTAATTTTTAAAAAATAATAAATTAATGAAAAAATATTATTTTAATGGTAGTAACAGCGATGAAAAACCGTCGCATATATCCATCAAAAATAATAATTAATTTTTAATTTTTTTAAAATCCCTTGTTAATTTAGTTTTATAATTAAAAACCTCTTAAATTAAAAATTTAATAGAGCAATTTAACAATTATACTCAAATTTTATTAGCATTAATAAAATTAAATCATCAATAATAATGTAAAGTCTACAAAATTCAAATTTTACCAATAATATTCAAAACATTATAACAAAATAAAAGAAGTCTCAATAAAATGGAGATAGATGCCCATCATAATCTAGATAGGTCTGAGTAGTACGCGTCATCATCGTCTCTCGGATCCTGTGCTTCTCCATCAGTAGCATCCTGCAAAAGAAGTTAAAATAAAATTATAAGATACATTGTAAAGTCAGACATATGATACTAACTACTTATAGAAAAATGAATAAACATAATTATAAAGTTTTAAAGTCATTTCTCTCCTAAAATCCAAACCAAGACTTGAATCCAATTCGATTTGTTCTTACAACTCACTTTATACCTTACGGACACGATAGGACCACTGGCTTGTCCACGGGATGAGTATTTCACATTTTGCACCCCTAAAACCACTAAATGTTAACAGTTTGGACCTAAAACCCCAACTGTCTCTACTAAAATCCAAATCAGTGATCCGAATATGATTCAAATTGTTCTCAAAACTCACTTTCTAGGTTACGGACATGCCGGTACCTTGGCTCGTTCTTGGGACGATTATTTCACATTTTTTCCCCTAAAACCAATAAGTGTTAACGGTTTAGACCTAAAACGCTTACTTTCTCTCCTAAAATCCAAATAAGTGATCTGAATTTGATTTATTTTATTCTCACAACTCAATTTCTACGTTAAGGATATGCTAGTATCCCCGACTCATCTACGAGATGAGTATTTCACATTTTTGCCCCTAAAACCACAAAGTGTTAACGGTTTAGACCTAAAACGTCTATTTTCTCTCCGAAAATCCAAATTGTTGATCCGAATCCTATTCAGTTTGTTCACACAACTCATTTTCTACGTTATGGACGTGTTAGTACCCTCGGTTCATCCACAAGACGAGTATTTCATATTTTTGCCCCTAAAACCACTAAGTGTTAACGGTTTGGACCTAAAACGCCTACGTTCTCTACTAAAATCCAAACTAGGGATCCAAATTTGATTTGGTTTATTCTTACAACTTAATTTCTATGTCAAGGATATATTAGTAGCTTCGGATCATCCACGGGACGAGTATTCACATTTTTCCCCTACAACCACTAAGTGTTAAAGGTTTTGGCCTAAAACTCTTACTTTCACTCCTAAAATTCGAATTGGTGATCCAAAGCTGACTTGATTTGTTCTGTAACTCTCTTTCTATGTTACAGACATGTTAGTACCCTCAACTCATCCATGAGACGAGTATTTCACATTTTTGCCCCTAAAACCACTAAGTGTTAACGGTTTGGACCTAAAACGTCTATGTGTTAACAGTTTGGACCTAAAATGTCTTCTTTCTCTCCCAAAATTGAAACAGGTGATCCAAATCCAATTTGGTTTGTTTTTACAACTCACTTTCTACATTACAGATATATTATCCACGAGACAAGTATTTCACGTTTAAGTCCCTAAAATCACTAACTGTTAATGGTTTGGACCTAAAACGCTTACTCTCTCTACTAAAATCCAAACAAGTGATCTAAATCTTATTTAGTTTATTGTCACAACTCACTTTCTATGTTATGGACATACTGGTTCTCCTGGCTTATCCACGGGAGGGTTTTTCACATTTAAGTCCCTAAAACCAGTAAGTGTTACTTGTTCGAACATAAAATACCTAAAATAACTAAGTGTTAACATTATATGGAAATTACTTGTGAATGTTATGGTAATCAAGTTTTATTTCTAAAGTTTTAAAAGTGTTTAATACTTGCATTCAAGGGTAGATATGGAAATGGAGGTATATGTGGATGCATAATGACACATGTCTAACAGATAGCAGCCACAACACGTTCATGCCCTCGCTCATCTACCGCTGCATCTATTGTTCTCTCTCTTCCATTCGTTTCTCTATTTGCTCTAGCCACTAGTTAGCCTACATTTGGATCTGCTGCTATATATCGGCGTCGTTGGGATATAAGAGTGGAACCCTAATGGATGTGGGAGTGGAGGAAAAATAGTAGCTGTGCGACTTCTCGAGCACAGTTTATACACCAAGTAGAAAGTACCTACAACACATGGAGAAGAAATTTAAATACAATAGGGTCACCAAGTTTGAATGGACATAAAGGGATGTTGAAGCAGTTGTCCTCAAGCCTAGAAGATCACTAAAGCTCTAAGGATTACAGCCACAACAATCCAAATAAAGTAAAGGATGGAAGTAAAAGGAAGACAAAATAGTTAGTTACTTAGTTAGAAGGTTGTTAAGGGCTATTAGTATCAAAACAGAATTGTAATTACCTTGGTACTTAGCAAGCTAGCTAGCTATCTAACTAGTCCTAAACTAGTATAAATAGGACTTGTATTGGCAATACTCATTCATTAAATCAAAATACATAAATTTATCTTCCTCTCTTTGGTAACATTCTTGGAGTTTAGGCTTGTAATCGAATCAAGTTACATTTCTGATCTAGGGACGGCATCATTGGTGCTTTCATTGACTCTATCATCCTCTCCATTTTATACTTTCAAATCGTTTACCATAACTGAAGAAATAAGATCAAAGAGTAATGAGTTCAGATAGGACAAAGTTTTTCAAATCCAAAAACAAATAAAGGATGAGATCCTGGCTTCTTTCAACTAAGATTTACATAAAGTTGGACAACAAGTGGCCAAGATCATCTCTGACATAGAAGAATTGAAGATCACTACCAGTAAACATGATTCTTATGCACCATCATCTCATGACAATCAAGAAGAGGCCTATTATGCAGCCTATCATGCAACACCATTCAAGCAAATCAAACTGGATTTTCCAATATTCAGTTATGGAGATCCATTAGATTAGTTGTTCAAGGTGGAACGATTCTTCTTGTACCATCAAACTCCTGAAATTCCATAAGCTTACTATGGTTTCTTTCCACTTGGATGGTCCAACATCAAGTTGGAATTAATGGATGTACCAAAGCAATCAATTAAGAAGTTGGAAAGAATTTTTTAATTCTTTCTATGAAAGATTTGGACTATCTCTCTTTGAGGACCCCCAAGGTAATCTCACCAAGCTAACATAGAAAAAATTTGTTCAATATTATCAAGATAAGTTTCAAACATTATCTTGCAAGGTTCCTGGCCTAATTGACCAGTTCTTGAAGAGTTATTTAATTTCAGGACTCAAACCTTCAATCAAGAGAGAAGTCTTGCTGCAGAGACCCTCAATTTAAATGAAGCCATTAGCATAGCAAGAATAGTTGAGGCATAAATGGCTGAGAGATATTTGTCCACAAGGAGTTAGGGCCTTAAAACAACTACAAATCCTTCTTTCTTAGGTCCTAGAACAATGCAGCAGCCTATGCCACCATTGCTAGGACCAAAAGCCATTATCAAAAGGCTTACACCAGAAGAACAGCAACTCATGAGGGAGAAAATACACAACTTCAATTGTGATGAGAAGTATAGCCTGAGACATAGATACAAGAAGAAAGGCACACTACTTATTTTTGAAGGAATGGAAACAAAAGAGGACACCACACTAAAGGAGTCTAGTAATTCAGAAGATTGGCTTCAGGATAATGATCCTAGCCTTGCTATTAGTTTTCATGCATTGATGGGTCATGTATCTCCTCAAACACTAAGATTACAAGGAAAGATTAGGGGCTAAACATTACAAGTACTAATTGATGGAGGTAGTACACACAATTTTATCCAAGAAAGGATTGAACACTTCTTAGGATGACTTATTACCCTTCCTAGTCATTTCAAAGTATAAGTAGGAAATGGAGAGTACTTGTCTTGTATTGGTATACGTACTACAGTAGAGATATGGATGCAAGATCATAAGTTTAATATTGATTTCTTTAGCATACCTGTCAAAGGAATTGATGTTGTGTTAGGAGTCCAATGGTTACAAACTTTAGGTTCTATCACCACTGATTACAGGACTTTAACCATGGAATTTGTGTGGGAAGGAAAACTAGTATTGTTATAAGGCCAACAAAGACTAGATTGTGATATGGTGGGGTATATAAAGCTTAGGAAGATGACCATTTATGACTCATTATCTTCTTATTTTATGTTAATGTCTATTTCTGACCCTCAACAATAAGTACAAGGGTCTAAGATTTTCAAAGAAACAATTGACCCTCAAATTTAGAACAACCTACAATGGCTTAAGGTAGTCTTTGATGAACCTACTAGCTTACCTCCAACAAGAAGAGTGGATCATAAGATCTAGTTGTTACTTGGTTCCTCTCCTGTCAACATCAAACCTTATAGGTACCCCCCATTTTTATAAGACAGAAATTGAAAACCTAGTCAAAGACATGTTGCAAATGGGAGTCATTAAACACAACACAAACCCCTATAGCTTCCTAGTATTGCTAGTCAAAAATAAAGATGGCACATAGAGGTTTTGTTTGGACTATAAATGGTTAAATGCAGTCACTATCAAGGATGGTTTTCTTATCCCTACTGTGGATGAACTGATTGATGAGCTACATGGTGCTAAGGTCTTCTAAAAATTAGATATAAGAGTTTGATATCATCAAATCAGAATGCATCCAGAAGACATTGAGAAAACAACATTTAGGACTCATCATAGATATTATGAGTTCATAGTTATGCCTTTTAGTTTAACAAATGTTCCTTGTACTTTCTAAGTTGTAATGAACCAGCTCTTTGATCCATATCTAAGAAAAAATTTCATACTTTTCTTTGATGACATCTTAGTATATAGACAATCTATGGACGCACTTTTAGAACATCTACAACTTATGTTGAATTGTTTACAAAAAGTTTTTGATATGCTAAACTGTTCAAGTGTAGCTTTGGAGCATCTTCAATTAATTACCTTAGACATAAAATATCTATGAATAGTATAGCACCTGATTCCCAAAAAGATCAAAGCTATGTTGGAATGGCCTATACCACTTACTATGAAACAGTTGAGAGGCTTCCTAGGCCTTACTGACTATTATAGGAAATTTATGAGAGGTTATGCTTCAATTGCTTCACCACTAACTAGCCTTCTTAAGAAATATAACATTCAACAGAATAAGTGTGCAGCCGAGGCATCTCAGAACTTGAAGATTGCAATGACTACAGCTCCATTCATAGCATTACCAAACTTGACTAAGACTTTTGTGCTTGAAATCAATGCCTCTGGATATGGTATTGGAGTTGTCCTTCTACAACAAGGCCATCATATAGCATCCTTTAGTAAGAAGTTGTGCCCTTCATTACTAATAGCATCATCTTAAATTAGAGAAATGCTTGCCCTCTCTAGATATATGCAACATTGGAGGCAATACTTACTTAGGAATGAATTTCTTATCCACACAAATCAGAGAAGCTTCGGGGCCTTAATGGACCAGACAATTCAAAAACTAGAGTAGCAAGTGTTTTTAAGGAAGCTATTGGGATTTAGATTCCAAATTGTGTATAAGCCAGAGAAAGACAATGTAGTTTTTGATGGCTTATCAATTATACACCTAAATAACAAGGAAAAGGTATCTTATCTTGCCCTCTCATTGCCCTCCTTCAAATTTTTAGATACTTTGAAACAAGAAAACTCTCAACTACTTGAGTTAGTAAAGTAAACAGCTGCCATTGATAGTAAATCTGCTCAATACCTTAAATAGGCAATAAGAAATAGATTGATCTATTGAAGGGAAACCTGTATCTTAGCCCTTAATCTTAGTAAAGCTCAAATTATTACAAGAATATCATTCATCACTTGTAGGAGGACATGATGGCATTTAAAGAACATATGCTAGATTATCTTCAAGTTTCTATTGAAGACATATGAGGAAAGAAATAGTGAAATTTGTCCAACAATACTTGGTATGCCAACAAACTAAGCCCATGAATTATGCTCCTTATGGTCTCTTACAAACTCTTCCCATACCTGAGTAGATATGGGAAGATATCACAATGGATTTCATTACACATATACCTCCTACCCAGGGATTCACAGTTATTTTGGTAGTAGTTAATAGACTATTAAAATTTACTCAATTAGGGTGTCTTCCAAAACATTATAATGCTGTTAACGTGGCCAATCCTTTTGTCAAAATGGTATGTAAGTTGTATGGTTTTCCCAAGATAATTGTCTCAGATAGTTAATAGGACATTGGAACAGTACTTAATGTTCTTCGTGAGTGATAACCCTAGGAAATGGCCAAAGATTTTATGCTGCGTAGAATTTCACTACAACACTATCGGTCATTCTTATATTGGCATATCTCCATTTGATGTGGTTTTTGGTATAAAACCTCCTAACATTGTAGCATACTTAAGAGGAGAAAGTAACCTAGCTAGCATTGATAAAAAATTGGGGGACAGAACTAAAATCATTTAACTAGCTAAGCTCAATTTGCAAAAGGCTCAAGCACAACTAAAGGCTACTACCGACAAGCATAGGAAGGACCAATCTTTTTCAGGTTGGGGACTTAGTGTTGGTTAAGCTATAACCTTACAAACAGACCTTTGTAGCTACTAAACAGTCTAGTAAGTTAGGGAGAAAATTCTTTGGACCCCTCCTTATTCTCAAAAAATTGGCAAGGTTTCTTATAAACTCTAGCTGCCATAAGATGCCAAAATACACTATGTCTTTCATATCTCATTACTAAAGCTATACAACGGACTAGAGGAAGGACTTTCTCCATGTCCTTTACTCGACTATATTAAGAAAGGTAATCCCTTTTACAAACCATTGGCTATAATAAATGAGAGAAAAATCTAAAGGAAAGGAAATTGGATCCTTCAATGGTTGATTCAATGGGAGGGTCTGCCCTTGGAAGAAGCTACATGGGAAACTACTTTAGATTTTCAGAAGAAAAAAATTCCACATTTCAACCTTAAGGACAAGGTGTCTTTTAATGGGGGAAGTATTGATACAGCAAGCAAAATGTACCTACAAAACATGGAGAATAAAGTAAAAGACAATAGGGCCACCAAAGCTGAAAAGATAGAAAGGGATGTTGAAGTAGTTGTCCTAAATCCTAGAAGATCACTGAGGTTCCAAGGATTACAACCACAAAAATCCAAATAAAGCAAAGGAATGAAGTGAGAAGAAGACAAAATAGTTAGTTAGTTAAAAGGTTGTTAAGGGCTGTTAGTATCAAAATAGTATTGTAACTACCTTGGTACTTAGCAAGCTAGCTATCTTGGTCCTAAACTAGTATAAATAGGACTTGTATTGAGAATACTCATTCATTCAATCAAAATACATAAATTTATCTTCCTATCTTTGGTTACACACTTGTAACATTCTTGGAGTTTAGGTTTGTACTTGAATCAAGTCACATTACTGAGCTACATAAGGTATCAACAGTATTAGGTTCAACCATATCACCTAAGCCATATAAATGATCTTTCTTCGCTCCCCTGACCTGCCAACCACTATTTGATGTCCAACTCCTATTGGACGGACATATCGTCACTATATTTGGAGGTGATAGCCTGATTATAGGACTTCTATAATCTAAATCAATACATTAGTTTGACAAATTAGACAACTGAATCTAAGGACTTTAGTAATTAAGCTAGTTGGCATAAAGTTCATATAGTTATAGATAAATAGAAACTTATACATATTGCCCTGGACTTTCGATCAACGTAGTCCCCAGTCTTCTTGGTTATGTGAGTCTTATTGAAAACCTCCAAGATAGTGGGTTTCCCAGCTAATTCTGTCTTCTACACATTTTATGAAATTTTCATTAAAAAAAAACTAACATTATAATCATGTATAGTATCAGAAAACCAACATCAAGTAAGTCAATTTGTTTACCATTCATTATCCGTGTTCTTATGTACCAATTGATCCCCCAAAAAGCTCATCTCTTGTTTGTCTAATAAACGAATCGACCTATTGACGCCTCTCCCAACTATCTATGGCCAAGAGGTCACAAAGTTGATCCCAATCTCGTTGCCTCATCCAATGCTTGGTCTACCCTTTCCATTCTAATTTATTTAGCCCTAGTTTGCGTTCAACTCTAGCTTGGGCTTTGTTCACGTGGTTTGACATGCATGTTTGTGCAATATAGTCAAAGACAGCATTGGCATGCTGGGTCTCCTCTGGTTTCTAGAACTGATATTGTTGCTGAAATGATAAGAGGACAAAGGATTACTTGCAACATATAGAAAAACATAAAATAAACATTTAAACTAAAAAAAACATCAAATTGGTCATACCAAGTACATATAATCAATATAGAACAAAAAATAACTTATACTAGAAAGTCATCGAAACTCATGCCTTGCACACATTCCTAAAACAATCTATATGAATTGAAAGAGACATCATAATGATTCTTTGCTATCAATGTGATGATCTTCATGATGCTCCTAGCCCTAAAGAATGCACTATAACCATAGGTAATAATTGGTTTCTAAGGTACTAACACATAATGGTTATCACTAAAAGTATAGTACCTCTTTCTTCTTATATGCAATAGAGGTCTATAAACTATATTTTCAAGAGTAGGGGGAGTCTATTAGGCCCTATCCCTTTAAGGTTAACATCCTCATAGTTATCCTCCCCATCCAAGTCGACATCCTACTCAACACCTCCTATATCCATATACACAGGCCCTACAATTTAAATAAAAGGATCTTATAAGCTAAAATGAAAAACAGAAAGGGAGAAAGGGTTTTTGTACAATACAATAGTAAATACATAGTTACCTAAAGGTGGAGGATGTGAAATCGAGGCATCATCTCCTTTACAGGGGTTACCTCCCATCCCATCTACCTCATGCTCTACCCCTCGATGACATCTTGTTTTGCAAAAAAAAAAAAAAGTACGAAGAAAATATATATGCAATGCCTTTTAAGCCATATAAGATACAAAAAGGAACAAGAACATTAAAAAACCAAATATAATTAAAAAAAGAGATGTATTCTCAAATAAATTTTAATTTTATTACAATGATGATACAAAAGAATTAACATAATTAATTTTCACCAATTACCAAATTAAAAAGGGAAGAGAAATACGTTTACAAGTTAATCAACATCTATGTCGTCATTATCATCATCATCATCATCACCATAATATTCCTTCTTCCTCTTCCTTTTCTTCTTCTTCCCCTTCTTCTTCTTGCTCTTTTATTTTTACTTCTTATTTTTCTTTTTCTTCCTCTTTTTTCTCTTCTTCTTCCTCCTCTTCCTCTTCTTCTTCTTCTTCCTCTCCATCTCCCTCTCTTTCTTCGCTTCTCCTTCTTCTTCTCCTTCTTCTTCTTCTTCTTCTTCTCCTTCTTCTTCTTAATGTTATCCTTCTTCTCATTCTCCTTCTCCTTCTCCTTCTTCTTCACATCCATATCAATAGGCCCTACAATTTAAATAAAAGGATCTTATAAGCCAAAATGAAAAACATAAAGGGAGAAGGGGTTTTTGTACAATACAATAGTAAATACATAGTTACATTAAGGTGGAGGATGTGAAATTAAGGCATCATCTCCTTTACGAGGGTTGCCTCCACTCCCATCTATCTCATGCTTTACCCATCAGCAACTTCCTGTTTTGCAAAAAAAAAAAAAAAAAAAAAAAAAAAAAAAAAAAAGGTATGAATAAAACATATATGCAATGCATTCTAAGCCACATAAGATATAAAAAGGAACAAGAATATGAAAACCCCTAATATAATTAAAAAGAAAGAGAAATATACGCATAAGTAAATTTTAATTTTCTTACAATGATGATGCAAAAGTATTAACATTATTAATTTTCACCAATTAGCAAATTAACAAGTAAGAAAAATACATTTACAAGTTAATCAACATCCATATCATCATCATTATCATCATCACCACCATAATCGTCCCTCTTCCTCCTTCTTCTCCTTCTCCTTCTTCTTCTTCTTCTTCTTCTATGTAATGCATTCTAAGCCATATAAGATACAAAAAGAAATAAGAACATGAAAAAACCAAATATAATTAAAAAGAAAGAGAATTATACGCTTAAGTTAATTTTAATTTTCTTACAATGATGATACAAAAGTATTAAAGGAATTAATTTTCACCAATTAGCAAATTAACAAGGAAGAGAAATACATTTACAAGTTAATCAACATCCATATCATCATCATCATAATCATCCTCCTCCTCCTCCTCCTCCCCCTACTTCTTCTTCTTTTCTTATAATTAAAAAGAAAGAGAAATAGACGCCCAAAAGAATTTTAATTTTCTTACAATGATGATACAAAAGTATTAACAGAAATAATTTTCACAATTAACAAATTAACAAGGAAGAGAAATATGTATACAGGTTAATCAACATCCATGTCATCATCATCATCATCATAATTGTCCTCCTCCTCCTCCTCTTTCTTCTTCTTCTTCTTCTTCCTCCTTCGTCTCCTCCTCCTCCTCTCGTTCTTTTTCTCCTTCCTCATCTTCCCCATCTTCTTCTTATTTTTCTTCAACTCCTTCTACATTCGGTTGATCTATTTCTTCCATTATACCACTAGGATCACGATGAATACGTTGCATATCAAGTTTGTTGTTCTCATCGACTAGAACTGTACAAAGAGTTTCATCCTCTTGAAAGTACTCCTGAAATATAGGCACTATATCATGATTTTCATCTTCGTAAGAAGGAATGTAGACATTGCCCCTCGATCGAACTTTAGGAATTGTGCACCAATCTAGTCTTTTGTTCTTATTTTATGGGTACGGTGTGTAGTACATCTGTGTTACTTGCTCCACCAACACAAATGACACATTTGAGCTTAGATGAGATTTATGCTTTACATCTTTAAGACTAGGTTTCAGGTGTGCTATAAGTCCTCTCTCAGAATCGTACTAATGGTATTTAAACAATATAACCATGTTATCTTTCCCTATATATTGTAGCTCTATAATTTTTGTTAACATACCATAGAAGTTAAATTTGTATACATTGTAGCAACTACCTTTCACACATACGCCACTGATTACGCCCAAAACAAAACGCGGTTATTATAGAATAGTTTTGGGGTGTCGATTCCACAGGGAAACAAGTTAATTACAAAAGAAGGTGTTAACCTTAACACAAATGATAAAAGATTAAATGAATTTGAGTTTTTGATTGTGCAAAAGGGTAATTGTGTAAATAGGTTTGAAATATAATTAAGAATGACAAGGTTCCGGGAATCCTCCCTAGGCTCGTTGCTCTAATCCTAACTTGATTCAGTTGTTTTTGTCTCGATTGCAAGTTTCACATCCCAAATAGGCAATCGAAAAATATTCAATTAAAGTGCAACTATAAATCCTAATGTAATTGTTATGAATTATTCTCTACTTTCATGCACACATGACCGAACTTATAAATTATCAAAAGACGATGATATATCTAACGACAATACCGCAGCAATGGACAAATCTATAAAAGAGATCTACCGGACTCAATCACACCCAAACAGATACACATAAGAAAAGCATGACTGAACTTATATGGAAAAGAAGCATGCAATCACCGGACTAATAAAAATCTACTAATTAAATTAAAGAATAAAACATAACAATATTTAATGAAAATAATACCAAACTACAACTGAATCAAATAAAGGAAATAAAAACAACTACACCTAAGTATTCATCCCTTCGCCTTGCTTGAAGACTAGCTGCTCATGGAGCTCATGCTTCCTTGAGTTGCCTCCGTCCTCTCAACGATCATCTCCTCCTCGGTAGCGAAAGCTTCGGCGATTCCTCAGCTTGCCTTCAAAATTATACTTTCGGATTCGTCCTAAAGGCCCTCTGGATTCACTCTCTGATGTATTCAGATGAGTTCCGATTGATTCTCAAAGCTAAAGTGGAGTGGGTCTTATATAGGCAAATACCAAGAGTGCAATGTGTTTCCCATCCGATGTGGGATGTGGGATATAGAAATGCGTTTTCCAACAGACATGAGATGTGGGATTTAAGCCCAAAATCATGCTTAAATCCCGCACAGCCTGACCTTTGTCTACCTAAACTGCCATAACTTTCTCTAGAAAAATCCTTTTGATGAACCATAAAATTCTCCAGAAAATAGACTTCCGGATATTTCTAAGCATATATGGTTCATCTCCTGGTTCTTCTTGTATCAATACAGATTAATTTTCAAAGATGATTGATCTGTACGGGCAATTCTCACAATTTAGTGAAACCCCTTTCCAATGCGGGCAGCAGTTGTTGCTCTTTTAAGCCCTCCATCTTGTCCTTCTGGAAGTATTCCTTCACTCCAATATGCCTTGAGTCTTTGTGCTTCAAGCAATGATAACTTTTTCTCCTCTTTTGAGCTTAAAGTACTTGAAAATGCACCGAAGTAGATCAATGATCCAAGAATGATACTTTAGAGTTGTTAACGTATAAAAGTGCAATTAAAACCTAGATCAACCCTAAAATGCTAACAATTAAGTACTGTTAAGATGCATTTTACGACTCTCATCACAACCCACAACTAGCTTATTACTAGTCCCTAGCAATTCAAGCGAAAATAAGAGATGAATTCTATGGTAGGAGTTAAAAACAAAGTAAAGCAATGCTAGCTTTGAACTAAGAGTAATTCACTTTTTGTCTCAAAAATTGCACATAACATACAGCACATAGAATTATTAAATTTCATCTAAGTCCAAAAGTAATCCAAACATCAATCTTAAAATCGTTATTGACTCTTAACATCCATCTTACCACAATCCATTAATCTGAATATCCGGATGATTTTATGCATAAGATTCATGAATACAAGTCTTGGCCTCTAAAAACATAATAAATTGCATGACATCAATCCCAAAAACAAGCTTTATAGGCTCACTTTTCAAATCACTCTCCACTATTGTAGAAAAATCACACTACATTGGATCAAAAGGTCTTTAATAAGCTTGTAACGTTAGGCTAAGGTAAAGGTTAAGAGAGAACGGGAAGGATTCAACAAGTAGAAGAACTTAATCTCTTAGTTTTGAACACAACTCTTTAAGCACTGGATAACCTTACTTCAACACCCAACTCTTTCAACTATTTTTCAAGCATTTCTTTCAACAAATCACCATTTTTTTCTTTTCTTTCTTTCTTCTTTTTTTTTTTTTGCCATAATTCATTTTTTTATTTATTTTTTATTTTGGCACATAACAATTCACCTTCCTTTTCATCATTTTTTTTCCTTTACTTTTCCATAACCCCCAACTTATCTCCTTTAATGTACTTTGTGGTAGTGATATTTTTTTTCATATTTCCACCCTTACTCCTTTTAAGTGCTTCTCACAACATGTGTATAACTAAGTTCTTTTAAAAGAAAGGTAAGGATAAAATATTTTTAGGCTTATAAAGGTAAGTAAATGTTTTATCGAAAGAAACAAGGCTCAATTTTTCTTTTCAAGAAAAAGGCTCAAATAGGTGACTAGTGATAAATATAGCAATGGTAGGTTTGAAAGGCTCAACGGTTCAAAAATAGCCTATATCATATCCTAAGTAGTGTGCATTCTAGGAATTCGCCTAAAGTGATTATCAAGTAAGTTTTAGAGCTTGTCAAGACCGCAAAAGTATTCATAAAACAATCACACATAAAACTTTTCTAAATGCTTTAGACTAATCATACAATCTTACCACAAACTAGAGTCTATAACCAAATGAAGATTGATATTTAAATTAATTTCAAACCGAAACAAAATTTAACTCCTTCTAAATGCTATCTGCTATCTTAATTAAGTTTATATCATTGACATGTGAATTAACTCCAAGGCAACCACAAAGCATGCTTAAAACAAAAAGAGAGGGAAAATGACACCAAGCAATTCAATGGAAAAAGAAAAAAAATGTATGAAAATAAAGAATATGGAAACAAAGAGATGCGTTTCCTCCACCCCCAACTTAAAAATTGCATTTACCTCAATGTAAAAGAAAGAGTAAAGGAAACTCCCCTTGTAGCTAAAGGTGCACAGAAGTTGAAAATTATGCTCCACCATTTGAACTGCTTCATAATTTTTTGTCCCTGAAAAAGAAATACGAAAGTAAAACTGGAAAACAACAAGATAATAATAATAAACAATAAAAAAGGAAATATAAAAAACAATAAAAATAAAAGGATACTTTGTGGGCTGTCTCCCCTGAGCGCTAAGTTTTACGTCTTCAGCCAGATGCTCTTATTCCCTGATTGAAAAACATAGGTTGAATGCATCTGCCACTGCTTCATTGCCAAATTCAGTGCTTCTATGCTTGGGAGGGGTCTCAAGGATGTCATCAGTAACATCTGCAAATTTTGGCTCGATATGTGCTCTAGTGAAGCTATGGGTGGGGGTGGACTCCAATGGATTAAGATGCTGGACCTTTTCCATGAATGAGTCCATCATGTATGCTTGGTGGCTTTCGTCCACATCCTCTGATTTCTTCGTTGTTGGGATGTGTAAGGACTTACTACTTACTGTCTTAATGGCATTCACCTCCTTCAAATTCTGTTGCGCCAAGTGCTGACCATGGGATATGGACTAAGCTTGAGCAGGGAACTTACCTCGCTCAGTCACACTCAAGTAGCTCATCAACTTGGACATTTGGCTCTTTATCTCCTTATGTTCTTCAACAACCTGCACAATTAACAATTCAAGTCTTTTATTAGTCTTACCCTATGCCTCAATAAAAGTATGTAAAGTGTCTTCTAAAGAACTTGTTGTGAGTTTTAAATTACTCGCAAGCGCATGAGTCGTTTGCAGTATAGCGTTGTGCAAGTGCGAGGTCGAATCCATAGGGAATTGCGTAGTGAAAATATAATTTTTAATCTAAATTAAGTCTATCTTAACCTAGTTCCGAATTTTGAATGATAATTTGCAAAACAAATTAAAACTAAAATAAATTGATTTAAAAACTAATAAAAAAGGCACTAAGGTTTCCGAATCCACCCCACCGAAGTTAAGCATACATGTTCTAAAAATATAGCCTATCAAAACATTCATTGAATCCAACTATAAGACAAAAAGACAAAGAATATCCCAACTAAACCAAAAGCACCCGATGTATCCGCTCTTAACAAATCACAAAGGGAATCCAATTTAATTGAAAAACATTCAATGTATCCATCAGATGAAACACAAAGAAAATCCAACAGACAATTTAAACTCAATCAATTATAAGATTAACTCAAATAATTGACAGAACATTTATACTAAAAATTGTCAGATTTGTACAAGCAAATCTGAACTACTACGCCAAACAACGGCGGGGCTTCATCTTCAACCTTAGCTGAAGAGTCTAGCCACTCATAACAATAAAACTATAATTAAAAGTACTAAACATTTAAACTAAAACAAATTGAATATAAAGAAATAAATAAACAACTTTACATGGGAGAAATTCCACTCGCTGCCGGGCGGCGCTTCCCCTCGTGGTAGCAATGCCTTCGGGATCCACCAGAATGCTGGCGGATGTCCACCGGTAAACACTAAAGTGGCTTAGGAATTGTACACTGAATTACGAAGTCAAGTGGTATTTATATAGGGGAAGACCCGGACTAATGTGGCTTGCAAAAACGATGTGGGATACTGGCCCGAGTGCGCTCGATCGCAGTATGTTGCGATTGATCGCAGATGCGCTCGATCGTGTGTCTGGTGCGCTCGATCGCGCTGGTGCGATGCACTGCAAACATTTCGATGTGGGATTGATGACCTTGCGCTCGATCATAGGCAGGTGCGCTCGAGCGCAGGTGCGCTCGATCGCACATCTCGTGCGATCGAGCGCAATGTCTCCAGAAGCTTCAAATCTCCTGAAATGCTTCATTTTCTCCACAAAGCTGTAAAAACACACAAAACACAAGAAAAACGTAAAATAAAGTAAAATACTACTAACTAAGAGCATAACAAATGTAAGTTAAGGGTCTAAAATATGCAATATTTAAGACTCATCAAATACCCCCAAACTTATATTTTGCTAGTCCCTTAGCAAAACAAAATAAAAGACTCAATGAAAAACAAAGAACATAAAGATAAAGTCATCACTCATGGTATCCAAAAATTTAAGGAGCACACATCACCATGATATTCATTCATGAGCAAGCTTAAAAAGGTAAACCCATCTTCGCAATGAATAGAAATGTTAAAATCTAATTACTTACAAAAGGTAGGATAAGGCATCACAAGCTTGAATCAGTGTAAGGTGAATTAGCATATAAAAATGAAGCTTCCAAGTAACTCTAATGTGTAAGGTCTCCATGTCTCAAGATTCACCGAATTTCCCATAAAAAATGAATGAAAAGGCATAGTTTTTATTTTATTCTTTTTTTTTTTAATAAGGCACGGCTATGTTTAGTTCCCTTAAGCTTTCTAATTGACCCATGTAGCGAGTGTTAAGTCAATGACTCCCAAACCAGGTGGTTTTAGGGAATTAGGTGTAAAGACACCCCTAAGGACTTACTAACTCGAGTCAAAAAGGCTACGAAAATAAACCAGCCTTAATACTACCAAGCAAAATTCCACCTTTTGACGTGAACACTCACTGCTTACTGAGGCAAGAGGTCCAGTTACTCAGCAGAAAGTTTATTGATAATAATTTTTTTTTTTATATTTTCCTATTCCCAAGAGTTCATCCAACAAGTCATCCAGTTTCAGTTAAGATAAGGAAAAATACACATTAACATCACGTGTCATACCTCACATAATTTGTGCTAATGTGCTCGTGTTAGATTAGATCAAACATGTGAATTCTCAAAATGCCTAAAGTAAGTAACTAAATTTTAAAAATTTATCACCAGATCATGTGTTCAAAATGTTAAGCTCACCAATGACATCACATCACAGAAAATATTTAGATCAACTAAAATTTCACGATAACATGAGCATGCATTTATCTCTATGACGAAAAGACAACAAATTAGGACAAAGTGTGTGATGTGTCTCCCATACCCCCAAACTTAAATTACACATTGACCCCAATGTGTGACTAATATGGAAAGAGCTGACCTGAGATATGGAGAACTATCTGGACTGGTATGGCTCATAGCATACCCCCAAACTTGAACTGAAGTACGCTTTGTCCCTGAAAAATAAAAACTGGAAAACAAAAAATACTGGAAACAAACATTAATCATAAAAACGCGAAATAATAAATAAACAAAAGAAAAGATAAGCTGTGGGGTGCCTCCGATGAGCGCTAAGTTTAACGTCTTCAGCCAGACCCAACATTAGTAAACATGCCCAACTAAGTGCTCCACCATCTGATCAATAAATGGGAATGGAAAATGATCAGGCCTGGTGGCAGCATTCAATTTACAGTAGTCTAGACACTTTCTCCATCTTGACTGTACTCGAGTTGGAACCAACTCGTTGTCTTTATTTACTACCGTAAATTCAGCACGTTTGGGCACAACTTTAATCAGGCTCACCCCTTTGCTATCAGAGATGGGATAAATGATCCCTGCCTCTAACAGCTTAATATCTTTTGCCCTCACAACCTCTTGCATAGCAGGGTTGAGCTTTCTTTGTGGCTCCCTCGATGGCTTGGCATTCTCCTCCAACTGTATCGTGTGTATTACCAACAAGGGGTTGATTCCTTTGACATCCTTAATAGTCCAGCCTATAGATTCCTGATACTCTCTTAAGACGTCAAATAATTTCTCCTCTAGAGCATCACCCAAATCGGAAGGTATAATCACAGGCAAACTATCGGCTGAACCTAGGAACTTATACTTAATATTATCTGATAAAGGCTTAAGTTCCTTCTTGGGGGTTTCAGGTGCGGCGGTCTCCTACTTCTCATTGCTTTCTCGAGGATCAGACTCCAAAATGACATTTACTTCATCGAGTAACTTATCTAAGCCCAAGTCCTCTCCAAAGTGAGCAAAGCATGCCTCCAAGGGATCCTCAATACGGGATTCATCCATAGTCTCCTCTGTCCTACTACTCTCCCGAGGAGCAGACTCCACGATAGTATTTGCTTGCTCAAGTAACTTATCTAAATCCAAATCCTCTTCAAACTGAGCAAAGCATGCCTCCATAATGTCCTCAGACTTCCCTTCTTTCTTGGGCACTTATAGTCTCTCAGGGTAAGGCGCTTTAGGTAAAAATGACCTAGAGAGATCCTTAATAATACGAGTGGCTGTAGATGGCTCAGCATCTCTCTTCTCATGGTTGCCACTCTCTTGCCCTTGGTGCATAGCAGGGTTCTCTTCCACTTGATTTTTCACTTGTCTCCCAGACAAGTATGGGACAGTTGATTGCACTTGTTCCTGCCAATGCATTGGAGTTGAAGAATTTCCCACCACAAACTGTTCTTTTGGGTTAGGCTCAGTTTGACTGGGGAACGTTCCTTCCTCTTCTTCACCCACATAACTTGCGATTTGATCAATTTGACTCTCTAGTGTGGCAATCACTTGGGTGTTTTCTATTGTTGCACTCATCACTTCACTCATAGATTGGCTAGTCATTTTCATGAAATCATTGAGAGCGTCCTCCAATGATTGTGAAACCGATGCTGGCGCTTGAATGGGAGCTTGGTAAGCGGGTGATGGTGCTGGATAAGCTGAGTGACCATAATTTGGAATTGGTGGAGGAAATTCGGGAGTGTATTGATTGTGAGCATGGTAAGGGGCTCCTCCCTGATTCATTGGTTGGTTCTGCTCCCATGAAAAATTAGAGTGGTCCCACCACCCTGGATTGTATGTTTCGGAGCAAGATCCATTTGATTGCCAACAATAGTCATTGAAAGCATTCGTTTGTTCCATAGGATACTCGGCACAAGCCGGCATTGATGGGCAATTCTGTGCTAGATGCATGGGACTAGCACAGATGGAACAGCTTTCAACATTGAAAGTGTTGCCAATATTGAGGGACGGGCCGGTCATTTTAATGAAATCCTTGAGGGTGTCCTCTAAAGACTGTGAAACCGGCGCTGGATTCATCCACATGATTTTTTTTTTTTAACAAAAAAAAGATAACTAACTAGTAGAAAAATAAAATCATTTTAGACCAAAAATTTTCGCAAACCAAACAATTCCCCGGCAACGGCGCCAAAAACTTGTTGTGAGTTTTAAATTACTCGCAAGCGCACGAGTCGTTTGCAGTATAGCATTGTGCAAGTGTGAGGTCGAATCCACAGGGAATTGCGTTGTGAAAATATAATTTTTAATCTAAATTAACTCTATCTTAACCTAGTTCCGAATTTTGAATGATAATTTGCAAAGCAAATTAAAACTAAATTAAATTGATTTAAAAACTAATAAAAAGGCACTAAGGTTTCCGAATCCACCCCACTGAAGTTAAGCATACATGTTCTAAAAATATAGCCTATCAAAACATTCAATGAATCCAACTATAAGACAAAAAACAAAGAATATCCCAACTAAACCAAAAGCACCCGATGTATCCGCTCTTAACAAATCACAAAGGGAATCCAATTTAATAGAAAAGCATTCAACGTATCCATCAGATGAAACACAAAGAAAATCCAATAGGCAATTTAAACTCAATCAATTATAAGATTAACTCAAATAATTGACAGAACATTTATACTAAAAATTGTCAGATTTGTACAAGCAAATCTGAACTACTACGCCAAACAACGGCGGGGCTTCATCTTCAACCTTAGCTGAAGAGTCTAGCCACTCATAACAATAAAACTATAATTAAAAGTGCTAAACATTTAAACTAAAACAAACTGAATATAAAGAAATAAATAAACAACTTTACATGGGAGAAATTCCACTCGCTGCCGAGCAGCGCTTCCCCTCGTGGTAGCAATGCCTTCGGGATCCACCAGAATGCTGGCGGACGTCCACCGGTAAACACCAAAGTGGCTTAGGAATTGTACACTGAATTATGAAGTCAGGTGGTGTTTATATAGGGGAAGACTCGGACTAATGTGGCTTGCAAAAACGATGTGGGATACTGGCCCGAGTGTGCTCGATCGCAGTATGTTGCGATCGATCGCAGATGCGCTCGATCGCGTGTCTGGTGCGCTCGATCGCGCTGGTGCGATGCACTGCAAACATTTCGATGTGGGATTGATGACCTTGCGCTCGATCATAGGCAGGTACGCTCGATCGCACATCTCGTGTGATCAAGTGCAATGTCTCCAGAAGCTTCAAATCTCCTGAAATGCTTCATTTTCTCCACAAAGCTGTAAAAACACACAAAACACAAGAAAAACGTAAAATAAAGTAAAATACTACTAACTAAGAGCATAACAAATGTAAGTTAAGGGTCTAAAATATGCAATATTTAAGACTCATCAGAACTCTTAGAAGACACAGGTGCATGATATGTTGCAGAATATGAGCTAGGGGGTTGTGCAAGTTGCTGATTTTTAGATTTCCAGCTGAAGGTGGGGTTATCGCGCCATCCCGAATTATAGGTATTAGAGAAGGGTGTAAAAGGCTTCGTGTACATGTCTAAGGCCTTACAGTTTTCCTTATACATCCCTCTCATATCAGTAAATGTGGGACACTCTTAGGCGAGATGGTCTACCCCACCACACACAAAACATGGTTCAAAAGATTTTGCATGATTGACCACGTGTGTTGGCTTTGAGCTTTTAGTCTTTAATGCCTCTAGTTCCCTAGTGAGCATCTCGACCTTGGCCTTAAGGTTATCCTCTTCCCTAAGATGGTAAATTCCACCACCATTTGGGTTCCCTATAGGTCGTGACCTATTTGTGCTTTCAGTAGCACTAGGTCCAGTCCAAGTGTGAGCTTTTTCAGCAAGCTCATTGAGGTACTCTATGGCATCATCAGGATCTTTATCTAAAAACTCACCATTACACATCATCTCTACAAATTGACGCTCTCTATATGTAAGTCCCTCATAAAAATAGCTCACTAAGCGCCAAGTCTCATACCCATGGTGAGGGCACATACTCAATAACTCTTTAAATCTCTCCCAAGACTGATACAAAGTCTCGCAGTCCTTTTGTGCAAAGGTGGAGATTTGCCTTTTTAAAGCATTGGTCTTATGTTGGGGAAAGTATTTATTAAAAAAAATCTGAGTCATTTCAGTCCACGACCCAATAGATCATGGTCTAAGTGAATATAACCAACTCTTAGCTCTACCCTTCAAAGCGAAAGGAAATAACTTAAGCCTCACAATATCATCGGTTTCGTCTTGATTATGAAAAGTCGCGACTACTTCCTCAAACTCTCTAATGTGCACATATAGGTTTTCATTATCCAAGCCATGAAATGTAGGGAGTAAATGAATCATCCCTGGTTTAAGATCTAATTGGCGAGTATTGGCTGGAAACATGATGCATGATGGTGTGGCTGTGCGTGTAGGGTGGAGGTAATCCTGAAGTGTCCTAGCAACAATCTCATTAAGATTTTCGGCCATGTTAGGGGAAATAAATAAAACAGAAAGAAAATAAATAAATAAATAAATTAAAAAATCAAAACAAAGAGCAAAGAACAAAAAAATTAAAAAAAAATCAGAAAATTAAGACTTCAAGAAAGGAAAGATATTACCGTTTTGTCTCAAAGTTGACAATCTTCCTTGTTTGCAAGCGCGTCTCCTCGGCAACGGCGCCAAAATTTGATTATAGCCAAAACATAACGCTGTTATTATAGTATAGTTTTGGGGTGTCGATTCCACAGGGAAACAAGTTAATTACAAAAGAAGGTGTTAACCTTAACACAAATGATAAAAGATTAAATGAATCTGAGTTTTTGATTGTGCAAAAGGGTAATTGTGTAAATAGGTTTGAAATATAATTAAGAATGACAAGGTTCTGGGAATCCTCTCTAGGCTCGTTGCTCTAATCCTAACTTGATTCAGTTGTTTTTGTCTCGATTGCAAGTTTCACATCCCAAACAGGCAATCAGAAAATATTCAATTAAAGTGCAACTATAAATCCTAATGTAATTGTTATGAATTATTCTCTACTTTCATGCAAACATGACCCAACTTATAAATTATCAAAAGACGATGATATATCTAACGACGATACCGCAGTAATAGACAAATCTATAAAAGAGATCTACCGGACTCAATCACACCCAAACAAATACACATAAGAAAAGCATGACTGAACTTATATGGAAAAGAAGCATGCAATCACCGGACTAATAAAAATCTACTAATTAAATTAAAGAATAAAACATAACAATATTTAAAGAAAATAATACCAAACTACAACTGAATCAAATAAAGGAAATAAGAACAACTACACCTAGGGATTCATCCCTTCGCCTTGCTTGAAGACTAGCTGCTCATGGAGCTCATGCTTCCTTGAGTTGCCTCCGGCCTCTCAACGATCATCTCCTCCTCGGTAGCGAAAGCTTCGGTGATTCCTCAGCTTGCCTTCAAAATTATACTTTCGGATTCGTCCTAAAGGCCCTCTGGATTACTCCTAAAGGCCCTCTGGATTCACTCTCTGATGTATTCAGATGAGCTCCGATTGATTCTCAAATCTAAAGCGGAGTGGGTCTTATATAGGAAAATACCAAGAGTGCAATGTGTTTCCCATCCGATGTGGGATGTGGGATATAGAAATGTGTTTTCCAGCCGATGTGGGATGTGGGATTTAAGCCCAAAATCATGCTGAAATCCCGCATAGCCCGCACAGCCTGACCTTTGTCTACTAAAACTGCCATAACTTTCTCTAGAAAAATCCTTTTGATGAACCGTAAAATTCTTCAGAAAATAGACTTCCGGATATTTCTAAGCATATATGGTTCATCTCCTAGTTCTTCTTGTATCAATACAGTTTAATTTTCAAAGATGATTGATTTGTACGGGCAATTCTCGCAATTTAGTGAAACTCCTTTCCAATGCGGGCAGTAGTTGTTGCTCTTTTAAGCTCTCCATCTTGTCCTTCTGGAAGTATTCCTTCACTCCAATATGCCTCGAGTCTTTGTGCTTCAAGCAATGATAACTTTTCCTCCTCTTTTGAGCTTAAAGTACCTGAAAATGCACCGAAGTAGATCAATGATCCATGAATGATACTTTAGAGTTGTTAACGTATAAAAGTGCAATTAAAACCTAGATCAACCATAAAATACTAACAATTATGTGCTGTTAAGATGCATTTTACGACTCTCATCAACCACTATTCATTATTTTCTTGAATTTTTGAATTTTGAATCTTTTGACATTGTAGCCACTAAATACAAATTTCCCTTATGCTGTCAGAATTCTGTTAGTCAATAGTTCCTTTGATGAGTCTCCATAGATATATGAAGTAAAGAAATCCACTTAAATAACAAGAGATAGTGCTTCCCCCTATTTTTCAGATTGGGATATGTATTTGAGTAAGTTGACCATGAAACTCACTCTTTGCTAGGATTATCTTGTGGGAGCTTTTGAGTAATTAACTTTTGATTTAGTCCTTGGTGGCTTGAATACTTGACAATAGGATCTGGAGAGCTAAGTGAATGTTTTGGATTCTAGCAATCTTTTCCTTTTTGATTTTAGTGTGATTATTGTGAAGAAGTGCATGAGTGTATCTTGTCCATCTTTCTAACCATGTGCTTTCATTTTAAGTTCAAAAAGAGTAGGGTTGTTTGGTTGCATTTGACACTCATTTAGTGGTTGAGTGACCACCTGGTTAAATTCTTTCTATAGACCATCATAATCTGAATCAGCATCACTGTGTTGTTTTGTCTTAGAGATTAGAGGAAAAGTGCTGAAAAATTGAGTTTTAGTGTGAGAAACCTTAATATTACTTCCCCAAATTTCACATTTTGTTTTCAAAAGAAGAAGAACAAAAAAAAAAAAAAAAACAAATAATCTATGATCAGTAACAATGAACGAAGTGAAGTTTCATTCCGAAATTGCAAACAATGCAAGAGCAAGCATCTTCTTGAGAGGAACAAGGAGACCACCCCATCACCCCCCCCCACCCAAATTAAGAAATGGAGAGGAGTTCCATGATCCTTATCTTTTGTGCTAGATTATTTAAGGAAGATCCCAACAATCTCCTTCAATCTCTACTAGAATATTAGTGTGCTTAATTGAGAGTTTTTATATGATTTGATGATTGAGTATTGTTAATGTGTTAGTCTAGAAGATAATTCATATGACTGGATGATTTAAAACACATTATAAAATCAAATCAAATTTGGAGACCTTCCTCAAAAATATTTAGCGCCCCAACCATGAAATTTTAAGAATTTCGTTTTGTTTTCGTTTCGCTTCCAATGCTTTATTCACATGCTTGAATGATTCAAAACTTGTTTGTATGATTAATATAACTTCTATAAACAATATATAAACATGTTTTAGGGTTTTAAATAATAAATTAACTTGCTTTGATGATCATGAACTCAAACCCTATAAAAGACAAGTTTTGATGATGATTTTGTGATTTAGGTTGCTAGAGTATGTTTTAATATTAATAGATGATATATTATGATATAAATAAGTTTAATTTTATGTTATTTTTGAGATTATTACTATATTCCATGATTCTATAATAATATATATGCTTATGTGTTTCCAATTCATGTTTCTCATGACCTATATGCTTGGTAATTGAAATATTCATGATCATAGGCTTTATTCGATGTGAAATAGTTGTTGTCCCTTCTATTATAACATGATGAAGTTTTTGTTTGGATTGAGAACATTTTTAACTTGCATGATTATGTAAATAATAATTGTTTGAACGAGATAACGTGTTTTTAATGACGATTGCATGCTTAGTTACATGTTCTTGATTAAACATCTATGTTTGGATGGATGGATTATTTTCTATTTTATTCACTTTGATTGTGGACGGTTTTCCTTTTTTATTTTCATGATTCATGGATGAATTTATTTTATATAGTCATTGATGGATTTATTTTGTTGCCATGGATGAATTTACTTAACTACTATGAATGGGTTTATTATTTAATTGCTATGGATGAATTTACTTAATTGCTGCGGATGGGTTTATTTAATTGTTATGGATGATTTATTTATATATCGCTTTATTTATGCTTTTTGCAATTTTGGGAATGTAAGCATCGGTTAGGCACCTTTTATTTGTTGCTAGTTCCTTGTAATTTCAGTTTATTATTTTGGGAATGTAAGTCATGGATTAGGAACGTTTAGAGTTCATGTTATTTCCTTGTAATTTTATTTTGAATTGATGTGGTTATGTTTGGGAAATTGTGTGGTGTGTGAATTGTATTGAAAATTATTTGCTTGGATCGTTATGAAATAGTGAAGTGGTTAATTGGTGAACGATTGATTACAAACCATTTCATCATGAATGCATTTTTCATTATAACAATTGTTTGACGGTATGTTATTGAGGGACGAGTGATGGGTGAGTTAGGTAGGTGCCTTCCCACAAGGGGTGTAAGGGTACCAAAGTATATTTGACGTAAAGGACCTCGGCTAGAAAAAAGTGAAAGGGGATCCATTATAATATGATATGATATGATGCTTTGACGTACTGGTACATGGGGAGATGTCCCTGTGATGATGAGATTAGCCCAGTGAAGGGCAATGATATGAATGTGCATTTTATGGAATTGCATTGCATAGCATTGCACTTCATGGATACATCGTGATGATTGGCCCATAAGGGGCATGTGTTGCAATTAGCCAATTAGGGGCATGTAACATGATTGGCCCGGTGAAGGGCTTGAATTGTACAATATTTTGAATTGAAAGATATTGAGAATGATGTTGCTAGTAAATGTGTTGGGATTTGTTTAAGGTTTAAACATGTCTAAACAGAGTTCAAAGATGGTTAAGTCTAAACCAAGGTTAGAAGATTAAAATACAGCAAGTTAAAGGACTGCACACAAGTGTGTGCATCACTTTAGAGCAAGGTAAAGGTAGACACACTAGTGTGTGCGCTTCAGCACACAATCTGGAAAAGGTGTGCGCACTGCTGTGTGAAGGGCAACATCAGTGTGCATCATGCCCTTCCCTTACCAACACTGCACCACCCAGCAAGAGAGGTGCTGGAAGAAGGCCAGCGACGCACCGCTCCTCCACCAGCGTCGCACTGCCCAGAAAGTGTGCAAAGGGACTCTGCCCAGCACCGCACCACCCCCTGTTCAGCGCCTAAGCACTAGGTAAACTAAAGCACACTTGGACAGCTTGCTTGAACCTCCTCTTAGTGCATGGATGCAAGGTTAAAATGCACAGCACCACTTAGGATTGATGGAGGGCCATGGTTAAGTGATCATCAAGATCTAAGGGTGAGGATTGACTTTCAAGAATGGACAAGAAGTTGGTGCACTATATAAAGGGTTACCTAGCTTCATTCTCATCATGAATTACATTGTGACATTATTTGAGATCAATTGTAAAGAGTGACATACAAGAGAGAATTGTATGAGAGTGGAAAGACACAAACACAAGAGGGACTCATTGTAGTGAGGTTGGTTGTAAAACGAGAGGAGTTTAGATTAGATAGAGAGCATTGTTAGTTCTTATCTTCTTCCTTTTTTCTCTTCTTGGTTTCTTCAAGAACTTGAGGTTTCTTGGAGAAGGTTGCTGTAATTGTAAAGAATCATTGATTTAGTGCAAAGAGTTCGGAGGAACTCACGGGGACGTAGGCACATTGCCGAGCCTTGATAATAAATTGCTTGTCTTCTTTCTTTCTTTGATTTTTTGTTCCTATTTTCGATTCCAAATCTTTACAAGTCATTCTAGACTTGGGTGTTTAGAAGATCACCACCTGGGCATCATGTCAAGGTGATTTCCATCAGTGGTATCAGAGCTTGCACAGCTGGGTATCGGAGCAAGAACAAGAAGGTGACGGAGCCAAGACTCCAAGAATCAAAGATTAACTTTTTGGGTGATTGAAGAACGGAGTAAAGATCAAGATCAGATCATGTTCTTAAGGGTGATTCAAGAACGGTGTTAAGATCCATCTTCGATATTGTTCTTGAGGTTGAAGAAAGCATTTGTGGATATTGCATAAATCTGGATCTTGTCCGTAAAGATGGCTTCAAATTTCGTGGTTAAGAAATTTGATGGAAAAGGAGATTTTTCCCTATGGAAGCGGAAGATCAAGGCGGTTCTAATGCAACAGAAAGTGGACTTGGCTATTGGAGAAGATGATGCTTTTCCAGCAAGTGTCATGGAGGACCAGCGGGTTGAGATGAAGAAGATGGCTTATAGCACCATTTTCTTACACATGTCGGATAGTGTCACAAGAGAGTGCGGAGACTCGGAAGATCCGCCTGTCATATGGAAGAAACTAGATGAGTTGTTTATTACCAAAACTCTCCCTAACAAAATTTATCTTCTTAAAAGAATATTTTCTTTTAAAATGGATCCTAGTAAAGAGTTGCAAGATAATCTTGATGTCTTTAATAAGCTAGTTCAATATTTGAATAGTTGTTGCATTACTTTTCTGGATGAACAATTGGCTGTCATTTTGTTAAATTCTCTTCCTGATTGCTTTGATAATTTGATTAATGCTATTGAGTATGGAAGAGATACTTTAACAAAAGAGATTGTGATCAATGCCATAAAGGCACATGACTTCAAAGCCAAGATGAATGAGACATCAAGTGAAGATGGGCTGTTCGTAAGAAGAAGGCCAGCAACTCGGAATGGCAGTAGCACTCATGGTAACTACCGGGAGAAATCAAGAGGTAGAGGGCAGAACCATGGGAGATCTCATTCCAAGACAAGACTTGGAGGAGGAAGGAGATGCTTTTACTGCAACAAGGAGGGTCATTTCAAGAAAGATTGCAAGAAAAGGATATGGGATGAGAGGAGAAGCCACACCAACAATGGAGAGGCTTCGGTTGCCAAAGGAGAACAGCAAGATGATGTTCTTGTTATGTGCTCAAATGTGAGCAGGAGATAAGGCAGCGAGAAGTGGATTCTGGATTCCAGGTGCACTTATCACATGTGCCCTCACAAGGAATGGTTCAAGAATTTCAAGGAGATAAATAATGGAAGGGTCTTCTTGGGGAATGACAATTCTTGCCAAGTGAGGGGGATTGGAGACATTCAATTGAGAATGTTTGATGGAGTCACAATACTGCTGCGAAATGTGAGGTATCTTCCAGATTTGAAGAGAAATTTGATCTCATTGGGGCAGCTGGATTCCATGGGGTATACATACAAAGTAGAGGGAGGAAAGATTAAGGTGGCCAAGGGATTATTGGTAGTGATCAAGGCAGCAAGAAACAATGGACTCTATGAGATGATCAGAGAGATAGAAATCAATGATCAAGCAGTAAGCTTGATGGGTGAGATGGATACGGCAGCCCTTTGGCATACTCGCTTGGGACACATAAGCGAAAAGGGCTTGCAAGTTCTTAGCAAGGATGGTCTACTTGGTGGTGACAAAGTAGAGAAATTGGATTTCTGTGAGAGTTGCATTCTTGGGAAGCAACACCGGGTCAGCTTCAACACTAGAGTGCACAAGTCTAAGGGGATTCTTGACTACATTCATTCGAACCTTTGGGGACCAGCAAGAATACCAACACAGGGAGGTAACTTTTACTTTCTATCTTTAATTGATGATTATTCAAGAAGAGTGTGGGTTTATTTACTTAGAAATAAATCAGATGCCTTGGATAAATTTGTTGTGTGGAAGAAGTTGCTGGAAACTCAAACGGGTAGGGTAGTTAAGGCTTTACGAACCGATAATGGCTTAGAATTTTGTAATAAGGATTTTGATAAATTCTGTGAATTAAATGGCATTCTAAGGCATAGAACGGGTGTAAAAACACCTCAGCAAAATAGAGTTGCTGAGAGGATGAATAGAACCCTTTATGGAAAAGGTTAGGTGCATGTTAATAGGATCCGGTTTACTAAAATATTTTTGGGGAGAAGCTGTGGCTATAGCTGCATACTTGGTAAATAGATCACCCTCTAGAGCTTTAGAGCTCAAGACTCCCATGGAGATGTGAAGTGAGAAACCTCCTGAATTAAGCAACATTAGGATTTTTGGGTATGCTGCACATGCACATCAAAAGAAGGATAAACTTAGCCCAAGATCTAGAAAATGTGTATTTATAGGATATAGTGATGGGGTTAAGGGATATAGGTTGTGGTCCTTAGAAAAAAAAGGCATGAAACTCATTATAAGTAGGGATATTATTTTTAATGAACTGTTATTTCCCTACTTGGAGAAAACTAACCCTGCAGGGGCTAGTGAGCAAACTAGTCCGGAAGTTGTGGAGCATCGCATCAAGGAGAGTTCGGTTCAGGTAGAGCAAGGAAGGCAAGATGATTCGAACCAGGTAGAGCCCTTGAATGAAGGCCAAGCTCAAGAAACTCAAGAAGAGGTTGATGCAGCAAGTCATAATGACTACCAGCTCACAAGAGACCGAGAAAGGAGGGTGGTTAGACCACCTTTGAGATATGGGTTTGCGGATGCTAATATAGCAGCTCCTCGAATAGAAGGAGATGTTGAACCAAAAACTTACACGGATGCCATGGAGTGTAAGGATCCGTCAAAGTGGCAGCTGGCTATGGAGGAAGAAATGGATTCTTTGATGAAGAACAACTCTTGGGAGTTAGTGCCCAAACCTGAAAAACAGAGAGTTGTGGATTGTAGATGGCTCTACAAGATCAAAGAAGGGAATACTCTAGAAGAAAGTTTGGTATAAAGCTAGGCTGGTGGCGAAAGGGGTTCATACAAAAAGAAGGCATAGATTTCACCGGTTGTGAAGTATAAGACGATCCGGATAGTGTTAGCATTGGTGGTCAAATTTGATTGGGAAGTCAGGCAAATGGATGTGAAGACAGCATTCTTACATGGAGAGCTTGATGAGACCATTTTCATGAGGCAGCACGAAGGTTATAAGGAAGGAAGGTAGGGAGAGTTGGTGTGCAAATTGAAGAAATCTCTCTATGGCCTGAAGCAATCACCTCGGCAATGGAATAAGAGGTTTGATTCCTTTGTAATCACCTTGGGTTTCATGAGGAGCTACTATGATTCGTGCTTGTACTATAAGGGGCAGAAGGTTGAGGAAGTGGTGATCATCCTCATCTATGTTGATGACATGTTGCTGGTTGGGAGCAGCATGGAGAGGATAAAAAAATTGATGGCTCAACTCAGTGAGAAGTTTGAGATGAAGGATGTTGGCCATGCACAGAAGATCCTTGGGATATGTATCATCTGGGAAAGGGAGAAACAGATTGAAGATCTCTCAAACTTCCTACATAGAGAAGATGATATCTAAATTCTCTACGAAAGATAGCAAACTAGTGAAGGTTCCC
Organism: Bretschneidera sinensis; assembly: GCA_023935145.1. Taxonomy (NCBI): domain Eukaryota; kingdom Viridiplantae; phylum Streptophyta; class Magnoliopsida; order Brassicales; family Akaniaceae; genus Bretschneidera; species Bretschneidera sinensis. The sequence goes on from CM043704.1 coordinate 14,635,389, forward strand.
CTTGCTGATCGTTTCAAGTTCTCCAGCGATCAAAGTCTGAGATCAAAAGTGGAGAAGAAGGAAATGGAAAAAGTCCCCTACTCTAGTGCGGTTGGTTCTGTTATGTTCACCATGGTTAGCACTAGACCTGACATTGCTCATGCAATGAGTGTTCTCAGTAGGTTTATGAGTAATCCCAGAAAGGAGCATCGGCTTGGGATGAAGTGGTTGCTGAGGTACTTGAAGGGAAGCCCAGAAGTAGGGCTGGTTTATGAGAAGAGAGGTAAGACCATTTGCCTTGAGGGTTTTGCAGATTCGGACTATGGAGCAGACCGGGATAAAAAGAGATCGATTACCTCCTACTTCTTTAACTTAAAGGGATGTTGTGTAAGTTGGAAGGCTCAGTTGCAGCCGGTGGTAGCAATCTCAACAACCGAGGCTGAGTACATAGCGGCTACGGAGGCCATTAAGGAAGATATGTGGTGCAAAGGGTTGCTTGAAGAGTTGAAAGTACTGGATGAGCAGGTTGTGGTGTTTTTGGATAGTTAAAGTGCATTGCACTTATGTAAGAATCCGGTGTTCCATGAGAGGACAAAGCACATGGATGTTCAGTATCATTTCATTCGGGAAAATATTACGAATGGATGCATCCATGTGGACAAGGAAGCCACGAAAGAAAATCCTATGGATTTGGGTACTAAAGTTCTACCTCTAAGTAAGTTCAATCATTGCCTTAGACTACTTAGGATTGGAGTTGGTTAATTGATGACTCAAGATGTGTTTGGATCCTGAAGCTCTCTGCATAATGGATCGAGTTTAAACACTTAGACAAACGTAGAGATTGTTGGCCTTTTTCTAAGGTTTAAACATGTCTAAACATGGTTCAAAGATGGTTAAAGTGTAAACCAAGGTTGGAAAATTAAAATACAGCAAGTTAAAGGACTGCACACAAGTGTGTGCATCACTTTGAAGCAAGGTAAGGGTACGCACACTAGTGTGTGCACTTTAGTACACAATCTGGAAAAGGTGTTCGCACTGCTGTATGAAGGGCAACATCAGTGTGCGCCATGCCCCTCCCTCACCAGCGCCGTGCCACCCAGCAAGAGAGGTGCTGGAAGAAGGCTAGCGCCACACCGCTCCTCCACCAGCGCCGCACCGCCCAGAAAGTGTGCAAAGGGACTCTGCCCAGCGCCACACCGCCCCCTGTTTAGCGCCTAGGCGCTAGGCAAACTAAAGCACACTTGGACAGCTTTCTTGAAGCTCCTCTTAGATGTGCGGATGCAATGTTAAAATGTACAGCACCACTTAGGATTGATGGAGGGCCATGGTTAAGTGGTCATCAAGATCTAAGGGTAAGGATTGACTCTCAAGAATGGACAAGAAGTTGGTGCACTATATAAAAGGTCACCTAGCTTCATTCTCATCATGGATTACATTGTGACATTGTTTGAGATCAATTGTAAAGAGTGACATAGAAGAGAGAATTGTGTGAGAGTGCAAAGACACAAACATAAGAGGGACTCATTGTAGTGAGGCTGATTGTAAAGATAAATGAGTCTAGATTAGATAGAGAGCATTGTTAGTTCTTATCTTCTTCCTTTCTTCTCTACTTGGTTTCATCAAGAACTTGAGATTTCTTGGAGAAGGTTGCTGTAATTGTAAAGAACCATTGATTTAGTGCAGAGAGTTCGGAGGAACTCACGGGGACGTAGGCACATTGCCGAACCTCGATAACAAATTCCTTGTTTTCTTTCATTCTTTGATTTTTTGTTCTTGTTTTCGATTCCAAATCTTTACAAGTCATTCTAGACTTGGGTGTTTGGAAGATCACGACCTGGGCATCTTGTCAAGGTAATTTCCAACAAAATTATTGATTTTATGTGAATGCAGATGTATTATGGGATACATGATATACGAGTATTTAAGAATGTTAAATGTTGTTATGATGATTATTTTCCCTTATGATAAGAAATAAGAAAAGTAAATCGAAAGTTTATGTATTAAAGTTATGTTATACTTATAATTACTATGATGACTTACGTAATAAGATCGATAGCGAATGAGTTACTTTTCAAAGCGATTACTTTCAGTAAAATGTTTACTCATTGAGCTTTTTAGCTCACCCCCTCTTTTTACTAATGATGAGTCTTAAATATTGCATATTTAAGCCCTTTAATTTATATTTGTTAGGTTCTTAATTTTTTATTATTTCACTTTATTTTATGTCTTTCTTGTGTTTTGTGTATTTTTATAGGTTTGTGAAGAAAATGAAGCATTTCTGGAGATATTAAGCTTCAAGAGCAAAGAGGATGCATAGTGCGATCGATCACACAAGATGTGCGATCGAGCGCACCTACGCTCGAGTGCACTTGCCTACGAACGAGCGCAAGGTCAACATCCCACACCAAAATATTTGCAGTTCAGTGTGTCTGCGATCGATCATAACAGACATGCGATCGAGTGCATATGCGATCGTACGCACAAGACATGCGATCGATCTCACCATTCTGTGATTGAGCACACTCGGGCCAGTATCCCACATCTAATCTGAAACCTATAGTGCTCCGAGACTCCCCCTATATAAACACCATCTGACTCCATCATTCAGTGTATAATTCCTGGGCCACTTTGGTGTTAACCGGTGGACGTCTGCTAGCATTCTGGTGGATCCCGAAGGCTTTGCTACCACGAGGGGAAGCGCCGCCCATCAGCAAGTGGAATTTCTCCCATGTAAAGTTATTTATTTCTTTTTATTTAGTTGTTTTAGTTTAATGTTTAGCACTTTTATTATGAATTTTAGTTTCATAATTATGAGTGGCTAGAATCTTCAGCTAAGGTTGAAGATGAAGCCCTGCCGTTGTTTGGCATAGTAGTTCAGATTTGCTTGTACAAATCTGACATTTTTTAGTATAAATGTTCTGTCAATTATTTGAGTTAATCTTGTGATTGATTGAGTTTAAATTGTTCTGTTGGATATTCCTTGTGTTTCATCTGATGGATACATTGAATTGTTTTCGATTAAATTAGATTTCCTTTGTGATTTGTTAAGAGCGGATACATTGGATGCTTTTTGTTTAATTGAGATATTCTTTGCTTTTTGTCTTATAGTTGGATTCATAGAATGTTTTGATAGGCTATGTTTTTAGGACATATATGCTTAAACTTTGGTGGGGTGGATTCGGAAACCTTAGTGTTTTTCATTAGTTTTTAAATCAATTTAATTTAAGTTTATATTTCTTTCGCAACATATAAATTACAAATTTGGAACTAGGTTAAAATAGACTTAGTTTAGATAAAAATATATTTTCACAACACAATTCCTTGTGGATTCTATCTCGTACTTGCACAACACTATATTGCAAATGACTCTTGCGCTTGCGAGTAATTTAAAACTCACAGCAAGTTTTTGGAGCCGTTGCCGGGGAATTGTTTTGTTTGTGAAATTTTTGTCTGAATTAATTTTATTTTTGTACTAGTTAGTTAGCATTATTTGTTTGATTTTTCTGTTTGGAAATTTTATTTTATTTTATTTGTTTCTATTTGTTTATTAAAAATAAAAAAAATAAAAAGAAAATTTTGTTAATTTTTGTAAGTAGTGTTTGCTATTTTTGCTTTATTCTGTTGTTTCTGCTGGTTAGTACCTCATTGTTTTCTGTTGGTGTATGCTTGGTCGGAGATCATTGAACTTAGATTTGATACATTTAGATCCTGACTTAGAAAAAACTCTTAAGAGACAGAGAAGAGCACTAGTTGAGAGAGAGACTGTTGAGATGGAAGAGAATTTTAGGGATGCACATCATCCTGAACATGTAGAGCAACCTAGAGCTTGGAACGTGGACTCAACTACATCCCTTAGGGATTTGTTCGCACCCATTGCGACTAACTCATCCTCTTGTATAGTGTTACCACCTACCAATGCCACTCACTTTGACTTAAAGCCACATGTTATCCAACTCTTACCATCATTCCATGCCTTAGATCTTGAAAATCCTTATAGTCATGTGAAGAAGTTCAAAGATATTTGTGCCACATTTAAATTCCAGAACTTCTCTGAGGAGTCAGTCCAACTTCGACTCTTCCCTTTTTCTCTTCACGATAGAGCTAGGGCGTGGTTGGATTCCAACACGCCCGGGTCTATTACATCTTGGGAAAACCTGCTTAGCAAATTTTATCATAAGTTTTTCCCAATGTCTAGAGTGAATGAGTGCCGAAAGGAGATTAGCTCTTTCACTCAGGATGAGGATGAAAAATTTTCTGAGAGTTGGGAGCGCTTCAAAGAGCTACTGATCAGATGCCCTCCACATGGATATGAGAAGTGGAGACTCGTTCAGTTCTTCTACCAAGGGTTGACTCAACCCAACCGTAGCATGATCGAGTCTATGAATAGGGGGGCATTCTTGAGTCTGACAGGAGATGAAGCATATATGGCATTGGACAAGTTGTCTGACAACTCGCAGCAGTGGGATTTTTCAAGCTGTTGAGATAAGTCCATTCGAGCTCCTAAGAGGGGAGGCATCTATGAGGTCAGGGAGGACGCTGATTTGAGGATAAAGTTAGATGCCCTCACTAAGAAGATTGATGCTCTCACTGTGAGCCAATCCATCAATGCTGCCAACACATTCAATGTTGAAAGTTGTTCCATCTGTGCTACTCCCATGCATCTAGCACAGAGTTGCCCATCAATGCCGGCTTATGCCGAGTATCCTATGGAACAAGTAAATGCTTTCAATGACTATCGAAGGCAGTCAAATGGATCGTACTCCGAGACGTACAATCCAGGGTGGCGGAACCACCCAAATTTTTCATTGAGGCAGAACCAACCAATGAATCAGGGAGGAGCCCCTCATAATGCTCAAAATCAATATCCTCCTGGATTTTCCCAACAAATCCTTGGTCATGGTCGTTCTGCCCATCCAGCACTATTACCTACTTACCAAGCTCCCAATCAAACACCAGCACTAGTTTCACAGTCACTAGAAGACACCATTAAGGAATACATGAAAATGAATAGCCAATCCATGAGCGACGTAAGGAGTGCAACAATGGTAAACATCCAAGCAATTGCCAAGCTGGAGAGTCAAATAGGGTAAATTGCAAGTCACTTGGGTGAGAGAGAGAAAGGGAAGTTCCCCAGTCAGCCTGTGCCCAACCCGAAAGGACAATTTATGGTTGGGAGTTCATCAACTCCTACGCACGGGGAGGAATAAGTATAGTCGATTGTCACACTGAGGTCTGGGAGACAAGTGGACAATCGAGTGGAAAAGAACCCTGCTATGCAGCAAGGGCAAGGGAGTGGCAACAAAGAGAAGAGAGATGTTGAGCCATCTACAGCCACATCTATTGAGAAAGACCCTCCTAGGTTGTTTGTACCTAGAGCGCCTTACCCCGACAGACTACAGGCGCCCAAGAAAAGAGGCAAGTATAAGGAAATTCTGGAGGTATTCAAATAGGTCCAAATCAATATCCCATTTTTGGATGCCATCCATCAAGTGCCATCATATGCCAAGTTTTTAAAGGACTTGGTCACTACCAAGAGGAGGATGAATGTCCCAAAGAAGGCATTTTTTACCGAGCAGGTCAGCTCAATCCTTCAGTGCAAGTTACCCATCAAGTATAAGGACCCGAGGTGTCCTACCAGCTCTTGCATGATAGGAGTCAGCCATATTGAGAGGGCTCTTTTGGATCTAGGGGCGAGTGTGAATCTTTTACCCTACTCAGTCTATTTGCAGTTTGGGTTAGGAGAATTGAAGCCCACATCCACAACGCTTCAATTGGCTGACAGGTCAGTGAAAAGACCACGGGGAATAGTTGAGGACGTCTTGATAAAAGTGAATAAATTCTATTTCCCAGTGGATTTTATTGTGCTTGACACAGAGCCGGTCCAAAATGTAGGGACTCAAATACTGGTGATTCTAGGGCGACTATTCTTAGCCACAGCTAACGCCCTAATCAATTGTAGGACAGGGTTGATGAAGATATCCTTCGAAAATATGACAGTGGAGTTAAACATCTTTGATATCACTAGGCAACCACTGGAGTATGATGAAGTGAGAAATGTATGCTTGATAGAGGAGATTCTTGAGGAGACTGTGGACGAATCAAGCATTGAGGATCCCCTGGAGGAATGTTTTGCTCACTTTGAAGAGGACTTGGGCTTAGATAAGCTACTCAAGGAAGTGAATGCCATTTTGGAGTCTGATCCTCAAGAAAGCAATGAGACAGAGGAGACTGCCGAACCTGAAACCCCCAAGAAGGAACTTAAGCCTTTACCAGATAATCTTAAGTATAAGTTCCTAGGTTCAGCCAATAGTTCGCCTGTGATTATAGCTTCAGATTTGGGTGAAGCTCAAGAGAAGAAATTATTAGATGTCTTAAGAGAGCACAAGGAAGCTATTGGGTGGACCATTAAGGATATCAGGGGAATCAACCCCTCGGTGGTGATGCATAAGATACATTTGGAGGAGAATGCCAACCCATCGAGGGAGCCACAGAGAAGGCTCAACCCAGCTATGCAAGAGGTTGTGAGGGCAGAAATAATTAAGTTGTTAGATGCAGGGATCATTTATCCCATCTCTGATAGCAAGTGGGTGAGCCCGATTCATGTCGTGCCCAAGCGAGCAGGATTAACGGTAGTAAAGAATAAGGACGACGAGTTGGTGCCAACTCGTGTTCAGTCAGGGTGGAGAGTGTGTATAGACTACCGTAAGTTGAACGTTGCCACAAGGAAGGATCACTTTCCACCGCCATTTATTGATCAGATGGTGGAGCGTTTGGCTGGGCACGAGTATTATTGTTTTTTGGATGGTTATTCTGGATATAACCAGGTCCCTGTGGACCTCAAAGATCAGGAGAAGACGACGTTTACCTGTCCTTTTGGGACATTCACCTACCGTCGCATGCCCTTTGAGTTATGCAATGCACCCGCTAATTTTCAGTGGTGCATGGTCAGTATATTTTCTGACATGGTAGAGCGATTCTTAGAGATTTTCATGGACGACTTCTCCATCTTCGGTTCAACATTTTAGGAGTGCCTGCACCATCTCACTTTGATTTTAGTACGGTGCAAGGAGAAGAACCTGGTGCTTAATTGGGAGAAGTGCCATTTCATGGTTAAGCAAGGCATTGTACTGGTGCATGTCGTATCTCATCAGGGAATTGAGGTCAACAAAGCGAAGGTGGACCTAATTTTCAACCTTCTACCCCCACGTACAGTGAAGGAGGTTTGATCTTTTCTGGGCCATGCAGGTTTCTATAGGCGATTTATCCAGAATTTCAGCAAAATCACCAGGCCCTTGTGCCAGTTATTACAAAAGGATGCCCCATTTATATTTGATGAGGACTGTAAGAAAGCATTTGGGGATCTGAAGAAGATTCTGACGTCCACACCCATTATTCAGCCACCCAACTAGGGTGTGCCCTTTGAGATTATGTGTGACGCATCAGACTATGCTGTTGGAGCTGTTTTGGGGCAGCGTGTTGATAAATTTCCCTATGTTATCTACTATGCAAGTCAAACTCTAAACGACGCACAACTTAATTACTCTACCACTGAGAAGGAGTTGCTTGCAGTCGTTTTTGCATTAGATAAGTTTAGATCCTACTTGTTAGGATCTAAAGTCATTATCTACTCAGACCATGCAGCATTGAAGTATCTATTCTCAAAAAAAGATGCAAAATCTCATCTTATCCGATGGATCTTGCTACTTCAAGAGTTCGACATTGAGATTCGGGATAAGAAAGGTTCAGAAAATGTGGTGGTGGACCATTTATCTAGATTGATTATGGATTTCATTGAGGCCGCGACTCCCATTTCTGAGACCTTTCCTGATGAGCAGTTAATGCTCATTGCTCAAAATCCAACTTTATGGTTTGCTGATATAGTGAACTATTTTGTCACCGGACACATGCCTTTGCATTGGGGATGACAAGATAAATCAAAGTTTTTAGCCATGGTAAAACATTTTTTCAGGGATGATCCTTATCTATTTAAGTATTGTCCCGATCAAATCATCAGAAGGTGTATTCCTGAGCATGACCAATCTAACGTCATCGCCTTTTGTCATGATCATGCTTGTGGAGGCCATTTCAGTGCTAAAAAGACCGCTGCAAAGATTTTGCAGTGTGGATTTTATTGGCCTACCATGTTCTGAGACTCTCACACCTACTGTGTATCTTGTGAGCGTTGCCAAAAGCTACGGAGTCTTTCTAGGAGGAATATGATGCCCCTCAATCCTATTCTGATTATTGAGATTTTTGACGTGTGGGGCATTGATTTTATGGGACCGTTCCCAAACTCCTTTGGCAACTTGTACATTCTAGTTGCTGTGGAAGTGGGTGGAGGCCGTTGCGTGCAAGACCAATGACCACAGAGTTGTGGTCCAGTTTTTGAAGGACACTATTTTTGCTCGATTTGGTACGCCTCGAGCAATCATAAGTGATTGAGGTAAGCACTTTTGCAACCGGATTTTTGAGCAGTTGATGAAGAAGTATTTCATCACACACAAGGTTGCCACCCCATATCACCCACAGACAAGTGGACAAGTGAAAATTTCTAATCGCGAGATCAAACACATTTTAGAGAAAACTGTGAACCCTAGTAGAAAGGATTGGTCTCTGCGATTGACTGATGCACTGTGGGCATATCAGACAGCCTTCAAGATGCCAATTGGCATGTCTCCCTATCGTATTGTGTACAGAAAGGCATGTCACCTTCCGGTCGAATTTAGAGCATCGTGCGTATTGGGCTATCAAGCAACTGAATTTCAATCTTTCCAAGGCTGGCTCACAAGGGAAGCTCCAACTCAATGAATTGGAGGAGCTGCATATGAGTGTGCCCGATCATACAAAGCACAAATGAAGAAGACTCATGACCAAAACATTTTGAGATGAGATTTTGAGCCGGGTCAAAAAATTCTTCTTTATAATTCACGCTTGCATCTTTTTCCAGGCAAGCTCAAATCTCGTTGGACAGGCTCATTTATTATTCGGTCAGTTTTTCCTCATGGGGCCATCAAGATTGAGGATCCCAAGAATGGTAACACTTTTAAGGTAAATGGACAAAAGCTAAAACCATTCTTGGAGTTGAGGAGTCTGGACATAGAGATGATCTTATTGGAGGATCCTAGTTACTCTGATTGAGTGTCGTCTATTAAGGGGAGTCTGGCTGAAGACTTTAAACTTAGCGCTCATGGGAGGCACCCCACAGCTTATCTTTTCTGTATATTTCTTAATTTTTATGATTAATGTTTGTTTCCAGTATTTTTTGTTTTTCAGTTTTTATTTTTCAGGGACATTGCGTACTTCAGTTCAAGTTTGGGGGTATGCTACGAGCCATACTAGTCCAGATAGTTCTCCATATCCCAGGTCAGCTCTTTCCATATTTTTCACACATTGGGGTCAATGTGTAATTTAAGTTTGGGGGTATGGGAGACACATCACACACTTTGTCCTAATTTGTTGTCTTTTCGTCGTAAAGATAAATGCATGCTCATGTTATTTTGAAATTTTAGCTGATCTAAACATTTTCTGTGATGTGATGTCATAGGTGAGCTTCAAATTTTGAGCACATGATCTGGTAATAAAGTTTTAAAATTTAGTTACTTACTTTAGGCATTTGAGAATTCATATGTTTGATCTTATCTAACACGAGCACATTAGCACAAATTGTGCGAGGTATGACATGTGATTTTAATGTGTACGTTTCCTTGTCTTAACTGAAACTGGATGACTTGTTGGATAAACACTTGGGCATAGAAAAGCATAAAAAATATATATATAATAATAATAATAATACTACAAATGATCATCATCAATAAACTTTCCACTGAGTAACTGGACCTCTTACCTCAGTAAGCAGTGAGTGTTCACGTCAGAAGGTGAGAATTTTATTCATAATGATCATTGTGAAATTTTTCGCTGAGTAACTGGACATCTTGCCTCAGTAAGCAGTGAGTGTTCACGTCAAAAGGTGAAATTTTTGTTTGGTAGCATTAAGGTCAGTTTAGTTTCGTAGCCTTTTTGACTCGAGTTAGTAAGTCCTTAGGGGTGCCTTTACACTTAATGCCCTAAAACCATCTGGTTTGGGAGTCATTGACTCAACACTCGCTACATGGGTCAATTAGAAAGCTTAAGGGAATTAAACATAGCAGAGTCTCATATATATATAAAAAAAATAAAAATAAAAGAAGAAGAAAATAAAAACTATGCCATTTTCGTTCATTCTGATGGGAAATTTGGTGAATCTTGGGACATGGAGACCTTACACATTGAAGTTATTTGGAAGCTTCATTTTTATATGCTAATTCACTTTACATAGTGTCAGACTTGTGATGCCTTAACCTGCCTTTTGTAAGTAATTAGATTTTAACATTTCTATTCATTGTGAAGATGGGTTTATCTCTTTAAGCTTGCTCATGACTAAATATCATGGTCGTGTGTGCTCCTTAAATTTTTGGATAACATAAGTGATGAACTCATCTTTACGTTCTTTGTTTTTCATCTAGTTTTTATTTTGTTTTGCTAAGGGACTAGCAAAATATAAGTTTGGGGGTATTTGATGAGTCTTAAATATTGCATATTTAAGCCCTTTAATTTATATTTATTAGGTTCTTAATTTGTATTATTTCACTTTCTTTTATGTCTTTCTTGTGTTTTGTGTATTTTTATAGGTTTGTGGAGAAAATGAAGCATTTCTGGAGATATCAAGCTTCAAGAGCAAAGAGGATGCATAGTGCGATCGATCACACGAGATATGTGATCGAGCGCACCTACGCTCAAGCGCACTTGCCTACGAACAAGCGCAAGGTCAACATCCCACATCGAAATATTTGCAGTTTAGTGCGTCTGTGATCGAACGTAATAGACATGCAATCGAGCGCACATGCGATCGTGCGCACAGACATGCGATCGTGCGCACAAGACATACGATCGAGCGCACATGCGATTGATCGCACCATTCTGCGATCGAGCGCACTCGGGTCAGTATCCCACATCGAATCTGAAACCCACAGTGCTCCGAGACTCCCCCTATATAAACACCATCTGACTCTATCTGGGCCACTTTGGTGTTAATCGGTGGACGTCTACTAGCATTCTGGGGGATCCCGAAGGCTTTGCTACCACGAGGGGAAGTGCTGCCCATCAGCGAGTGGAATTTCTCCCATGTAAAGTTATTTATTTCTTTTTATTTAGTTGTTTTAGTTTAATGTTTAGCACTTTTATTCTGAATTGTAGTTTCATAATTATGAGTAGCTAGAATCTTCAGCTAAGGTTGAAGATGAAGCCCTGCCGTTGTTTGGCATAGTAGTTCAGATTTGCTTGTACAAATCTGACATTTTTTAGTATAAATGTTCTGTCAATTATTTGAGTTAATCTTGTGATTGATTGAGTTTAAATTGTTCTGTTGGATATTCCTTGTGTTTCATCTGATGGATACATTGAATTGTTTTCGATTAAATTAGATTTCCTTTGTGATTTGTTAAGAGCGGATACATTGGATGCTTTTGGTTTAATTGGGATATTATTTGTTTTTTGTCTTATAGTTGGATTCATGGAATGTTTTGATAGGCTATGTTTTTAGGACATATATGCTTAAACTTTGGTGGGGTGGATTCGGAAACCTTAGTGTTTTTCATTAGTTTTTAAATCAATTTAATTTAAGTTTATATTTCTTTTGCAACATATAAATTACAAATTTGGAACTAGGTTAAAATAGACTTAGTTTAGATAAAAATATATTTTCACAACGCAATTCCTTGTGGATTCTACCTCGCACTTGCACAACACTATATTGCAAACGACTCGTGCACTTGAGAGTATTTTAAAACTCACAACAACTAACATTTCAGGTAGCATCAGAAGTTTATGGTTAAAATTGAAAGGAGCCTTAATAAGGTCTTTGTACACGACATCCTTGTTTCTTGGGTTGTTTGGGAGACTAAATCTTGTTTAGTCTATTTGTTTTGCAAAAATTTTCAAGTGAAATTGTATAATAGAAAGTTCCTTGTATTTATGTCTTTTGTGAAAGTCTTAAGAATTTGTTTACTATATTGAAAGGTCTTATGTTACAAAGTTATGTGTTGTTAGATTTGAAATGATTGTTAAGATTGTGGTTTGATTTGCATGTTTGCATCTTGAGACAAGGTGCTCAGTGATAAAAGGTAGACGAGTCGTTCTGAGTATGGCCCACTCGGGATGGGTCGTTATATTTTTGGTGTCAGAGCTTTAAGTTTAAGGTCTTATAAACTTAGTTTCCTGGTGCATGCTGCATGGGATGGTTATAAAAGGTCGGTTGTATAGTGTTAGAGAAGATGCCGTTTAGGAGTTGAAACCAGTAATAGTTTAGGTGGGGATAAGATGTCTTGAGACTAAAACTGAGTCAATTTGGGTTTGGATATTGTGTGATTTTGATGTTGTTTGGAGTGACTTTGTGATGTTTTTAATTTGCTAAGTTAATGCCATTTATGAGAATTGTTGGTGTGATTACTTTGATATGATGATTGTGTGATTGTCATGTATTGTTGGCATAAGAAATAGTTAATGTAGAAATTTGTAAACTCAAAATAGATAAGGATAGGATAGGAACAAGGTAGTGGGCTTGTATATGTGTTTGCTTGAGCGATGAGGATAGGAACAAGGTAGTCAATGGAGTGTCGGATTAAAGTACTTTGAAAGTTTGGGAATTAGGAAGTAATACCATTTTATAGAAGTTGTAAGTAAATTGTTAGGAGGCAAGACTTAAAAGGCTAATTGAAGTATTGTTAAAAGTGTAGACGGGTTAACGAGTATAAATAGAGATAAGAGCAACAGTTGGACGAGTGGTTAGTATAAGGAGTACTATATAGTAATGAGTAGTTGAAATCAAATAAGAGAAACACTTTAAGTGAAGTTTTCATGATATCTTGGACTTAAGAAATATAGTAAAGGAATTATGTTGGAAATTAGAAATCACTATGTGAGAATCTATGAAGGAGAAAGATATATAGACTTTTGATTTGACCTTAAGTGTTAAGTGAAGTTCGATACAAGAAGTTAGTGGATCTAAATGATAGAATAAAGTATGAGAAATTAAATGGTTGGTGCTAGTTGAGTGAACTAGAAAGTTTTGTTTTATTGGGAGATTTAAATTAAAGAATACTTTTGGTATCTAGTTAAAGATAAGTGATGATGAACTAAGATATTAGAAGTGCTTAAAAAGATAAAAGTTGATAGATGACTTGTTTTAGATGAGGTTAGAATATTAGAAGGATGGTGACCAGTGAAAGTATGATGTATATGCTTAGCAAAGGAGAATACTATGCAAACAGACGTGTTAAGGTGTATTACAAGAAATCAAAAGTTCAATGTTATATAAGAGTATTAGAGTAATCATGATGAAAGAGAAATAGGTATGAAATACAAGGCCGAAAGATTGCTGGATAAGGGATTATGGTATGAGTAATTAACAAGAAGATATTTAGAGAATAGTTATAACCCTCACTTACGGTTAATAATAAGGATTTGATGATTGATAATCACAAAGTAGAAGGGAAAGATTGCAAGATAAAAGTTATTAATTTCAAAACTAATGAAGCTCTGGAGTGCTTTAAGAAGAGATAGTATTGAAAGATATGTCTATTAAAGAAGATAGTTAAAGAGGTTAGAAATCAATAAACATTGTGTTTTTTATGGAACTTATGGTGCGCTTGGTTGCATGGAATTGGAATTGAAATTGATTTAGAATTCTAAATCTATGAAAACATAATTCTATAGAATTAAAATTCCAATTTCGTTGATTAGATTCACTTTAAAATTAATTTAAAAATCATTTGAAATTCAATTTATTTAATTATCTATATATAAAAATCATGTCCAAACACTGCAAGAGAAAAAAGAACAAATCAATTCAATTTTTTTACCTCTGTGCATTGATTGCTTGCATTGGATTCTAGATTTTGGATTTGATTAATCAACAACTTATTTAAATTAGAACATGATCAATTGAAACTTCGTGTTTTTTAAGCTACTTAGCATGAAACAAGTTCAAATTTATTGGACATGGTCAACCAAATAAAGTTTACAAACCAATTGAAACTTCAAAAATACATTAAAAAAAATAAGATTAACCAAGTGGAAAAACTAATTAAAAACAAAAATAACTATAATTGACTTCGTCTAGCTTGATACTCAACAAACATCGGATGTGCCAAGGCATCTCTTTTTTGTGCCCACTCATTTGTTGTTTGAACCATCCTAATGCGATCATCTATAGAAGTTTCACCAACAACACTCAAATGTTCTTCTTCTTGCTCATCAATGTTTCCAAAAATATGTTCAATTGGTTGTGTTACCAATTCAGCCTCTACTTTTTCTAAAAGTGGATCATTCGACTGCTTCTTCCTCATGTGATTGTGGAGTATGGCACAAGCACTTATAATATTCACTTGGATCTTTAAGTCATAAAAAGAAGTTCTCAAAATTGCCCAATATTTTTTCAGTAACCCTAATGCCTATTCGATAACATTTCTAGCAGTTGAATGGTGAAGATTATATAACTCTTTAGGAGTTCTTGGATGGTCATCACTCTTAGAACATTCATTAAGGTGGTAACAGGTTCCTCTATATGGTGCTAAAAAGCTAGGGCCATTTGTGTAACCCGCATCAACAAGAAAATATTTTCCTACAATAAAAAAATTAGCATATCAATATCTTTTTTTTTCAACAATAACAAACATAGACAAGTATGCATTATAAAGGTTATGCATGCACTGGTTGGAACAGTTAAAGGATCTCTACGTGCCAATGCATCTCGCAAAATTCTACCATCTACTGCTACTCCTTCCCAACTAGGTAGAACATACATAAACTTCAAATCACGCGAACAAGCACCCAAGACATTAGTAGCAATTGTGTTTTTTCTATTTCTATATCTTCCTTGATCTTCAAGAGAGACTGTCACTGGAACATATGTCTCATCTAAAGCTCCAAGGCAGTCTTGAAACCATACCCATTTTTCATCCTTAAAACCTTCAATTTCTTCTTTTGGTTGGACTAAAAAATCTTTACTCAATTTGATCACTGCTCGCAACACTGCATTGAAGTGCCTACTCACTATTTCTCCCGAACACATGAACTGAAATTTTATTACTCGCTTTTTTAAATTGTGGGCAAGAATATATAGAAACATAGCTACAGCCTCTTCGACAAAGACGAGAAGTATCACATAACCTTCCCTTTTCACGTAACATTTTGCACAAATTATCAAATGCTTGCTAGCTAAGGCGCAATTGTTCAATACAAGCGCTTTCACTTCCATAATAAAGATGCCTTAAATAAGTCTGCCTTGCCAATCTCAAATCCATAGAAGGCTTTCAGTATATGCCTTTCATACCACCTCCCCGAAACTATTGTAGATATTACCATATTATATACAATAATTATCTTTCTTTTCTTAACACTTTTCTCATACTTATCATTGTATGAGCGATGAACATATCTATTATCCATTGTTCTGCTAAAAAAAAAAAAGAATGAAAACATATAAAAGTTTCAAAAGAACAAAAGATTTACAAGTTAAATTAAACATGTTATTGAAATCTCATATATAAGAGTTCAAGCTCAACTGTCACCCTTTAAAATTTATGCTAAAGGTTATAGTCAATCCTCTATGGTTGGCACTATGTGATCAAGGGTTCCTAGCTAGACCATTAACACTTCCACCACAAAGAAAATGAAAGGATACACTGAATTTAGGCTCGTGTATCCTTGAATAGCTTAATAGTGATAGAGAATTTTATCATTAAGTAATTGGATTAAATCATCAATTATGGTTGAGATCTCACCCTCTACTCCATGTAAGACAAAATCTCAATAGTATTAGCCATGACAGAAAAAAAAAAACGAAATGTATAACTCGATGATTATAGTAAGAAGTTTTTAACTAACTCAAAATACTCATTTCTGAACGAATAAAGTCCCAATAAGAAACGACAGAAAAGGAAGGCAAGATTACCAATTTCTTGCTCAAGATAGCCTGATCAGCAATTGTTTCCAAGGTCTGCAGGAAATGAATAAAATAAAATAAAATAAGCCCAGTACTGTAAATTTACTATATACTGAAATTCTAACATATCAAAAGACATATGAACAATACAGTTAAATAAACCCCACACAAAAAGAAAGAAAAGCAGATAAAGAGGGGGAAATCAGCTACTCGACTTATTGGGATGTCTTTACTCCAAGATAAACAAACAGAAATCATCTAATCTTCATTTTCATCGATTAAATCTTTACTTTATAAAATAATTTAACGTTGCCAAGGAGCCTAAATAACTTTTACCTGATTCTGATGATGGTACAGTAAAGTAGTAAAGTCAGTAACTATGAATCCAGTACTCTTTTTTTTTTCTTCTAATGAAAAAAAAATCCTTTTACATTGAAATTAGTGAAACTATGCATGCCAAATACCACGAGAGTCTGTAATTACTTCAAATAGGAAACTGATTATGTTTGATGATTGAAATGAAGGAAACCCAGCTACTAAAATTCCTTGTTGTAGCCAAAAGGAGAGAAAAAAAAACACTTTCTTGGCATCTTCTATGCCATTTTATTGTCCAAAATAATGACTTAATTTGATTAAAACATAAAAAAACAAACTCTGACAATGTTGATATATTGATAAAGAAAGATCAGTTATCTTGTCACTGAAATTGGAAATAATCCTTAACTAGTTAAATTTTAAGGAGAAAGTAGAGGAAAATTACAAACATCATCCCCATTGAATATGCTTTCATGTTAGCAAAACAATTACTACAAGATTCATGAAACTAAAAAACAATTAGATTTGAATAGCATTCATCACAGGCCCAATAGATCATGGCAAAGCAACATCTAACATAATGGAGGGCGTGAAAACTAAGGTTCATATATGTATATGGAGAGCATCAAAGCAATTAGAGAAACATAATTTAAATCTAAGACACAGAAAACAGAGCACAAAGAGCAAAAACGGATTCAAGAGATGCTTATGAAGCAATGATGAAACACCCATAAAGGAGTACAGATCAAAGGGATGATACCCTAATACCAAACAGATTACAAAATCACAGTGGAAGGATCCGTAGGTTTCAACCTTCACCTTCGTTTAAGAAAGTAACTATAGGTTAAATAGGGGAAGAGATCATGAGAGCTATGGCCACAGCTACAGTAAGAGAGGAAAAAAGGAAGAAAAAGAGAGGAACTCACCTTAAAATCTCCATTTCGACCCGAACTTGGAAGAAATCAGCCCGAACTTGGACGAAATCAGCCCGCACTTGTGGTGGCCAGAGGGAGTCAAAAGTGGAAGAAGAGAACTGGGGGAAAAATGTTGCGAGGTGATTACACCAAAGAAGAATGGGTAGTTGTAGCACTGCTTTGGTGTTGATTCCCAGGGTGATAAATTAAAAAAATAATAGAAGGAACAAAGAAACTAAAGAGAAATGTCAAATGATTAATGGAGAATAAAGATTAATTTTAAATGTAAATTAAAGTAAAGCAAATTTGATAAACAGTAAAACTTCAAAAATCCCTTGTACAAATCTAGTATTTTAATTACTCTCAATTCATTGAATAACTCAATTGGGAATTCAATTTCCAAAATTCCCAATCAGAAGATACATATTTATAAACCAAGATTAAATCAAATGTAACTCTTTGAAAAATCATTTACCACTTGTAAAATGCATCAATTATTATCACTATTGAGAAAATCCAACAACGACAATATACTCAAGAAGTGATATTGCAACAAAGAACTAAATCAATATAGATAAATATTTAATCCCAATATAATCAAAGAGTTAAACCATTCAATAGAAAACCATGACTGAATCCATAAACAGAATAAATTCTAAGATTATTCGGAAAAAAAAACATCACTAATGAATTGCAAATGGTAAAACAAAGGAGTTTTAGTAATTGAAATTCATATACATAAATTAAAAATAAACAAAAATACCATTAACTGTGCAAGTTCATCTCTAGTCCCACTTGAGAATTTAGTTACCCATAAATATAATAGACAACAAAAATCTCAAAGGAAAGATTTGATCTCGCCGTGAGCATCCCCTTGGTAGCAAAGTAGTAAAGTCAGTAACTACGAATCCAGTTCTCTTTTTTTTTTTGTTCTAATGAAAAAAAATCATTTTACATTGAAATTAGTGAAACTATGCTTGCCAAATACCACGAGAGTCTGTAATTACTTCAAATAGGAAACTGATTATGTTTGATGATTGAAATGAAGGAAACCCAGCTACTAAAATTCCTTGTTGTAGCCCAAAGGAGAAAAAAAAACACTTTCTTCGCATCTTCTATGCCATTTTATTGTCCAAAATAATGACTTAATTTGATTAAAATGTAAAAAACAAACTCTGACAGTCTTGATATATTGACAGAGAAAGATCTGTTATCTTGTCACTAAAATTGGAAATAATCCTTAACCAGTTAAATTTTAAGGAGAAAGTAGAGGAAAATTACAAACATCATCCCAATTGAATATGCTTTCATGTTAGCAAAACAATTACTACAAGGTTCATGAAACTGAAAAACAATTAGATTTGAATAGCAATCATCACAAGCCCAGCAGATCATAGCAAAGCAACATCTAACATAATGGAGGGCATGAAAACTAAGGTTCATACATGTATATGGAGAACATCAAAGCAATTAGAGAAACATGATTTAAATCTAAGACACAGAAAATAGAGCACAGAGAGAAAAAACGGATTCAAAGGATGTTTATGAAGCAATTATGAAACACCCATAAAGGAGTACATATCAAAGGGATAATACCCTAATACTAAACAGATTACAAAATCAGAGTGGAAGGATCCCTAGGTTTCAACCTTCACATTCGTTTAAGAAAGTCACTATAGGTTAAAAGGGGGAAGTGATCGTGAAAGCTATGGCCACAGCTACAGTAAGAAAGGAAAAAAGGAAGAAAAAGAGAGAAACTCACCTTAAAATCTCCATTTCAACCTAAACTTGGAAGCAATCAGCCCGAACTTGGACGAAATCAGCCCAAACTTGTGGTGGCCAGAGGGAGTCAAAAGAAGAAGAAGAGAAATGGCAGAAAAAATGTCACGAGGTGATTACGCCTAAAGAATAACGCGGTAGTTGTAGCACAACTTTGGGGTGTTGATTCCGAATAGTAGAAGGAACAAAGAAACTAAAGATAAATATCGAATGATTAAGGGAGAATAAAGATTAATTTTAAATGCAAATTAAAGTAAAGCAAATTTGATAAATAGTAAAGTGTCGGGAATCCCTTGTACAAATCCAGTATTTTAATTACTCTTAATTCATTGAATAACTCAATTGGGAACTCAATTTCCAAAATTCCCAATCAGAAGATATAGATCTATAAATCAAGATTAAACCAAATGCAACCCTTTGAAAAATCATTTACCACTTTTAAAATACGTCAATTATTATCACTATTGCGAAAATCCAACAACGACAACATACTCAGCAAGTGATATTGCAGCAAAGAACTAAATCAATATTGATAAATATTTAGTCCCAACATGATCAAAGAGCTAAACCATTCAATAGAAATAGCATGACTGAATCCATAAACAGAATAAATTCTAAGATTAATCGGAAAAGAAAACATCGCCAATGAATCGCAAATGATAAAACAAAAGAGTTTTAGTAATTGAAACTCACATACATAAATTCAAAATAAACAAAAATACCATTAACTGTGCAAGTTCATCTCTAGCCCCACTTGAGAATTTAGTTACCCATAAATATAATGGACAACAAAAATCTCAAGCGAAAGATTTGATCTCTCCGTGAGCATCCCCCCTTGGTAGCAAAGCCTTGGCGATTCCCTAGCTTGCCCTCCAAAAGTCCTCTAGATTGCTCCCAAAAGCCCTCCAGATCTGCTCCCAGATTATCCCCAAAGCTGAAGTGGAGTGGGCCTCTTATAAGGAAACACCACGAGTGCAATGTGTTTCTAATCCGATGTGGGATACTGTGCGAGTGCGCTCGATCATAGCTTGGTGCGCTAGAGTGTAGGTGTGCTGCAAAGTGTTTCAAATCAATGTGGGATGTCGTGGGTGCGCTCGATCACAATCTTGTGCGCTCGAGCGCAGCATGGTGCACTGTCTTACCTTTGTCTACTAAAACTACCATAACTTTCTGTAGAAAAATCATTTTTACGAGCCATAAAATTCTCCAAAAAATACACTTCCGAATATTTCTAAGCATATATGGTTCATCTCCTTGTTCTTCCTGAATCAATACAGTTTAATTTACAAAAATGACTGATCTGTACGGGAAATTCTGGCAATTTCGTGAAACTTCTTTCTAAATGCTTGTGAACCTGTAAAACAATGAAAAAAAACTCAAAGTAACAAATTCCTAAGCTAATAAATGTAAATTAAGGGGCCAAAATATGTAATTTTGGCATTCATCACGAGGGTTATCGGGTTAAACTTTGGAATTAATTTTTTTTTTTGCTTTGCTTTGGAATTAGGACTTTGAAATTATAATACAATTCCAAATCCAATGTTTAATAGGGTAACAAAACAATGGATTTGGCATTAAATTTTAATTCCAATGCCAAATTAGTGCATTCAAACAAACCGTTAATGAAAAGTGAAAGAAAGATCTCGGACAAATCAAGGAGTTATTGGAAAGTGTAGAGAGAGTTGAAAGTAGATTTTTACTAAGTGGATGAAGGAAAATATAAAACATGATCGGATTAAAAAATACTTTTGAGGAATGGTATAGATTGTATGGTGTACATGCGAATTACTTTATTCGATGACTATTAGTGATAGTAAGATAATGGAAATTATTTGATTTAGATGTACATCATGTGGAGATGAGATATTGAATTTTTTTTAAAAGATTGATTTCATTAATGGACCGAAAAGGGAAAATGAGAAAGAAAAAGAGTTGGAAGTATAACTAAGTCAAGAAAGCAACTCGAGAATGTAAAGGTTTGTGAGAAAGATAGAGGTGGAATAAAGGAATTAGAATATTATAGTTCAGTGAATATAATGAAAAGAATTGAGTAAGGAGAAAGGAATTTGTACTACCACCAAGTTGTTGTAAAAAGAGGAAGATATTTGAGTAGAGATAAGAGAATAGTTACCAAGTAAAATATGATGGCTTTTATTGTTAGAATGAGAAGAAGTGGAGAGTATATTAAGTTTGATTTGAGCACTTGTGGATTTGAGTTTAAATTATGTTTAGTTGGAGATTTGGAAGAAATGATTGTTTGGGAAACATAAGTAAGAATTCGTTAATACAAGGACTAATAACTATAAGGTTAAAAGATAGAGACTCTTAGAAATTTTTTAGGTGAAGAGCTTCTTAAGTAAGAGGAATAATGATTGGACGTGAGTTATAAAGTCTATAACATAGAGGATAGGTACAATATTTGATCTAGAACTCATGAAAAAGATTGGGAAGGTACTAAGAAAATGGTAAATTTGAAGTACAATCAACACCAAAGGAAGCATCTACGTGGATAAAAATCCTTCGAAAATTCAAGTAAAGATTAAGGATAAAATAGGTAAATTATTATTGAAGAAAACTAAGTGACGAAGTTGGAGTGGGGACTTGTAGAATGGTATTTGTAAACTATATAAGAATAATTTGTTTATCACTGTACAAGAGATATTATGGATTTGGTTTACAACATAATATTATTGTTAAAGAGATATTAGTCAATTTAGAGATGCATTAGAAAATAAAGTGCTTAACAATTACTACTGTGATGAGTTATATAAAAGTTATCGGTAAGCATTCATCAGTTAGTGGTGGATAAGTTAAGGCTTAGATGGAAACAATAAGTGAGAAAGTTGAGCTAGAAGATGCGTTGAGGAAAGAGAATAAATTATTAAGTGGAGCTTTTTACTTGAGAGATGCTAGAAATTTTGTGGATGATTGAGAAGTTGAATTGCATACGATTATTTCTTCCTGAAGTTAAACTTAGAATTGTGAAATAATTAGATTGAGGATTGAACAAGAACTAAGTTGAAGTGAATATAATATTTTGATGGCACTGTTAACAGATCCTAAGTATAATATCTAATTGGAGAAGAAGTTACTAATGATAAAAGAAAGTGATAAGTTGGTAAGTGACCTTGTTAAGAGACATCTTGGGAGAGAGGCACGATTTAAAGGTTGTACCACGTTTGAAACCCTTACAGTGTGAAGTCGATATAGAAATTTAAGGACTTAAGGAGGAGTATAAGATGGTAATTTTTTTTTAATCTTGGAAGCACAAGAGCAAGAAGGAAGATTTATAAAGAGAATGATTTTAAGTAATACTTTAGTTAGGAAAATGTGGTATGAGGGACTAATTGGACGAATTTAATGATCATATGGAAGAGGAAGAATGAATTATAAGTTAAGGATGAGTAGTTAATAGAAGGGCAAGCACCACTTAGTGAATGAAAGATTTTTTAGCAAGACCATATAGAGTTTATTAAAATAGTATGCTAGATCACTCTAATGATGAGTTAGTTAGTTGGCAACGTTTTAAAGGAAGTTTAAGTGGATGGTGTGGTAGAAGTTTAACCTTGTACTGATAAATTTTGAAGAAAGTGGAGAATTTGAGAAGTGTATTTGAGATTATAGGATGGATTAGGAAAATATTAATCTTGTTATTTTGTGGACCTGGTCAAGAAACTTTGAGGAAGAAATTTTTATTAATGGGAGAGAATTGTATAGATCAATATTTTAATTTAAATATTTTAATCCACGAGGTTGCACTCGATGCATTTTTGGAGTATTTGTTCAGATTTGGGTTTAGTTTCGTTTCATTTTGGGGTTTGTAAAACTTATAAGAAAGTAAATAAATTAAGGTTTAAGTAATAAATTATATCTTGGGGAAAATTTTTAAGTTTTAAAGAGTAATGAGGTAAATTTTGAAGAAATGCACAGTAGAACGGGTGAATATGTAATTAAGTCAACGCTTAACTATAAATATGTTGAGAGAGAGAGAGAGAGAAGCCAACACTTGTGCTAGAATTCTCTAGAAGTGTCGTGAGAGAGGGGAGAAAAAGAGAAAAAAAGAAAGAAAATAAGAGAAAAGGGAAAAAGAAGATGAAGGAAAAGATAGAGGGTTTTTGGAAAAAACCAAGGTTAAGGTTTGTCTTTCCTTCTATTAATTACCAAGCGTGTTTGTTAGACTAAAGTTTTGTGTGTTAGAAGTTTGAATTTGAATATTTTTTTAAGAAAAGTTTGAGATAACGGTTTGGTTTCAAAAAATAGATTTATGTACAAAGTATTGATTTAATGATTTTGAGTTCAGTACTTCTCTTGGATAGTGTTAAATATTTGATTTAAAACCCTTAAGAACTTGTGTTTGATTTGATTTGGAAGTCTCATGGGAGACAAGAGGTTATTTTGAAGAAAAATAGAGTTTTAGCCAAAAAAATTTATAATTTCGCAACCAGATAGTCGACTGTCCTGAGTGCACAGTTGACTATGAAACTCTATGGACCTTAGACAGTCGAAGCTTTTGGGCAGCCTACAGTCAATTGCACAAAATGGATAGTCGACTGTCCAAGTCCTTTAACCTATTTTTCAGCCCTGTTTTAAAAACTAAGTGACTTTTGTTAAAGTATTTCAATCCTAAACTTCTCCCAAGGTACTATGAGCTTGATTATATGATAAAGTTTTAAAATTTAAGAGCTTGAAAAGATTTCTTTCATTTTAAATCATGTTAGAACAAACTTTATAAAAGTTTTAAATAAAATGGAAAATTGTGTGACGTAGCTTCTAGATTAGTGTGCTCGTATGAATCTTATGATGAGTTTGGGTGTTAGTTAATTTTTATGTATATATATATATATATATATATATATATATATATATATATATATATATATCTTAAGTAAATATACTAAGTACTCTTATACATTAGGTGTGATTAGAGGAAAAAGACCAAAGGCTAGGAAGTAAACCAATGTTGGAGCTTGGTACGGCAAAGGTGAGTTTCACCT
Source organism: Bretschneidera sinensis (assembly GCA_023935145.1). NCBI lineage: Eukaryota > Viridiplantae > Streptophyta > Magnoliopsida > Brassicales > Akaniaceae > Bretschneidera > Bretschneidera sinensis. The sequence goes on from CM043704.1 coordinate 14,659,349, forward strand.
CACTATTAGGTAAGCGTTGTGAAACGTACAAAATGAAAATGAAAAATTATAAATATATACTTATAAATGATTATGGAAATGCCAATAATATAGTTATAAACAAATGTATATATATTTGAGATAAGAAATATGTCTATATAAGATGAGTTTGGAAATGAATTGATGTGGTTGTGTTTGGGAAATTGCGTGATGTGTGAATTGTATTGAAAATGATTTGTTTGGATTGTTATGAAATAGTGATGTGGTTGATTAGTGAATGATTGATTACAAACCATTTCATTATAAATGCATTTTGCATTATAATAATTGGTTTATGGTATGCTATTGAGGGGTGAGTGATGGGTACCGAAGGATATTGGAGATATAGGATCCTGCCAGAAAAGGGGTGAAAGGGGATCTGTTGTAATATGATATGAGATGATGATTTGACATACTGGTACATGGGAAGACATGACCGTCATGATGAAATTAGCCCAGTAAAAGGCAACGATATGATTTTGCATTTCATGGCAATGCATTGCATAGCATTGTACTTCATGGATACATCGTGATAATTGACCCATGAGGGGCATGTGTTGTAATTAGCTCATGAGGGGCATATAAGATGATTGGCCCAGTGAAGGGCCTGAGTTGTACAATGTTGTAAATTGAAAGATATTGAGAATGATGTTCCTAGTGAATGGTTAATTTTATGTGAATATGGATGTATTATGGGATATGTGATATACAAGTATTTAAGAATGTTAAATATTGTTTTGACGATTATTCTCCCTTGTGATAAGAAATTAGAAAAGTAAATTGAAAGTTTATATATAAAAGTCATGTTATACTTATAATTACAATAATGACTTTTGTAATAAGATCACTAGTTAATGAATTACTTTTGAAAGCGATTACTTTTAATAAGATGTTTACTCACCGAGCTTTTTAGCTCACCACCTCTTTTTTACTAACATTTTAGGTAACATTAGAAGTTTGTTGTCAAAGTTGAAAGGAGCCTTAGTAAGGTCTTAGTACACGACATCCTTATTTCTTGGGTCGTTTGGGAGTCTAAATCTTGTTTAATCTATTTCTTTTGCAAAAATTTTCTAGTTAAATTGTATAAGAGAAAGTTCCTTGTGTATGTGTCTTTTGTAAAAGTCTTAAGAATTTGTTTACTATATTGAAATGTCTTATTTGTGTAAAGTTATGTGTTATTAGATTGGAAATAATTGTTAATATTATGGTTTAATTTTTATATTTTCATCTTGATTCAAGGTGCTCAGCACTGAAAGGTAATGGAGCCTTTCTGAATAGGGCCCATGAGGGATGTGTCATTACACTCAAGACGTTGTAATTCAAGGACCCAAACTCTGTTGCATATTTTCCTAGTCGTAGGTAACACAAAGATGCAAATGGGGATGCACCTTACAAGGTGTGGCTCGCAAGCCAACCATCTTATGACAACACCCATCTCTAGTCCTTCTCAAATACTTAAAGTGTGCCTCTCTAAGGTCACATAGGAAGCAAAAAAAGAATGCACCTCATAAGGTGTGGCTAACAAGCCAACCATCCTCTAACGACACCCCTCTCTAGTCCCCCTTAAATTCTCAAAATGTACCTACTTGTAGGCCACACCAAAACACAAGCATGGATGCACCCCTCTGGGTGTGGCTCCCAAGCCAACCGCCTACCAGAGGTACCCCCACTTTTATTCGAACAAACTAAAGATGCCTCAACACTACAATCGATCATGGGCTTTCAATGCCTCATAAAGAAATACATTAACCTCAAATCGAAAGAACCAAACCAACACTTTCGGCCAAAGTCCTCAAAGTTGACACTGGACTAGATGCCAACTCAAATGCCAACCAAAGTATCACACCTCATGGTCCCCACACAAACACATAACCAAACTGCTCACTAACCAAGTCTCATGTGCGAGTCCACCCTCTCGGATAAACACTCGCTTAAAAGCTCCCCTATGAAACACAACCATATATGTTCCACAAGGTTGTGCTCTTCCAAGCTAGTAACCACACGCACGCCTTATGCATACGCTGGTCCACTAGTCTAAATCATAACACTAAGCTACAACTCAAACTCACAACAAGGTGATAACATGCCTCCTTTGAAGTGTAGTCATGTTGAATCTTGCCGACTCATGAATAACGCAAATCTGATACCCGATATTGTAATCTTTCTCAAGAAGTTCAAGACACTCAAGAAACAACAACCAACTCACTGATTGAAGCCCTTTTTCGAAACCAAGCCACTCCAATGGGGAGTAGTTTGGCTCTAATACCAACTATCATGGTCTGCCAAATTTACCTTAAATCCGAAGGATCGTAAGGCATTAAAACTTCTCCAAGTCCTAGCCAGCCTTTCTTCAGCTTGAGTTTTCACCTCAAGAACTTGCAAGACATCTTGTTAGAAGCCACATTACTTATCACACTTCCTCCAAAACTCAAACCATGATGCCAAGAAACCAGCAAGATACTTAACCTTGTCCTAGAAGTTATCACACTAGTCTCAAACTAACCAAAATATCCCACTAACCCGAATAGCCATGGACATGTGCTAAAGGTCCTCATCAGTCCTCATCCCTTTAGACCCCAATGAGGAACACTTACCCGATTAAGAGCAGACGAGTAAAGTCTCACTGGAACCCTAAGACATCTTAGATATGCTATAAAGTTGTCATCTGTGTCAATTCTTAGCTCAATGACCTGCAATCCCACTTATAGTGTTTGCCCACCGAAGACACACAATGTCGCCCCTTATTGTGCTAGCTACTAATTTGTTGTTCGCCCACTGATGAACAATTACCTCTTTCCATTTGCTAGATATATGGATGATAGTTCACCATCCTAACCGAGAGCATACCGCCTATAAAATTTGGCTGCATATAACCAACTCTCAAACCTGACTACATGCACACCGCTCATAAGTCCAACCAAAACTAGCTGATGTCCAACTCAACCACTAATGCACAATGCCTCCCATCATTCTGTTGAACACATTGATGATAACCAACAACATAATCGAAAATCTATACACATGTAGGTATGACTGCACGTATGCAGACCACCATATAACCTGTGATACCCCCACAAGTGCCTCATTGCCACAAGAGAACCACACACTACTTGCACGCATAGTGCCAAGATAATATTCGATAGCTGATATGATAGTGACCATAAGAACAAGCCTCAAGCATGGAAGAAGAACACAATATAGTGCATACGATCCACTTATACTATCCATAAAACTCCCCACTTCATGAAGACTTGAGTCACCCTATAATAGCCTCAAACCCGCACACTAAATTTCCTTGAGAGGCTCATTTAGTGTCCACACATTGCTCAAACCATGCCTAATCATGGCCCATATGTGTGCACTAGGGGTGGTGGAGAGCCTGACACACTGTCTGCCCCCCCTCTATAGAGTCTTAAGTCATTTTGAGCATTTCTAGTAGGAAATATACCTCACACTTGAGTCGTCATAATCCTTTAATAATTATAATTACATAATCTTTCAATCCAACCATAGCATATCGTTGCACTTATCTTCAAGATACTCCCCAAAATTTTTCATCAATTTATGAAGTATAAATCATATATTTACAAAAATGACACTGTGCCACTCTAGCACACCACTGACACTCATCTGCTACACAACTGCCCCAAAACTAGACCATATTTGTTGCACAATAGTCACAAAGATCACCAAGTAGCCCATTTAAAGGCCAACTAATGGGTAGCAACCATGCCAAATGGTGCATACCATGACACCGAGGCAATGAGCATCTCGGTCCTTTGGTCTTAGTCATGGAGATGTGACTGAGCTTATGGTTACCTTGTCATGATGTGCTTGATATGTGAAGGCCGAGGCTTGAGATTATCGAAGTAAGATGTTCTTACCATGATGTAGCCAAGGCTTTGATGTGCTGTGCTCGGTATGGAGCAACTGAGGCTTAGGACTGCCAAAGCAAGATTTGCTTGGCATGATGTAGCCAAAGCTTTGATGCATTATGCTTGATATTTAGTGGCCAAGGCTTGAGATTGCAAAATTAATATGTGCTTGGCATGATGTAGCCAATGCCTTGATGTGTTATGCTCAACATGCGGTGGTCAAGGCTTAGGACTGCCGAAGCAAGACATGATTGGCATGATGTAGCCAAGGCTTGATATGTTATGCTTGACATATGATGGCCGAGGCTTAGGATTGTCGAAGCAAGATTTACTTGGTATGATGTAGCCAAGGTTTTGATGCGCTGTGCTCGGTATGCTATGGTCGAGGCTTGGGATTGTAGAAGAAATATATGTATAGCATGATGTAGCTAAAGCTTGATGTAGATGACATGATGAGACTGAGATAATGGGGCTGAGATGATGAGGACCTCGACATGAGGATCTTGTCCCTGAGCTTGATTGAAAGGGCTTCTGAGGAGAGACAAAGTTCGATACTATTTCCTCCATAGTGCAATGACTTGATGAAAATTTTATGGTGAGAGGAAGCTCGGGGCTCCCTCCTCGATGAAACAATTTGATGTGAATTCCAAAATAATTACTTTATTGATAACTTTCCAAAATTATGTAACTAAAAAAGAAAACGAGAAATTGCTACTGATAAAATTTTTGAAGGTTCTCAGGATTCCATATCTGATGAATTGGTTTACTGTTGAGGTCTTTAAGATCGGAAGTTCTGACTCGACGCAGTCTCTTTGTGTGATGAGGTTTAACTTGATTTACACAATTTTTCTATCTCTTCCCTTATTTAGAGGAACAATAATTAGATCTTCAATAGGTTGGCTCCAATGGGCTTTGAATTCATCCCTTAGGTCATCGACCTCGAATAATAAGGTTTCAGCCTTTTTATGACCTCTGATACAATTGAGGTAGCATGCCTTGTTGGTTTCCTCAAACTTTGTCAATACCATTCTCAGTTGAGAATTTCATCTTCAAGTGGTGGATTAAGACTACAACCCTCATTTCATTCAGTGTTGGCCATCCCAGCAAAACATTTTAAGAAGATGGATGCTTAATGACCAAGAATTTCATCATCATAGTGGTTTGATAGGCTGTTGACCCTATTATCACAGGTAAGACTATACCGCCCTCGGTGAATATTGGCATCCCTGAAAAATCGTAAATTGGGGATGCCACAAGTTTGAGCTAATAATCTCCTAGCTTCATTTCTTTAAGGCGTCATAATACATGACGTTTGCTGAACTCCCATTATCAACCGGGATTCGTTCCACACTGTAATTTGTGATGAGAAGGGTGATGACCACCATATCATCATAGGGTATTTGTACACTTTCCAGGTGTTGATGTCAAAAATCTACTTAAAATTTGAACGGCTAGGGAGCAAAAGTTGCTCGCACAAACACCAAAGAAACCCTATGAAGTCGCTAGAGGACCGGAGGGGTTGTGCCTCCGGGGGGACTCTCCTATGCCTAAGTTAGTATAAGGCTTAAATGAAATCTATTGAAAGTATAGAGAGTGTTTTGTAGTGTATATTCTAAATGAATACCTTTCATGGTGAGAGCCTGATAGGTGCTTAAATAGTCATATTTAAGCCCTCTAATTTACACTTGTTAGACTCTTTACCTAGCTAATTATATGGATTTTACTTCATTTTCATATTTTATGTGTTTTTCTCGGGACTTGGACAAAAAAATAATAAATTGAAGCTTTTAGGAGCAAAAATGAAGTTCTACCATCCAGCAAGGTGCGCTCGAGCGCACCTCATTGAGATCGAGTGCACAAGGACAAGAGCGCACACCCGTGCTCGAGCGCAACCTGCATACGCTCGAGTGCAATTACTCTAGAGGCAGCAGAAGCCATAATTGGAAAGAAGTCCTCCGACTCCAAATAGGAATTAGGGTTTCGAGACCCTATAAATAGCCTTGTAAAAACACATAATAGATGATCTTTTGTTCTAGACTCGAAGTAGAGAGCTTAGGGGAGGAATTGATGACTCGTCTCCCAAGTCTTCTTCGGTTTTAGTTTTTAGTTTTTATTTTCATAATGTTTAGCATGTTTATTCTATTTAGCATGTGTAACTAAACACCTATAGGGCTCGATTGAAGCCCTAGTTATGCTTTTCCACACATCTATTCATTGACTATCTTTGTTATAGCCCTGTCTGAATGATTAACTTGATTAACAACTGTTTGTATTTAAATTCCTCGTATGTGTGTGCCCGATCAACATATGCATGTGGTATGGATAGGTTAGTCAGATCAATTTGGATGACCGAGTCTTGGGTTCGACATTAGTAACAAGGGATATCCACACCGGATTCTCGGGTTAATCAACATGAGAAACCGGGAGCAGACCAAGCCCTAGGTCCTGTGTGGTTGCCGATCTCCATAGCCCTCATGCTCTCTTAAGGAACAACTCAGTATACGCCCATGCTGAATCCCTTAAGAGAGAAAAGAGTTAAAGTATACACCATGCCTAACTCGTTGTATAGAGAGATTAATAGCCTAAGGTGTGGACCAAGCCCTTAGGTTGGCAACCATTAGATATTCATAATAAGGCTAGAGCATTGAAACTCTACTTAGTGGGAAAGTATAATTAGGGTGGATATCGTAGTCCTATATTCTCATTATTGTTATTCACTCATAATCAACTATTATTTCTTTTTTCAAACTTGAAGAAATTAGTCCTAGAAAGAAATTCACCAATCCCTGTGGAAATGATCTCGCACTTGCACATTACGCTACCACACACTTTGTGCACTTGCAAGTGCGATTATTTGCATATTAATTTAGGTAGATAATCGGCACAACAAGTTTTTGGTGCCGTTGCCGGAGATTGCACTAAATTTCTTTTTAGAATTAACTTCTCATTTAATTTAATTATTGTTATTTCCTTCCTATTCAATTCTTAATCATTATGTTTATCTTATTTTTTGCTTCATTAAAAAACCCTAATAAATTTCTCTTTCTCTGTTTCAGGTACACTAGGAGAGCCCTCTATACCACTTGCGATCGAGCGCACTTTCTTGTGCGATCAAGCGCAATTGAGGCAGAGAGTCATCCGAGCAGCAGTATTTGACTGCTGCATTCACATATCTGCCACTGATTCATGCAAGGGCTTCGATCTAAAATTCCAATCTTTTTCCCACTTAATATAGAGCAAGAAGTAAAGAGCAAGGGCTTGAATAAAGTAAACTCAAATGGTGGATTTCCAAATTGGATGGATGCTATGGAAAGAAAGGTAGATATGCTTGTAGAAGTCATGATTGCTTGAATTGCCTCACCTAAGCCACAAGCTACACCACTCCAGGTATGTGTTATTTGTAGTCGTTTTGATCACACTACTGAAATTTGCCCTTTATATTCATCTGCAGATCGAGAGTAAGCAAACTATGTAGGACCAAACAACTACAATCCATATGCCAATACCTACAATCCAGAATGGCGAAACCACCTTAACTTCTCATGGAGCAACGATCAAAATGCATGGAACCTTCAAGGGCAACAAAGAAACTTCCAATCAGCAGCCCAATCAATTCCGGAAGCAAATGAGAGCAACTTAGAGAGCATTGTGAGGCAACTAGCAGTTCAACAATAACAGCTGATGACCTCACAAGAGCAGTTCATAGCAGAGGCAAGACAATTTTGGACTGAACAAAGCCAAATAAATGCAAGGCATAAGCAAGCTATTCAAAGACTAGAAGTACAAGTGGGGCACATAGCTAAAGAGCTAAGTAAACAAAAGCAAAGTGTTATTGAACAAGTTTTTCATGACCATCACGTTGATCCATTAGAAACTGCTCTTACATATAGTCTCACAAGATCGACTATAGTGCCAGAATCTGAGGATGTTATTGATGACATCATCGAAACTATACACCTCATTGAAGCCTCTCCAAAGCATCCAAGTAAGTACACTGATCCATTTGATATTCATATGCCTACTAATACTACTTTTTTCCCTTTTATTGTCCAGGCACCAAATTTGGAGTTGAAGCAATTGCTGAAGTACTTGACTTATGCTTATATGGGAGAGAATAAGACACTACCTGTGCTAGTTGCTGCCAATCGTAGTTTTGGGGAAGAATAAGGCTTAGTCCAGCTGAATACGTTAAACTTAGCGCTCATGGGAGGCACCCCAGACTTATCCTTTTCATTTTAGTATTTTTCTTTTGTTTATATTTATATTTCAATATCTAGTATTTATATTTCTTGTTTTCAGAAATAACGATTATTTTTCTTTGTCAGGTACTTAGTGCGTGCATCCAGTTCAAGTTTGGGGGCGTATACAAGCAAGCAAACAACCTAGTTCTCCATCTCCCAGATCAGATCTTTCCATGCCACACATATTGGGAAAAATGTGCATTTTAAGTTTGTGGGTAGTGGGAGATACTAGATACTATCACACACGCACTTAAAACACATGCGCACACACTAAGTCCCAGTTTTTTTAGGAAGATAAATGCATGTTCTTTTGATAAATAAAAATTTTGGTTAAATTAAAAAATTTGATAACACTTCATTAGTAAGCTTAAAAGCTAGAACACATAGTCTTGCAATAGGAGTTTTACAAAGTTTAGTTACCTACCTCAAGGCACCTAAGAACTCACGAGTTTGATCCAAATTTGCACAAGTACATTTAGCATGCATTTGTGTGGGGTATGACATATAATTCTTCTGTATTGTTTCCATTACCTAAACTGTAATCGGATAACTTGTTGAAAAGAACCCTTTGGCATAATAAAAATAAAGAAAAATAATCATCATGCAAAAAGAAATTCAAAAAGCTTCTAAAAATCATTAAGAACTTTTCACTGAGTAACTGGGCCTCTTGCCTCAGTAAGCATTGAGTGTTCATGTCAAAAGGTGGGAAGTAAACCCTTATTGATCATAATGGAAATTTTCACTGAGTAACTGGGCCTCTTGCCTCAGTAAGCATTGAGCGTTCACGTCAAAAGGTGGGAATTTCATTAAAAAATATAAAAACCTATTAGTTCTGTAGCCTTTTTGACTCGAGTTAGTAAGTCCTTAGGGGTGTTTTTACACCTAATGCCCTAAAACCATTTGGTTTGGGAGTCATTGGCCAAACACTCGTTACAAGAGTCAAATAGAAAGATCGATGGAACTCAACATGGCAAAGATCACATGATAAAAGAAAAAGAAAAGCAAGTATTACGCCATTTTTTGTTCTCTTTAACAAGAAATTCGATAAAGATTTGGCCACCGAAGCACTATACACTAAAATTATATGAAAGTCTCATCTTATATATGCTAACTCATCACACACAAATCAAACTTGCGATGCCTTAAGCCAACCTTAGGTAAGCAACATAAAACTTTTGAAAGTCCTCTTACAATCCAAAATGTGTTTTTATTTTAAGCTTACTCATGAACGGTTATCATAGTTTTTATGCACAACCCAAATTTTTAAGTATCATGAGAATGAATTTATCTTTCAAAGTTTTGTTTTCACATAGTCTTTAGTTTTGTATTGCTAAGGGACTAGTAATATGTAAGTTTGGGGGTGTGAATGGTGCTTAAATAGTCATATTTAAGCCCCCTAATTTACACTTGTCAAACTCTTGACCTAGCTAATTATATAGATTTTACTTTATTTTCGTATTTTATGTGTTTTTCTCAGGACTTGGAGAAAAAAATAATAAATTGGAGCTTTTAAGAGCAAAAATGAAGTTCTGCCATCCAGCAAGAGCACACCTCATTGAGATCGAGTGCATAATGACAAGAGTGCACTTGAAGAAGGCTCGAGCGCACACCTGCGCTCGAGCGTAACCCGCATACGCTTGAGTGCAATTACCCTAGAGGCGGCAGAAGCCAGAATTAGAAAGAAGTCCTCCAACTCCAAATAGGAATTAGGGTTTCGGGACCCTATAAATAACCTTGTAAAAACACATAAGAGATGATCTTTTGTTCTAGACTCGAAGTAGAGAGCTTAGGGGAGGAATTAACGACTCGTCTCTCGAGTCTTCTTCGGTTTTAGTTTTCAATTTTTATTTTCTTAATGTTTAGCATGTTTATTCTACTTAGTATTTGTAACTAAACACCTATAAGGCTCGATTGAAGCCCTAGTTATGCTTTTCCACACATCTATTCATTGACTGTCTTTGTTATAGCCCTGTCTGAATGATTAACTTGATTAATACCTGTTTGCATTTAAATTCCTCGTATGTGTGTGCCTGATCAACATATACATGTGGTATGGATAGGTTAGTCGGATCAATTTGGATGACCGAGTCCTGGGTTCAACATTAGTAACAAAGGATATCCACACCGGATTCCCGGGTTAATCAACATGGGAAACCGGGAGCAGACCTAGCCCTAGGTCCTGTGTGGTTACCGATCTCCACAGCCCTCATGCTCTCTTAAGGAACAACTCAGTATACAGCCATGCTGAATCTCTTAAAAGAGAAAAGAGCTAGAGTATACACCATGCCTAACTCGTTGCATAGGGAGATCAATAGCCTAAGGTGTGGACCAAGCCCTTAGGTTGGCAACCATTAGATATTCATGATAAGGCTAGAGCATTGAAACTTTACTTAGTGGGAAAGTATAATTAGGGTGGATATCGTAGTCTTATATTCTCATTATTGTTATTCACTCATAATCAACTATTATTTTTCTTTTCAAACTTGAAGAAATTAGTCCTAGAAAGAAATTCACCAATCCCTGTGGAAATGATCTCGCACTTGCACACTATGCTACCACAGACCTTATGTGCTTGCAAGTAAAACGAGTGTGATTATTTTCATATTAATTTAGGTAGATAATCGGCACAATAGAGCCCCCTTATATAGTGCTTCATAATACAATTTGATTAGGAGAGTTATTGATCATATTAAGTATCATAATAGGACTAGGACTCCAATGTGATGGGATATCCTGATAAAACCAATTTATCAGTAAGTATGAGATTCATCCATAAGCTGGATTTAAATGATGTTTGGTTTATCCATAAGCTGGAGTAGTATTAGGACTTTTATGTGAATTTACTATTATACCCTTATCTAGCTATAGCTTTCTGATTAGTCAATATACTTTCTTCATAGGATTCCCACTTTGCCCTTGGCAGGCGCCAAGTGTCATCATGTCATTGGATAGGGTACTTTATCTATAAATTTATTGTTTTACCCTTGGTGGGTGCCACATGTCATTGTATCAATGGATGCAAAATTTTCTCTTAAATCACATGTCCCCCCACTTCCTTGAGTGCAATTGCATGGTTAAGGAATTAGGTCAATTGTTAATGTTGTATAGTTGAGATCATGTTTGAGATTGTACAGGCACCCAGGTACTACGAGGCAGGGAATTAGAGCTTAAATTATTTGAGAAAAACTGAGGGGTGATACCCTTTTCGAATTATTTGAGTTCGAAGAGGATTTTTGGCTTGGTTCTACCTCATTAGGAAAGGGATTATGTTCTAAGGAGGTATAATACCTTGGGGCTACCTCTTCGGATGAGTATGAATATTTTGATTAGGCCTAATAGCTTGGCACTACCTCCTCAGATAGGAAATTTGTGTTCCAAGGAGGCATAAAAACTCGACACTACCTCCTTGGATGGGTATATGTATTTTGAGGAGGCCTAATAGCTTGGTGCTACCTTCTTAGATGGGAAATGTGTGTTCCAAGAAGGCATAACAACTCAACACTACCTCTTTGGTATGTGTACTCCGTGGAGGCCTAATAGCTCGGTGCTACCTCCTCAAACGAGAAATGTGTAATTATGGACTTACAAAGTTTGGAGTGGTCTCTACACAGCTAGGAAAGATATGTTTCAAAGAGCTCAGACCTTAGGAAATCCCATCAGATTAGGGAGAGTTATGATCCAAAGAACACAGATTCAGAGTTGATCCTTTGGAGTTGAGAGACGAGTCCGATGAGTAGATTTTCCCATGAACTCCTCATAGTCTTAAAGTAAAGTTCGAGGAGTTAAACTGGGCGTGAACTCCTCGGAGTCTTGGAGTTCTAGTTCAAAGAGTTAAACTTTGTGTGAACTTCTCGGAGTCTTAAAGTAAAGTTCGATAACTTGAGCTTGGCATGAACTCCTTGGAGTCTTGAAATGATTTTCAAGGAGTTGAACTTGGTGAGAACTCCTCAAAGTCTTAAAGTAAATTCCGAGGAGTTAAACTTGGTAATAACTCCTTAGAATCTTGAATTTTAGTCCAAAGAGTTAAGCATGGCGTGAACAACTCGGACTCTTGAAGTAAAATCCGAGGAGTTAAACTTAGCATGAACACCTCGGAGTCTTGGAGTAAAGTTCGTGGAGTTGAACTTGGTGTGAACTTCTCAGATTCTTGAAGTTTAGTCCGAGGAGTTAAAATTGGCTTGAAATCCTCAAAGTCTTGAAGTAAAGTTTGAGGAGTTAAACTTGGCGTGAACTTCTTAGAGTCTTGAATTTTAGTCCAAAGAGTTGAACTTTGTGTGAACTCCTTGGTTTCTTGAAGTTTAGTCCAAAGAGTTGAAGTTGACTTGAACTCCTCAGAGTCTTGAAGTTTAGTCCAAGGAGTTGAACTTGGTGTGAACTCCTCGGAGTCTTGAAGTTTAGTCCGAGGAGTTGAACTTAGCGTGAACTCCTTGGAGTCTTGAAGTGAAGCTGAGGAGTTGGACTTAGCGTGAACTCCTCAGAGTCTTTTATGACATGTCCAAGGGGGATATACTTGGAATTTTTTAATCCAACCTTATTATAGCTATGGGCAAGCTCATTTGGTGGTCTTTAGAGTTGACTTTTTGGGCCCATAGACTGGGTTTGAAACTTTTGACCTTTTGGCCCATTGATTGGGCCAAGTCTTTTGATTCTTGAGTCTTTTGGCTGGGCCAACTCTTTTTATCTTTGGGGCCATTGGCTAAGCCTTAGCTAGTCTTATAGCTTCCAGAATGTTTCTAGAGTTAATGGGGATGTACCCAACTATTTTTTCTCCTCAATGATGTGAAACGACTCCTTTTCATTTAAGTCATACAGCTGTAGCAGCTCTTTACATCTGTGAAGAGCTTTTTATAAGGGAGAGAGGAACTTCCACAGTCTTTACTTCTATTATTCTTGGGCACAAAATCTTATTAGAGCACTCGGGGTTTATTTGATACAAAGAGATCAAAGTTTTTTGGAGTAGAGTCGCTCAAAGTTTTTTGAAGAACAAACACTCGAAATTTTTTTGGTGAGTCTTTGCTTCTCCCAATGTCTCCTAATAGTAATAGTTCTCATAGTTTAATGGAGGTTAAGGTGAATAGTACCTCTATTGAATCTTGTGCTTTGGTGCTTTACGAAGAAGGGGATGTGATTTCATCCTCTGAAGGTAACAATGCCCGAACTAAACTCTAAGAGGAGATTGGTGAGGATGCTAGGGACCTTATCTTTAGTGCCATTTCATAACCAAATAAATTTAAAGAGGAAGACCTCAAAGTACTTAGGATTATATATAAGATCCCAAAGGAGTATGAACTTAGGAATGCGGGGGGTAGGAGACTGAGCTTTTGATGATCTTAGGAGGGATGCACCTTTTGAACTCTGTGTTTACACCCATTCCTTAAAGGTTGGGCTTAGGTTTCCTTTTCATCATATTTTCAGTTTTATTTTAAATCATTACAGTATAGCCTTATGCTAGTTAGTGCTCAACTTTGTACGCCTATCAGTGGCCTTTATATATGTCTATACGAAGGTGAAAGTGTTGATGAATTTCAATGTCTTCAAAGCCTTATTCTAAGTCAGAAAACACTTAAAGTATGGTTGGGTGGTGATTAGCTCAAGGGCAAAAAAGGGATTATTAGAAAAGAAGCCCACTTCTATCAAGCAATGGAAGAAAAAGTGTTTTTTTTATATTCAGAGTGATAGGAGCCTCAGAGTTCCATTGAAGTGGGACCTAGACCCTTTAAGACCAAATAGAAGGTCGTTCCTCATAAAACCTGAGGAAAAAATTGTAACAGATATAGTGGTTGGCCCCATAAACATGGCCATCTTATATGATAACTCAGAGTTTGCTAGATTCGGACTCTGCCTAGAGAAGGGTATAGGCTCGAACACTTGTGTCTTCTTCTATTTTGATTTATCTTTTATAGCTCAGACTTACACTTTCTTTGACTTTGTGTAGAAATTAATGTTGCTACTCAAGCTCGAAAGGAGGCAAAAAGGAAAAAAAAATGAGACTTGTAGAAGAAAGGGGCCAGCCTTCGGAGAAAAGAGGGGCCAATGAGGAGTAATCTCGAGTCACTCTCCCTCTTTCTCATTCAGCACTGATTCAGAGTCCTACAGCTCACCCTCCTCATCCTTTGATGACCAAGCTCTCATCTTCATCTATCCAGGATGCGCCTCTAGAGGTTCTGAGGCCCAAATGGTGCTTGAAGACCACAAACTCAATCTTTGGGAGTGCCAAGGTTGCATGGGAGCATTTGATCTGTGGTATCGGTTGAGCTAAAAACCTATAGAGGCTCTATTGATATTTGTCTAAGATTTAAACATGGTTTAAGGTTTAAACAAGGTTGGAAGAATAAATTTCAGCATGTTAAAGGAGTGCACACAAGTGTGCACATCAATTTGGGTATGTGTGCACACCTCCATTCAGCAAGACAAAAAAAAAAGTGCACACAGCATCAGGAGGTCTAGCTTCAGTGTGCACTGTAGCCCTCCTTCTCCCAGGCTACAGTGCCCAGAAAGGGAGGTGCTGGAGAAGAGTCAAGGCCGCAGTGCCCCCTCCCCAAGGCTGCGGCGCCCAGAAGCTTGAAGAAAGGTGGTTCAGCCTAGGCCACAGCGCCCCCTGTTTAGTGCCTAGGCGCTAGGTACACTGATGCACACATGGACAGCTTGTTTCAGCCTCTTGTTAAGTGTGTGGGTGCAAGGTTAAAATGCATAGCATCACTTAGGATTGATGGAGGGCCATGGTTGATTAGTCCTCAAGATCTAAGGGTGGAGATTGACTCTCAAGATTGGACAAGAAGTTGGTGCACTATATAAAGGGTCACCTAGCTTCATTCTCAACAAGAATGTGATGTAATATAAGTTGTGAGACGTGTGTGAATGAGAGAATTTTGTGAGAGTGCAAAGACATAGACATACATGAGGGACTCATTGTAGAGAGGCTAGTGGTAAAGAAGAGAGAGTAGTATAGATAGAGAGCATTGTAATAGGTTTATCACTTTCTTGTTCTCTTCTTGGTTTCTTCAAGAACTTGAGCTTCTTGAAGAGGGTTGCTGGATTGTAAAGAACCATTGATTTAGTGTAGAGAGTTAAGAGGAACTCATGGGGATGTAAACTATTGCCGAACCTCGATAACAATTGCTTGTCTTCTTTCTTGCTTTGGTTGCTGTATCTTTTCTTTACAAGTCATTCTAGACTTGGGTGTTTGGAAGATCACCACCTGGGCATCTTGTCAAGGTGATTTCCAATAGTGATATCAGAGCTTGCACAGCTGGGTAACGGAGCAAGAACAGAAGGTGTCGGAACAAGACTCCAAGAATCGGAGGTCAACTTCTTGGGTGATTCAAGAACGGAGTTAAGATCTATATCTGATTATGTTCTTGAGGTGAATCAAGGATGGAGTTAAGATCAATATCTGATCGTGTTCTTGAGGGTGATTCAAGAATGGAGTAAATATCAAGATCAGATAGTATTCTTGAGAGTTATTCAAGAACAGTGTTAAGATCCATCTTCGATCTGTGTTCTTGAGATTTAGAAGAAGTTGAAGAGCAATTGTGGGTGCTGCACAAATCTGGGATCATCTCCGCAAGATGGCTTCAAATTTTGGTATTGAGAAGTTTGATGGAAAGGGAGATTTTTCCCTGTGGAAGCGGAAGATCAAGGCAGTTCTAGTGCAACAGAAAGTGGACTTGGCTATTGGAGAAGATGATGCTTTTCCAACAAGTGTCATGGAGGACCAGCGGATTGAAATAAAGAAGATGGTATACAACACCATCTTCTTGCACATGTTAGATAATGTCACAAGGGAGTGCGGAGACTTGAAAGATCTAGCTGAAATATGGCAGAAACAACCAAGAGTCTCCCTAATAAGAGGTATCTTCATAAACGAATCTTTGCTTTTAAATTTAATCCTAAGAAAGTGTTGCAAGATAATCTTGATGCCAAGATGAGGAGTGCATCAAGTGGAAGAAGACTGTTCATTAAAAGAAAGCCAGCAACTCGGTATGGCAGCAACAATTGCTACTACCAGGACAGTGGTAGAGGAGAGAGCCATGGGAGAGTGCACAGCAACATACATGGCTACTACTGGGACAAAGTTAGAGGAGAGAGCCATGGGAGAGTGCACAGCAACATGCATGGCTACTACCGGGATAGAGGTAGAGGAGAAAGCCATAGGAGATGTTTCTATTGCCATAAAGAGGGTCATGCCAAGAAAGATTACAAGGAGAAGATGAGGCATAGAGGAAGAAGCCATACCAAGAATGGAGAGGCTTCGGTTGCTGATGAGAGTCATAAAATGCATCGTTACAGTACTTAATTGTTAGCCTTTTAGGGTTGATCTAGGTTTGATTTCACTTTTATACCTTAACAACTCTAAAGTGTCATTCTTGGATCATTGGTCTATTTTGATGCATTTTCAGGTACTTTAAGTTCAAAAGAGATGGAAAAGCTATCATTGCTTGAAGTACAATGACTCGATGAACACCGAAGTGAAGGTTCACAAGCACTTGGAAAGGAGTTTCACTAAATTGCTAGAAATGCCCGTACAGATCAATCACCTTTGCAAATTAAACTGTATTGATGCAAGAAGAACCAAGAGATGAACCATATCTGCTTAGAAAGATTGGGAAGTCTATTTTCTAGAGAATTTCACGGCTCGTCAAAATGATTTTTCTAGAGAAAGTTATGGCAGTTTTAGTAGACAAAGGTCAAGCCTCCAGCATAGCACCCAAAAGAACCGAGAAAGAAACATCAGTGAGAGGTGCACCGCCCACTAAGGAGAGGTACACCCTCCAGCATTGAGAAGAAAATCCAAGAGTGAGAGGTGCACCCTCCAGTATTGAGAAGAAGAAGCTTCAGTGAGAGGTGCACCGCCCACTAAGGAAAGGTGCACCCTCCAGCCTTGAGAAGAAAAACCAAGAGTGAGAAGGGCACCACCCAATGACCAGCACTGCACCGGCCAGAACCACATCCCTTGCACCCCTGCTAGCACCGCAATGTGGATAGGACAACATCGCACCCTCCAGCAAGCACACTCTCGGACCAAAGTGAGCGCCGAGGTGCCCAGAAGAGAGAGGTGCGGCGCGCACATGGTCTCCTGACCTAATTAGGACTTCTAAGTGACAATTTTGAACCCACAAATACCCTTAAACCCCTATACTATAAATAGATCACTTAGTGTTGAAGAAGGGGCATTCAAAAAATCAATCAAGATGAGGAAACTCTAAGAAGCATCCTCATTCTCCTCCATCAAAGTGTTCAGCCATGAGTTCCATGGCGAACTAATCTCCAAGCAAGGCGAAGGGATGAATCCCTAGGTTTTGTTGTTCTTTAATTCCTTTATTAGTTCAGTTGTAATGGGGATTTATTGTCAAATATTGTTATGACTTATTCTTTAATCTAATTAGAAGATTTCCTTTCAATCCGATGATTGTATCTTTCTCTTTGATATAAGTTTAGTCATGTTTTCCTCTTTCTCATGTCAAGGTTATTTGGATATGATTGAGTCCGGTAGGCTTATTCTCTAGGGTTGTCCATTACTGCAATATTATCGTTAAAGATACATTGTCGTTTCTTGATAACTCTATAGTTTAGGCCATATGTGTTAAACAAATAAAGAAGAGTAAGTCATATCAATTACATTAGAGTTTGTATATGAGCTTTAATTGAATATCCACCGATTGCTTGTTTGGGATGTGAAACTTGCAATCGAGATAAAGACAACTGAATTAAGATTGGAATAAAGGTAACTAGCCTAGGGAGGACTCCCGGAACCTTGTTGTTACTCTATTATTATTAATCACAACTTATTACATATTTTGCTCTCAATTACTTCATTATCATATATTCTTACTCGATCTTATTGTTCGTGTTTAGGTCTACATCTTCTCTTATATTTAACATTGTTTCCCTGTGGAATCGACACCGCAAAGCTGTGCTACAACTACCACATTACTCTTTGGGCGTAATCAAATTTTGGCGTTGTTGCCGGGGAAACGAGCTTACTTACAAGAAGATTGTCAACCCTAAACCAAACAGTACTATCGTTCCCTTCTTTAAATTTTTTAAATTTTGTTTTTATCTATCACTTTTAAAAACTCAATTGGTGTATGCTTAGACTGAGAGATTCGCGAGGGAGATTCATTAAGGGACCCGAATTAGAAACACCTTTCCCTTCCATGTCCGTTAGTGAGACCTCGCCTAGATCAAACCCTAGTGTACACGCAACTGAAAATATAGAAAATTTTGTTAACATGGCTGAAAACCCTAATGAAAATGTTGCTAGGACATTTTTAAAAGTATCAATTGATAAAACGATTTTTTAATACAATTATTTATTTTTTATATAAGTTTAATCACCATCATGCGTAATGTTTCCAGCCAACACTCGCCATCAAGATTTTAAAATAGGGATGATACAATTACTCCCTACTTTTCATGGCTTGGAAAACGAAAACCCCTATGTGCACATTAGAGAATTTGAGGAAGTAGTTGCGACTTTTCATAGTCAAGATGCAACTGATGATATCGTGAGACTCAAGTTTTTTCCTTTTTCCGTGAAGGATAAAGCTAAGAGTTGGTTATACTCGCTGAGACCACAATCAATTGGATCATGGAATGAGATGACCCAAGTCTTTTTTAATAAATACTTCCCTCAACATAAGACTAATGCATTAAAAAGACAAATCTCCACCTTTGCACAAAAGGAAAATGAGACTTTCTATCAGTCTTGGGAGAAATTTAAAGAGCTATTAAGTATGTTTCCACATCATGGGTATGAAAATTGGCGTTTAGTGAGCTATTTCTATAAGGGTCTTACCTATAGAGAGCGCTAATTTGTAGAGATGATGTGTAATGGTAAGTTTCTACAAAAAGACCCTGATGAGGCTATTGAGTACCTCAATGAGCTTGCTGAAAAAGCTCACACATGGACTGGACCTAGTGCTACTGAAAGCACAAATAGGTCACGACCTATAGGGAACCCTAGTGGTGGAGGAATCTACCATCTTAGGGAAGAGGATAAGCTTAAGGCCAAGGTCGAGATGCTTACTAGGGAGTTAGAGGCATTAAAAACTAAAAAACCAACACACATGGTTAATCAAGCCGAACCTTTAGAACCATATTTTGTGTGTGGCGGGGTTGACCATCCTACCCAAGATTGCCCCACATTTGTTGAAATAAGAGGGCTGTACGATGAACAATGTAATGCCTTAGGAATGTACAAGAAGCCTCCAGCACCCTTCTCTAACACTTACAATCCAGGGTGGCGAAATCACCCCAACTTCAACTGGAAATCTAAAAATCAGCAGCATGCACAACCCCCTAGATCATACCCAGCACCTTATCATGCACCCTCATCCTCTAGGAACTCTTTAGAAGACACCTTACATGCTTTTATAGAAGTACAAGGTAAGAAAAATCAAATGTGTGAGGCTTTAATTACACAAGTGGTTGAGGAAAACAAAGAAATAAGGAGCCAAGTGTCTAAATTAATGGGCTCCTTGAGTTCCCTTCCCAAGCTCAGTCCGTACCTCACGGTCAACATATAGCACAAGAAAATTTGAAAGATGTAAATGCCATTGTGACCCAAAGTAGTAAGTCACTACACATCCCATCAATGAATAATCCCGAGGATGTGAGAAAGGGTCAAACTAGTAATGAAGCCGAGTTGCCTAAAGACCCTGAAGTGACCAAAAGTCCTATTAAGGCCCCATTCCCTCAAACCTTAAAGTCCAACAAGAAAAATTTCGAAATTAATAATGAAATCCTTGAGAACTTAAGGCAAGTGAAACTTAATCTCCCTCTTTTGCATGTAATTAAATAAGTCCTTACCTATGCAAAAGTTCTCAAGGATTTATGCACAATTAAGAGGAAACACCATGTCAATAAAAAAACTTTCCTAACTGAGCAAGTTAATGCATTAATTGAGCAAAGAATTCCCCTAAAATACAAAGATCCAGGCTGTCCTACCATTGCTTGCAGCATTGGAAATCATGAGGTTGGACAAGCTTTGCTAGATTTAGGAGCTAGTGTAAACCTGATGTCGTTCTCCATTTACTTACAGCTGGGGTTAGGAGAAATCAAACCAACCGGCGTGGTATTGCAATTGGCTGACAGATCAGTCAAAGTACCCCGAGGTGTGGTAGAGGATGTTTTGATTTAAATTAATAAATTTTATTATCCTGTTGATTTCTTAATTCTTGATACTACTTCTGCTGTTGACACTAACTCTAAAATCCCTTTGATTTTTGGTAAACCTTTTCTTGCTACTGTAAATACTCTAATAAATTGTAGGAATGGACTCATGAAGCTGTCCTTTGGAAACATGACCCTTGAAGTAAATATTTTCAATGTTGCAAAACAGCCCGAAGATGAGGACGAAAACCACCAGCTTTACATGATCGAGTCACTCATCAATGAGGGAGTCTCTTTAACTCATGATTATGATCCTCTTGAAAATTTTCTTGTTAATTCTGAGATAGATTTATTTGACAATAAAACTGATGTAATTGATATCTGTGTTGTTTTTGACAAATCTCAGAATTATGGCAATCGGGCATGGCAACCAAGGTTTGAGGAGCTACCTGAAAGAAGTAAGATAGAAGTCCCCTCAAGTGTGGAAGCAACTAAATTTGAATTGAAGCCACTACCTAAGGGTATAAAACACGCCTTTCTCGGTCCAGGTGATACCTTTCCTATTATTATTTCTTCTGAATTATCTGAGACCCAAGGTAAGAGATTAATTCAAACTTTAAATGCACACAAATTAGACTTAGGATGGAGCATGGCTAATTTAAAAGGAATTAGTCCCCTGATCTGCTCCCATAAAATAAATTTGGATGAAGGAACTAGTCCGAGTGTTCGGATTAACAAGAAAATTGAGGATACTAGAGATGGCTGGGTCTTTAAAGTAAATGGTCAACAACTTAAGATCTTAATCAATAGACAAGATCTGAAAGTGAAAGACATTCCGCTTATGGATCCGGTCTATTCACCTTGACCACACAACAAAAGTATGTTTTTATTTTATTTTATTTTTGTTCTATTTTTAATTAATTCAATCTTAATTATTAGTTTTTAGTTTAATTTAGATTTTTAGGATTATTTTTTTTTTCATTATTTTCTTGGTGACTTTATTTTTCTGGTGAGAAACAGCCCAGCCAGCACCGCAATTCATCTGGTGGTGCACAATCTTCAGCACTTGTGCACTTGTGCTTACATAGGGAGTTTCCTTTACTTTCTCTTTTACACTGAGGATAATGCACCTTTTAAGTTAGGGGTGGAGGAAACATATTTCTTTTTCATTAAATTGCTTGGGGTTACTTTCCCTTACCTTTTGTTTTTAGCATGCTTTGTGTTAGCCTTGGATGTAATTCACATGTCAATGATATGAGCCTAATTAAGATAGCATATAGTGTTTAGAAGTAGTTAAATCTTATTTTGGTTTGAGAATAATTTAAGTATCAATCTTAACTTGGTTTGAGACTCTAGTTTGCGGTAAGATTGTATGATTAATCTAAAGCATTTAGAGAAGTTTTATGTGTGATTGTTTTGTGAATACTTTTGCGGCCTCGAAAAGCTTTAGAAATTATTTAATAATCACTTGAGGCAAATTCCTAGAAGGCACACTACTTAGGATATGATATAGGCCATTTTTGAACCGGTTGAGCCTTTCAAACCTATCCTTGCAATATATATCACTAGTCACCTATTTGAACCTTTTTCTTGAAAAATAATTTGAGCCTTGCTTCTTTCAAAAAAGCCCATTTACTTACCATCATGAGCCTAAAAATATTTTATCCTTACCTTCCTTTTAAAAGAACTTAGTTGTACACATTGTTGAGAAGCACTAAAGAGGAGTAAGGATGGAAATATGAAAAACCATAACCCAAGTATATTAAAGAAGATAAGTTGGGGGTTGTAGGAAAGAAAAGAAAAAGAAAATGAGAAAAAAAGGAGGTGAATGGGTATTTTCCAAAAGCATAAAAGAAAACAAAAAAAGAGAAGAAGTATAGCAAAGAAAGAAGAAAAAGAAAAGAAAAGTGATGACTTATCAAGAGATATGCTCTTATAAAAAAATTGGTTGAAAGAGTTGAGCATTGAAATAAAGTTATCTAGTGCTTAAAAGTGGTTGTGTTTAAAGCTAAGACATTAAATTCTTTCACTTGCAAATCCTTCCTGTTCTTCCTTAACCTTTACCTTGGCCTAACATTATAAGCTTATTAAAGACCTATTGATCCAATGAAGTGTGAATTTTCTACAATAGTGGAGAATGATTTCAAAAATAAGCCTATGGAGCTTGTTTTTGGGATTGATGCCACACAAATTAATTTTTAGAGGCCAAGACTTGTATTCATGAATGTTATGCATAAAATCATCCGAGTGTTCGGATTAATGGATTCTGGTAAGATTGATGATAAGAGTCGATAAGAATTTTAAGATTAATGCATGGATTTTTTTGGACTTAAGTGATATTTCACGATT
Organism: Bretschneidera sinensis; assembly: GCA_023935145.1. Taxonomy (NCBI): domain Eukaryota; kingdom Viridiplantae; phylum Streptophyta; class Magnoliopsida; order Brassicales; family Akaniaceae; genus Bretschneidera; species Bretschneidera sinensis. The sequence goes on from CM043704.1 coordinate 14,681,946, forward strand.
CTATGTGCTGCGTATGTTATGTGCAATTTCTGAGACAAAAATGTGAATTACTCCTTGTTTAACACTAGCATTGCTTCACTTTGTTTTGATTTCTACCTTAGAATTCATCTCTTATTTTTACTTGAATTGCTAGGGACTAGCAATAAGCTAGTTGGGGTTGTGATGAGAGTCATAAAATGCATCTTTACAGTACTTAATTGTTAGCCTTTTAGGGTTAATCTAGGTTTGAATTGCACTTTTATACCTTAACAACTCTAAAGTGTCATTCTTGGATCATTGATCAATTTCGATGCATTTTCATGTACTTTAAGTTCAAAAGAGATGGAAAAGCTATCATTGCTTGAAGTACAATGACTCGATGAACACCAGAGTGAAGGTTCACAAGCACTTGGAAAGGAGTTTCACTAAATTGCCAGAAGTGCCCGTACAGATCAATCAGCTTTGCAAATTAAACTGTATTGATGCAAGAAGAACCAGGAGATAAGCCATATATGCTTAGAAAGATTCAGAAGTCTATTTTCTGAAGAATTTTATGGCTTGTCTAAATGATTTTTCTAGAGAATGTTATGGCAATTTTAGTGGACAAAGGTCAGGCCTCTAGCATAGCACCTAAAAGAACCAAGAAAGAAACTTCAGTGAGAGGTGCACTGCCCACTAAGGGGAGGTGCACCCTCCAGCATTGAGAAGAAAAGCCAAGAGTGAGAGGTGAACCACCCACTAAGGAGAGGTGCACCCTCCAGTATTGAGAAGAAGAAGCTTAAGTGAGAGGTGCACCGCCCACTAAGGAGAGGCGTACCCTCCAGCCTTAAGAAGAAAAACCAAGAGTGAGAGGTACACTACCCAATGACTAGCACCGCACCAGCCAAAACCACATCCCTTGCACCCCTCCTAGCACCGCGACGTGGATAGGGCAGCACCGTACCCTCCAATAAGCACACTCTAGGACCAAAGTGAGCGCCGAGGCGCCCAGAAGAGAGAGGTGCGGCACGCACATGGTCTCCTGACCTAATTAGGACTTCTAAGTGAAAATTTTGAACCCACAAGTACCCTTGAACCCTTGTACTATAAATAGATCACTTAGGGTTGAAGAAAGGGCAATGAAAAAATCAATTAAGATCTGGAAACTCTAAGAAGCAGCCTCATTCTCCTCCATCAAAGTGTTCAGCCATGAGTTCCATGGCGAACTAATCTCCAAGCAAGGTGAAGGGATGAATCCCTAGGTTTTGTTGTTCTTTGATTCCTTTATTAGTTCAGTTGTAATGGGGATTTTTTGTCAAATATTGTTACAACTTATTCTTTAATCTAATTAGAAGATTTCCTTGCAATCCGGTGATTATATCTTTCTCTTTGATATAAGTTTAGTCATGCTTCTCTCATGTCAAGGTTGTTTGGATATCATTGAGTCTGGTAGGCTTATTATCTCACTTGTCGTTAAAGATACATTGTTGTTTCTTGATAACTCTATAGTTTAGGCCATATGTGTTTAACAAATAAAGATAAGTAAGTCATATCAATTACATTAGGGTTTGTATATGAGCTTTAATTGAATATCCACCGATTGCTTGTTTGGGATGTGAAACTTGCAACCGAGATAAAGACAACTGAATTAAGATTGGAATAAAGGCAACGAGCCTAGGGAGGACTATCGGAACCTTGTTGTTACTCTATTATTATTAATCACAACTTATTACATATTTTGATCTCAATTACTTCATTATCATATATTCTCACTCGATCATATTGTTCGTGTTTAGGTCTACATCTTCTCTTATAGTTAACATTGTTTCCCTGTGGAATCGACACCCCAAAGCTATGCTACAACTACCGCATTACTCTTTGGGCGTAATCAGTTGCTAAGATAGAACAACAAGATGGTGATGTTCTTGTTGTGTGCTCGGATATGAGCAAGGGGCAAGAAGGCAGCGAGAAATGGATCTTGGATACCTGGTGCACTCATCACATGTGCCCTCACCAGGATTGGTTCAAGAATTTCAAGGAAACCAATGATGAAAAGGTTTTCTTGGGTTACGATATTTCTTACCAAGTGAGGGGCATGGGAGACATCCAGGTAAGGATGTTTGATGGAATGACAAGGCTGCTGGAGAATGTGAGGTATCTCTCGGATTTGAGGAGGAATTTGATCTCATTTGGGTAGCTGGATTCCATGGGATACACATGCAAGATAGAGGGAGGAAAGATCAAGGTAGCTAAGGGATCTTTGGTAGTGATCAAAGTAACAAGAAACGATGAACTCTATGAGATGATCGGAGAGACAAAAATCAATGATCAAGCAACAAGCTTGATGGCTGAGATGGATAAGGCAGCTCTTTGGCACACTTACTTGGGACATATGAGCGAAAAGGGCCTGCAAGTTCTTAGCAAGGATGGTCTACTTGGTGGAGACAAAGTAGAGAAACTTGATTTCTGTGAGTGTTGTGTTCTTGGGATGCAACATCGGGTCAGCTTTAACACCGGAGTGCACAAGTCCAAGGGAATTCTTGACTATATTCATTCGGACCTTTGGGGATCAGCAAGAACACCAACACAGGGAGGTAACTTTTACTTTTTGTCTTTAATTGATGATTATTCAAGAAAAGTGTGGGCTTATTTTCTTAGGAATAAATCAGATGCCTTGAATAAATTAATGGTGTGGACAGGGCTGGTAGAGACTCAAATGGGCAGGTTAGTTAAGGGGATAATAACCGATAATGGCTTAGAAATTTTTAACCAAGAACTTGATCAATTTTGTAGGTTAAATGGGATTCTAAGACATAGAACGATTATGAAAATCCCTCAGCAAATTGGAGTTGCTGAGAGGATGAGTAAGACCCTTATAGAAAAGGTTAGGTGCATGTTAGATGGATCCGGATTACCCAAATGTTTTTGGGGGGAAGCGGTGTCTACTGCTGCGTATTTGGTTAATAGATCACCCTCTAGGGTTGTGTATCATAAGACTCCCGAGGAGATGTGGAGTGAAAAACCCCCTGAGTTGGACAACCTTAGGACTTTTGGTTGTGCTGTGTTTGCACATCAAAAGGATGATGACCTTAGCCCAGGATCTAAAAAATGTCTGTTTCTAGGATATGGGGAAGGGATTAAGGGGTATAGGTTGTGGTCCTTAGAGAAAGAAGGATTGAGACTCATAATAAATAGAGATGTTACTTTTAATGAATTTTTATTTCCCTATTTGGAGAAAACTAACCCTGCAGAGGCTAGTGAGCAAACCAGTTCGGTATTTGCGAAGCATAGCATCAAGGAGAATTTGGTTCAGGTAGAGCAATGAAGGCAAGAGGGTTCGGACCAGGTAGAGCCCATTGATGAATGCCAAGCTCAGGACACTCATGAGGAGGCTGAACTGAAAGAGGATGATGCAGGGAGTCGGAAGGACTATCAACTCACAAGACACCGAGAAAGAACGCTGGTCGGACCACCTTCAAGATATGGTTTTAGGAATGCTGTGGATGCAACAGCTCCTTGGACAGAAGGAGAGATGAGTGAACAAGAGACTTACATTGATGCCATAGGATGTAGGGATTTGCCAAGATGGAAGCTAGCTATGGAGGAAGAAATGGATTCTTTGAGGAATAATAACTTCTGGGAATTGGTGCACATTCTGGGAAAACAGAGAGTTGTGGATTGTAAATGGACTTACAAGATCGAAGAAGGGTACCCTCTAGGAGATGAAGTCCGGAACAAGGCTAGGCTAATGATGAATGGGTTCACGAGAAGAAAAGACATAGGTTTCACAGAAACGTTCTCACCTGGACACAAGGTGGAGAAAATGGTGAGCATCCTCATCTATGTCATTGATGTGCTGTTGGTTTGGAACAGCAGGGAGAGGATTGAAAGGTTTACATCTCAACTTAGTGAGGAGTTTGAGAGGAAGGATCTCAGCCTTATACAAAAGATCCTTGAGATGAGAAGAATTCGGGAAAGGGAGAGAAATGCGTTGAAGGTTTCTCGGTCTTCTATGGAAGATGGTAAACCAGTGAAGGTTCCCCTTGCTGATCATTTCAATTTCTCTAGTGAACAATGTCTTGGAATGGATGCTGAGAAGAAGAAAATGGTAAAGGTCCTTTACTCTAGTGCGGTTGGACCAGTCATGTCCATGATGGTGAGTACTAGACCCGACATTTCTCAAGCAATGGGTGTTCTCAGTAGATGTGCGAGTAATCCCGAAAAAGAGCTTTAGCTTGGGATGAAGTGGTTGCTGAGGTATTGGAAGGCTCAGTTGCAGCCGATGGTAGCACTCTCAACAACAGAAGCATAATACATACTGGCTTCGGAAGCCATAAAGGAGACTATGTGGTGCAAAGGGTTGTTGAACGAGTGGGTCGTCCTAAAAGAGCAAGTGGTGGTGTCTTCAGATAAAATGGCCATGAAAGAAAGTCCTACAGATTTAGGTACCAAGGTTCTCCCTCTAAGAAGGTTCAATCATTGCCTTGAACTTCTTAGGAATGGAGTCGGTTGATTGATGACTCAAGATTCGTTTGGATCCTGAAGTTCTCTGCACAATGGTTTGGGTTTAAACACTTAGACAAAGGTAGAGATTGTTGATATTTTTCTAAGGTTTAAACAAGGTTGGAAGAATAAATTTCAGCATGTTAAAGGAGCGCACATAAGTGTGCGCATCAATTTAGGTGTGTGTGCACACCTCTATTCAGCAAGACAAAAAAAAGTGTGCACAGTATAAGGAGGTCTAGCTTCAATATGCACTACAACCCTCCTTCTCCTAGGCTGTAATACGTAGCAAGGGAGGTGTTGGAGGAGAGTCAAGGTCGCAGCACCCCCTCCCCAAGGCCGCGGCACCCAGAAGCTTGAAGAAAGGTGGTTCAGCCTAGGCTACAACGCCCCCTGTTCAATGCCTAGGCGCTAGGCACACTGATACACATATGGACAGCTTGTTTCAGCCTCTTGTAGAGCGCAAAGACACAGACATACAAGAGGGACTCATTGTAGAGAGGCTGGTTGTAAAGAAGAGAGAGTAATATAGATAGAGAGCATTGTAATAGTTCTATCACTTTTTTGTTCTCTTCTTGATTTCTTTAAGAACTTGAGCTTCTTGAAGAGGGTTGCTGGATTGTAAAGAACCATTGATTTAGTGCAGAGAGTTTGGAGGAACTCACGGGGACGTAGGCTATTGCCGAACCTCGATAACAATTGCTTGTCTTCTTTCTTGCTTTGGTTGCAGTATCTTTTCTTTACAAGTTATTCTAGACTTGAGTGTTTGGAAGATCACCACCTGGGCATCTTGTCAAGGTAATTTCCAATAGGCTCTTATAGGGATGGTGGAGGACCTATAGCCTTTTTCTCTTTCATTTTAGTTTGCTTAACTTCGAGGGACACTGACGTGGATGTTTTTTTAGGTGAGCATAGCCTCGAGCGTGTTCTCTCGTCATTACTTTGACCTCGATCAAAAGTTGGCAGATGCACGCCAATTAAACCAGAAGCTACAAGATCTCCTCACTAAGAACGTCATTGAGATCGGGGGCCTAAAGGCCAGTCTAATCGAGGTTGAGAAGGCTAAAGTTCTCGCTATGGATTAGCTATAGGCAGTCAAGATTGAGAGGGATGCGGCTAGGGCCATATCGGAGAAGCTTGCTATAGAGAGAGAAGTTGTAGTGAAGAAAGCCATGGAGAGAGCTGTGGTGGCTTTATAGAGTTTGTATACTTCGAGAAGGCCAAAAAGAAGGTGGCCAAAGCTTCCCAAGGCAAGAATTCTCTATGCTTGACCTCTCCGATGATGAGACTACGATCGTAGCAAAGGCCAGCAAGACCATGGAAGAGGGGGAGAAGGTGGATACTCGGGCTCGTGGTGTTGAGGAGGAAGAGGCCGAGGAGTAGCGAGTTACAATTTCATTTTTTTTATGTATGCTAAGCCATTAGTGCTTTTGTGTAAAAAAAAATTAAATCAATGAAGTGTGCTTTTTCCTTTCATCGTTTCTTGTATATCTAATGCCTTTTTTAGTCTTTCTTGTTCTTGTGCGATGCTTTATCCTTTTGTATTTTATTTTCTTATTATTTTCCTTGTTACTTGTGTTTGATTTTTGAAATGAATGAAGAGTCTGAGGAAGAAGAGCTTAAGGCTTTTTCTTTGGTTTACCTGCAAGTAGGAAGGAACTCAGAGTCCTTACTAAAAAACAAGGAAGAATCCGAGGAGAAAGAGCTTAGAGCCTTCTCCTCGGTCTTCATCTAAGTAGAATGTGCTCAAGGCCTTTTACTTTAAAAACAAGGATGAAGAGATTAGGGCCTTCTCCTTGGTCATCATTTAAGTAGGAAGTACTCAAATTCCTTACTTAAAAATAAGGAGGAATCCAAGGAGGAAAAGCTTAGGGCCTTCTCCTCAGTCTTCATCAAAGTAGAAAGAACTTAGAGTCTTTACAAAAAAAAAATAAGGAGGAATCTAAGGAGGAACAGCACAAGGCCTTTTTCTCGGTCTTCATCTAAGTAGAAGGTGCTTGGGGCCCTTTGCTTTTTAATGTAATAGTGACCAAAGAATTAAGCTAACTTTTTATTCATAATATTTGAAAATTATATAGATGAGTAAGAGGATCTCAACTGATAAAACTTGCGAAGATTTTCAGCATTCGAAGTCCAAGCTATTGGTTTCCCATCGAGATCTTCAAGTTTGAACGTTCCAGCTCGACAGACTCTTTTGATTCGATAAGGTCCTTCCTAGTTTAGGATGAGCTTTCATGTCTCTTGAGGATAAGAGACTTCATTCTTTATGAGAACCAGATCATGTAACATGAATATCCTTTCTCTGACTGAAGAGTTATAATACCTTGATACCCTCTAGTGATAGGCAGCTAGCTTGATCTGGTACCTATCTCCTGCTTCATCAATTAGATCGACATTCATCTTAAAGGTTTCTTCATTGATGGTTTCACTAAAGCTCTATACCCTCATTGATGGTGTTCCTATCTCGAGTGGGATAATAGCTTTTAAGCAATAAGATAAGAATAATGGGGTTTCCCTAGTAGGAGTTCATGTAGTCATTTGGTATGTCCAAAGGACATTCGATACCTTGGAGGAGAGTTCTATTTGTCACTTCGTCTTGCTCATTAACTTGGGATTGCCTACTAAGGAGAATCGATCCTCAATCTCAAGGTCTTGGTGCGAGGACTGAAATCGAGAGTTTTCAAATTGTTTACCATTATCGATGATGAGTATCACCGGTGTACCGTATTGATATACAATCGACTTCCATACGAACTCTTAAGTCTGATAGTCAATGATGCTGGCAAGAGGCTCAGCCATTGTCCAATACAGTGTACTTTTTAGAGGTGGAGAAACCTCAAGACTTCAACACAGTGTTAGGAGAGGACTTGGTGGTGGAGTGACTATGAGCTGGTTTGTTGAGATTCAAGTGCCTTGTTGGCCGAGGGATTTGTTGCGCTGGAGGTGGAGGTGAAAGAGAATCAACTTGCCCCTTGAGTCTAGCGACTAAATTTGTTACTAACTGAGTAAGCTCAAAGAATTTCTCTTGGGTAACTGGTGCAGCCAGGTTTCGTTCAATGGGTCATTCTGGACTTTCTTGGATGCCAGGGTCAACCGGGTTGGACTGAGAGGGCTGCTCGTGCCTGGTTCATGCATCAAATGGATCACTAGGGTTTTGATCAGAGGTGACAAGTTCTGAAATGATAAGGTGTCATAAGCCAGACTGTTGGCTGCGAGTAAAAGCCTAGGTGGCTACTGAACTGGGACTGGTGGTCTTCTTAGCGATATTTTGGGTGGCATCGTGATAAATGGGTTCTTTTTCACTTCAAAAGATAAGAATTTTCTATGAACGACTCTAATATGTTGATGTCAAAAATCTGCCTGGAATTCAAATGGTTAGAGAACGGAACCTGCTCGCACAAAGACCAAATAAACTCTAAGAAGTCACCGAAAGACCGAAAGGCTTGTGCCTCGGGGGGACTCTTTGATGCCTAAGTTAGTATAGGTCTTAAATAAAATCTGCTGAAAGTAAAGAGAATGTTTTGTGGTGTAGATTCTGAATGAATACCTTTGATGGTGAGAACCCCCTTATATAGTGCTTTAAAGTAGAATATAATTAGGAGACTGATTAATCATGTTAAGTATCATGATAGGACTGGTACTCCCATAGGTTGGGATATCCTAATAAGACCAATTTATCAATAAGTATGAGATTGATCCACAAGTTAGATTTAAATGATGTTTGGTTTATCCATATTGTGGACTAACATTAGGACTTTGAAGTGAATTTACCATTATACCATTATCCAGGTGTAACTCTTTGATTGGTCAGTCTATTTGGTTTATGGGATTCCCACTTTGTCCTTTGCGAGTGCCAGGTGTCATCATGACATTAGATAGGGAACTTTTTCCTTGAATTTACTATTTTACCCTTGGCAGACGACATGTGTCATTGTATAATTGGATGGGGAATTTTCCCCTACAATACCAAGTCATCGTATGTGAAAGAGATTACCTGCTCGGTTTTGACCCTTTTATATGGTCCACTTATAGCAGCTACCGATCAAACATAGGCTTTCCTGGCTTGAGATGTCCTTCTCCCGCTAGTCCTTTGTAAATTGTTTGGATAGTGCCTGTCACTACGGTTGTGTGAATTTTGTCATTGAAGCGCCTATCACCCTATCTGTATTCTTTCGAACTCTTTCTTGGAATTTGATTCCTCCAAGGAATTGGATTCATCTAAGGATTTCGTCTCAGACTTTACTAAGAGTCTTGTCCGAGGTTTCGCTGCTCAAAACTTCGCCTGCAAGGGCATTCAAGACTTCAACTCGGAGGATCTTTGCTACGAAGGCCAATGAACTCTTTTAGGTATCCTCGATGGATGAGGGACTCGATTTGGTTCTTCAATGCTTGACATTTTTCGGTATCATATGCATGATCCTTGTGAAACCTACACCATTTAGATTGGTCTATTTCATCACTGGAGTACTCGGATCTTGGGGACCAACGGAGAATATCACGGTTCTGGATGTTCATTAGTATATTAGACTTAGGCGTATTCAATGGGGTATAACTATCATATTGTCGAGGTTTCTTCGATGAGTGGTTAATTACCTTTGTGACTTCTTTCTTCCTTTTTTCTCTCCCCAATTCACTTTCACTTCGGAATGCTTGATCTTCCTTAACCAATATGAACTCTTCGGCCCTGGCAAGGATCTGGTTGACACCTAACTTAATTTTAATTATAACAAAACTAATTTGAGTTGATCTACCCAAATTGTCTAAGTGTTTAAAATGTTTAAGGATTTTGAATAAAGACGAACGAACCTCAAGAGAAGAATATGAAGAACAAGATTAGAAGCTCCTAGGTAGTATTTCTATTGTAAATTTCTCTCTCAAATATATAACTTTACTTATGGATCAAAAGTTTACAAAATGTTTTAGAAAAATCTTTTAAATTTGATCTTAAATTTATAAGTTTAGTTAAAATAAGAAAAAGATAGGCTATTTTAATATGCTCAATCGACTGAATGAACAGTTCAGTTGATTGAATAAAGGACAAAAAGTGATACTCTTTGATTCAATCGGCTGAATGAATGGTTCAGGTGACTGAAAGAAGGTCAAACTTTTTGGCTTATGACTCAATAGACTGTATGGATCAACTAGTAGACTGAATGAGGGACATAGAGTTCCATCCCTTTGGTCTAGTTGTTAGACGTTTATCTACCTAAATTAATAAGCAAATAATCATACTTGTTTTACTTGCAAGTGCACAAGGTCTATGGTAGCATAGTGTGCAAGTGCGAGATTATTTCCACAGGGATTGGTCAATTTTAATTTAGAATTTAATGTTTCGAAGTGATTGTTGATTGTGAGTTAATGATAATAAGAATATAGGACTACGATATCCACAACTAATTATACTTTCCCACTAAGTAAGGTGCCAATGCTCTAGCCTTATTATGAATATTTAATGGTTGCCAACCTACAGGCTTGGTCCACACCTTAGGCTATTGATCTCCCTATGCAACAAGTTAGGCATGGTGTATACTCTAACTTTTTTCTCTCTTAAGGGATTCAGCATGGGTGTATACTGAGTTGTTCCTTAAGAGAGCATAAAGGCTGTGGAGATCGACAACCACACGGGACCTAGGGCTTGGTCTGCTCTCGGTTTCCCGTGTTGATTAACCTGAGAATCCATTGTGAATATCTCTTGTTACTATTGTTGAACCCAGGACTCGGTCATCCAAATTGATTCAACTAACTAATCCATACCACATGCATACATTGATCAGACACACACATATGAGGAATTTAAATACAAACAGGTATTAATCAAGTTAAACATTCTAACATGGCTATAGGCAAAGGTAATCAATGAATAATTATGTGGAAAAGCATAACTAGAGCTTCAATCAAGCCCTATAAGAGTTTAGTTACACATGCTAGTTAAACTAAACATTATAACCATAATGAAACAAAAATAGAAAAATAAAACTTGAAGAAGACTCGGGAGATGAGTCGTCAATTCCTCTCCTAAGCTTGCAACTTCAAGTCTAAAACAAAAGGTCTAGTTTCTGTGCTTTACAGGGCTATATATAAGGCTCTAAGGGTGCCCCGAAACCCTAATTTCCTATTTGAGATCCGGAGACTTCTTTCCATAACTGGCTGTGCCACCTCTGGAGTGTTTGCGCTCGAGCGCATGTATGGGCTCGAGCCTTCTATAAGTGCGCTCATGTGCTAGCGTACTCGATCACAAGGGAGGTGCATTCGAGCGCACCTTGCTGGATTGCAGAACTTTACTTTTTTACTCCTTAGAGCTCCAAAATGTCATCTTTTTGTCAAAGCCCTATGAAAAACACATAAAACATGAAAATAAAATAAAATCTACTAAAATAGATAATCAAAGAGCCTAACAAGCGTAAATTAAGGGGCTTAAATATGACTATTTAAGCACTTATCACACCCCCAAACTTACATATTGCTAGTCTCTTAGCAATACAAAATGAAAGAGTATGTTAAAACAAAATTTAAAGATAAATTCATTTTCATGATATTCAAAAATTTTGGTTGTGCATAAAACCATGATAACCGTTCATAAGTAAGCTTATAATAAAAACACAATTTTTTATATTGAAAAAGGATTTTTAAAAGCTTATGTTACTTACCTAAGATTGGCTTAAGGCATCGCAAGTTTGATTTGTGTGTGATGAATTAGCACATATAAGATAGGGATTCCACATAAATTTAGTGTATAGTGTTTCGGTGTCCAAACCTTCACCGAATTCCTTATCAAAATGAACAAAAATGGTATAATGCTTGCTTCCTTTTTTTTTTCTTTTATCATGCGATCTTTGCCATGTTGAGTTCCATCGAGCTTTCTAATTGACCCTTGTAACGAGCGTTTCGCCAATGACTCCCAAACAAGATGGTTTAGGGCATTAGGTTTAAAGACACCTAAGGGCTTACTAACTCGAGTCAAAAAGGCTACGGAACTAATAGGTTTTAATGCTTCCTAGTGAAATTCCCACCTTTTGACGTGAATACTCACTACTTACTGAGGCATGAGGCCCAGTTACTCAGTGGAAATTTTTATCATGATCATTAAAGGCTTAATTCTCACCTTTTGATGTGAACACTCATTGCTTACTAAGGCAAGAGGTCCAGTTACTCAGTGGAAAGTTTTTAATGATCATTAGAAGCCTTTTATTATCATTTTGCATGATGGACATTTTTCTTTATTTTTCTTATGCCAAAGTGTTCTTTTAACAAGTTATCCGATTACAGTTAGGTCATAGAAACATATACAAAAGAATTATATGTCATACCCCACACAAATGCGTGCTAATGTGCTCGTGTAGATCTGGATCAAACTCGTGAATTCTTAAGTGCCTTGAGGTAGGTAACTAAACTTTGTAAAATTCCTATTACAAGACAATGTGTTCTAGATTTTAAGTTTACTAATGAAGTTTTATTATATTTTTAAATCAACCAAAACTTTTATCACCAAATGAACATGTATTTATCTTTTCTAAAAAAAAAAAAAAAAACTGGGACCTAGGGTGTGCATGCGTTCAAGTGTGTGCATGTGTCAGTGTTTGTCTCCCACTACCCCCAAACTTAATATACACATTGTCCCCAATGTTTGTGTGGCATGGAAAGATCTGACCTGGGAGATGGAGAACTAAAATTGCTTGCATTGCTCGTAACATGTCCCCAAACTTGAACTGGATGATGCACTAAGTTCCTGACAAAGAAAAATAAAAGTTGTGCCGAAAAACAAGAAATATTGATAATAAACATGTAAATATAAACATAACTAAAAGAAAAATACTATAATGAAAAGGATATGCTTTGGGGTGCCTCCTATGAGCGCTAAGTTTTATGTCTTCAGCCAAACAGGGTATCCTCTCACTGCTGAGTATCAGGTGGTGCAGTCGAAGAGGTACCAGGCACAGGAGGTAGGCGATCAAGGATGGCCTGTAGTATCGCCTCCTGCTATGTAAACTGTGCCTCCAACCCATCTATCCACTGATGGATCAAAAGGGTAACCTTACGATCCTCCCGGCGGATGTTTGAGAGCTTGCATCGGAAGAAGGATAGCTCCTCGAGAAGGTGCAAATACTCCATGGACCCCATTTCTGGCTAGTCCTCCTCCAATGTAGGGCTCACTAGTGGTTGCTCGGCCTCTATCAGATCATCTGCCATAGGCTCTGCAATTAGAATCTGCACTCGGGGTCCTCGTGGCATGTGGGACTAGCTGAGGCTCCACTGGGCCCTCCCAAAGAAAGGATGATCACTAACCGAGTCATCGATGAAGGAGCCTCCAATCTCCTTCTTCTTGAAGATATGATTGAGCCAGAAGGGGAAGGGAGACCCCAGGCATTAGTTGTGGTGGTTTGCCGGTTATGCACACTATCCCAGAACTTGTGTATCTGACTCCATATGACCGCTGGGATGGAGTACCAATGACCCCTGTGAAAGGCATAGAGAACCTGTAAAAACTGATCCCTTCTCTGTGTCTTGTGCCCCAAAGGACACAGGTTACGCTGGAGGACAGAGTCTATGAAGCATAAACAGGGAGGCAACCTCGACTGGCTCCCCGCATTGTTGTGCCGATCCGCATACTGACCCGCACATATGTCCTCTATGATGTGTGGCAGTGGAAACAAGTCTGGCTGCTCCTCCATATGGCTGTCCTCCGGAGGGGACTCATCACAGCAGTGGAGGCATGTGGCGATGTCTGTGATGGTCAGCTCTATGAATCTGCCCTGGACTGAAGAGGATAAGATCTCTGGCTTGGTGTAGTCATAGGTCAGGTTCTCATAGAAGCTGACCACAAATCCGGTGTAAGCCGTCGAACAGACCGGCTTGAATAGCTGCTTGAAGCCCCGGTTCTTGAACTCTTGGACCGCCCATCTTATGGCATCCAAACTCTTGAAGTCCTTATCTACATTAAATGTAGTCTCGAACAGTATTCACACTGCTCAAAACTGGGCTGAGATGCCTGGTGGCGGCTGCAGGAAGCTCGGGATGTGGAGGCCATGTGTGGAGAAAAATTAATGCAACTTCTGTAGTGTTTGTGCTCATGTGTAGCTGATGGTGCACTCGATAACACAAAGTGATGCACACTCAATCGCAAATTCCTAGTGCTCGATCGCTCTCACTCAGACAATGTGTCGAACAGTTTCTGTGCACCGAAAAACATGAGGCTGTGAGAATGTGCTTCAAACGTGAGCTCAACTTCTTGCAATCATCATAGACAATCCCAACACATGTAATTAGTCCAATGTAACTCTAAAATTGTGTGTGATTGTGTGTATTTGATGCGAAAGGAAAAATGAAAATAGTTGAGGTCATACCTTGTGGGTGCGGTAAGATGAGTGGGTGTGTGAGGTGATAATAGGGAAACAAAATGTGGGATGGGGATGTATTTTTGGACGGAAAATGAGATGGAGTAAGATGTTGAGACAGTTGGAGTGTTGTGAGAGCTTGGGAGGGCGAGAGTGCGATAGAGAAATAGAGGACGTGTGCTTGAGTGTAAATGAGGGAAGAAAAAGGGAAACTGTTTATAATATGCACGTGACCCCTCTGCTCCGAGTGTGCTCAAGTGCATTCGTAAAGTGTGCTTGATCGCACTTGTGCACAATTGCTTTAGTGTGATGTGCTCGTGTTGAATGGAGTGCAGGGCCAGAGGGTGCTTGAGCACATGTGGTGTGCGCTCTATCGTAAGACAAAAAATTGCTAATAGTAAAAGGGTTTAAATAAAGAAATGAACAAGGAGAAAAATAGTAACGATACAGTCATACCATCTTGTAGTGGCCTCCGTACCACTAACCTCGATAGAGGTGCTTGAGCTATATGTTATGCAAGTGGGAATTGCTCAAGCACTCTCTATAGTAGCTTCGGTGCTACTTTCTTTGAATGAGGCACTTAGAGATCACATCAGGTGGTTCCAGTGCCCTTGACAGTGGCTGCATCTTCAATCTTGGTACTTGGACAACAGAAAAGGGGAAAGTAGTGTTAGTAAGTTCAGGAGGTTCAATTGGGAGAATATACTTAATTGGAGGCTTTGGTGTGTTCTGCAGGGGTTGCATAGCTCTATTGATGTCTTTAATCACATCATCATCTACTGGCCTACTGTCCAATCTTGTGTCACCATGGGTGGGGATGGTCTCAAATAGAACGGTGTGGTGGACTTGATAACCTTTTTCAACAATACCTTGCAATAGGCTTACATTAGAATATTCATTATCATTTTTGGTTGATTCTAAGGTATTAAATACTCTGAATTCCATCTCCTCATCATTTACTTTCATAGTGACAATGCCCTTTTTTACACTAATATTTGTGTCAGCAATGATCATAAATGGTCTTCCAAAGATGATGGGGAGTTATAATGGCATATGACATTCTTCCATATCTAAGACAATAAAATCAGCAGGTAAAATAAATTTACTTACTCTTACCAAAACATCTTCAAGAATACCTCTCGGTCATTTGATGCTTCTGTCTGCCAATTGCAAAGTGATGGAGAGGTTGGTTAAAGCTCAACCAAACCTAGCGTCTCGAATACACTGTATGGCAACAGATTGACACTCGCTCTTAGATCCAATAATGCATGCTCGAAAAGCTGGTCACCTAACCTGCAAGGAATAGTAAAACTACCTGAATCTTTTAGTTTTGGTGGTAATTTTCTTAATAGCACAGCACTCATCTCTTCGGTCAAGGCTACCATCTCATGCTCCTGAAACTTCCTTTTGTTAGTGCAACAATCTTTTAAAAACTTAGCATACGCCGGAAATTGTTTAATTGCATCTAATAAAGGAATGTTTATTTCCACCTTTTTAAAGTTTCGAAAATGTCACTTAGTTTAGTCTCTTTTTTAGACTCTACTAACCTTTGAGGAAAGGGTGGAGGTGCATTTACCTTTTCTATCTCACTTACCTTAGAGGTGGATGCTTTGTTTGGAGATGCTCGTGCAGGCTCATCGATGCCTATGATCTTTCCACTTCTCAAGGTTGTCACAGCATTCAATTGTTGATGTCCCCTTGGATTAGGTATTGGTTGGGTGGGAAGCTCACCTTGTTTTCTACTACTTAGTTCCTTCGCCAATTGCCCCATTTGTACCTCTAATCCTTGAATGGCTTGATCATATTTTGCAGTGATTTGTCTCATCTTAGTCCGAAATTGCCTCATTTCTTCCATGAATTGTTCATGTGAAGTCATTAGTTGTTGCTGCTGAGATGCCAATTGCCTCACAAGACTTTCGAGGTCGTTCTTCTTTGGTTCGGGAATAGATTGAGCTGTTGGTTGGAAGTTTCTTTGGTGCCCTTGACTGTTCTGATTGTTGCTCCATGAAAAATTTGGGTGATTCCACTATCCATGGTTGTAGATGTTTGCATAAGGGTTGTTCTTAATTGTTTAGTCCAACAAAGTTTGCTTGCTCATGATCTGTAGATGAATATAAGGGACATGTATCATTATTATGATCAAATTGGGAACAAATGGCACATACCTAGAGTGGTGTAGCGGGTGGGTTAGATGAGGCATTCTAACCAACCATGGCTTTAACCAACAAGTCTAGTTTCCTCTCTACAGCAGCTATCTGAGTAGACGATCCTCCATTTAAATTTACCTCATACATACCCTTCCTTTTGGTTACATGTCTTCCTCGAGAGGAGAACTGCTGAGTGTGTTCACTTAGGGTTTTGAAAAGTTCCATCGCTTATTTGTTGCTCTTCTCCATCAGCACTCCTCCACAACCTGAATCCACAATCTTTTTGTTAGTGTCACTTAAACCTTCATAGAAAGCTTGTACCAATTCGTCTTGAGGTACGTTGTGGTTGGGAATTTGAGTAGTAGCTCGTTGAAGTGTCCCCAAGCCTCGAAGAATAGATCTCCATCTTTTTGTTGGAAGGACTGAATTTCCTTTCTCATTTGCCTCGTCTTTTGGGCTGGGAAAAACTTCCTTAAGAATTTGCTAGCCAACTCCTCCCAAGTGTGGATAGAAACTGCAGGCAAAGAATTGTACCACAGTTTAGCATTATCTTTTAAGGAAAAAGGGAAAAGAAGTAACCTTATTCTTTCTTGGTCTAAGCCTTGGATGTGCTGGAACTTGCAAAGATCGAAGATTTCTCGGAGGTGTAAGTGTGGATCCTCATTAAGTGTACCCTTAAAGTGAGTCAGTGCACTGAGTATCTGCGGAGATATATTGTAGTTTCCTTTCGCCTCAGGTTGATATGCAATGCATAATGGTTAATCAAGGTTCTGTGGGATGAAGGATTGCTTCATCGGCCTCTGCTCAGCTGGTTACTGATTGTCTATCTATTCCGCCATTGGTACTTCTTCCTCAATTCCTTCTTCTACCTCTTTCGAGTTGTCTCGAAGCCTTTGTCGGATAGTCCGCTCAAGCTCGGTATCAAGGGGAAAGAACGTCAGATGCTTGGATCGAAGCCCGTGCATGAATCTGTGGCAGTCACTTAAGTGCAGCAGTCAAACACTACTGCTCGGGTAACTCTCTGCCTCAATTGCGCTCAATCGCACAGGAGGTTGCACTCAATCGCAAGTGGCACAGAGAGCTCACCTGGAATGCTTAAAACTGAAAACAAAAAGAATTCGATTAGGGTTGTAAAATAAAAATAAGATAAAAACAGAAACTTAAAATTTTTGAGATTTTCGACAAACTAGAAATATAATGAAAAGGAAATAATGATTAAACTAAATGAAAAAGTAATTCTAAAAAGAAATTTAAGCGTAATCCCCAGCAACGGTGCAAAAATCTTATTGGACGTTTATTCACCTAAATTAATAAGCAAATAATCGTACTTGTTTTACTTGCAAGTGCACAAGATCCATGGTAGTATAGTGTGCAAGTGCGAGATCATTTCCACAAGGATTGGTCAATTTCAATTTAGAATTTAGTGTTTCAAAGTAAAAGAGAGTAATTGTTGATTGTGAGTTAATGATAATAAGAACATAGGACTACGATATCCACCACTAATTATACTTTCCGACTAAGCAAGGTGTCAATACTCTAGCTTTATTATGAATATTTAATGGTTGCTAACCTAAGGGCTTGGTCCACACCTTAGGTTATTGATCTCCCTATGCAACAAATTACGCATGGTGTATACTCTAACTCTTTCTCTCTTAAGGGATTCAGCATGGGTGTATATTGAGTTGTTCCTTAAGAGAGCATAAGGGCTATGGAGATCGGCAACCGCACGGGACCTAGGGCTTGGTCTGCTCCCGGTTTCTCGTGTTGATTAACCCGAGAATTCGGTGTGGATATCTCTTGTTACTATTGTTGAACCTAAGATTTGGTCATCCAAATTGATTCAACTAACTAATTCATACCACATGCATGCGTTGATCAGACACACACATATGAGGAATTTAAATACAAACAGGTATTAATCAAGTTAAACATTCTAACATGGCTATAGACAAAGGTAATCAATGAATAATTATGTGGAAAAGCATAACTAGGGCTTCAATCGAGCCAGATAAGAGTTTAGTTACACATGCTAGTTAAACTAAACATTATAACCATAATGAAACAAAAACAGAAAAATAAAACCCGAAGAAGACTCGAGAGATGAGTCATCAATTACTCTCCTAAGCTTGCAACTTTAAGTCTAAAACAAAAGGTCTGGTTTCTATGTTTGACAGGGCTATATATAGGGCTCTAAGGGTGCCCTGAAACCCTAATTTTCTATTTGAGATCCGAAGACTTCTTTCCATATCTGGTTGTGCCACCTCTGGAGTGTTTGTGCTCGAGCGTATACGGGCTGCGCTTGAGCGCATGTATGCGCTCGAGCCTTCTATAAGTGCGCTCATGTGCTAGTGCGCTCTATCACAAGGGTGGTGCGTTCGAGCGCACCTTGCTGGATTGCAGAACTTTACTTTTTTACTCTTTAGAGCTCCAAAATGTCATCTTTTTGTCGAAGCCCTATGAAAAACACATAAAACATGAAAATGAAATATAATCTACTAAAATATATAATCAAAGAGCCTAACAAGCGTAAATTAAGGGGCTTAAATATGACTATTTAAGCACTTATCACCAGTCGATTGAATGGTTTGTTCAGTCGACTGAATGAAAATCCCCAAAACATATTCACTTCACTTAATCGACTTAACAATGATACAGTCAACTGATGCTCGATAATAACAACTATAATTTGAATTTAAAAATGTCGTTTAGATCATTTAATGCTCCTAGATACTCCTGAATGACCATATGAGTTTAAGACTATATAAACCCATTATAAATGAGCAAACCCAAAAAATGCTAAGAACATTTAATTCATTCTTGAGCTCATTTATTATTCATTAAAGCTTTCAAAAATATTCTTAAGTCATTTTAAAGCTTTGTTCTTGAAAGAGAGATATTCTTCATTTGTAATGCATTAATTGCTATCTCTCTTGTACACTCTTTAATTCCAATCAATGTAAGAAAAAGAGTTGGTGTAACTCTAGTAGTGTTTAGGTATTAAAGACTTGTATTAACTTCCTTGGAAGAGACCCTTGTAACAGTTTGAGCAACACCCATTAAGTTGCTTGTTTAGTGGATTACTTCAAGGAGTCTCCTTAAAGAGAGTGGACATAGGGTCAGAAAGAATTCGATATTACCGAACACTATAAACCATGTTTGTAATCTCTCATCCTTTTTAATTTCAACAACATATTTATTGTTGTTCTTGTTTGATTGATTAAGTTCTTAAAACTTGTTTGTTAATTGCAAAAAGTTTTAAAACTATCAAGAAGAATGAATTAATTTTGATGAAACCTATGCCCCCTAGCTAGATTAGAAGCTATTCGTATATTGCTCTCATTTGCATGCCTTAAAAATTTTAAATTATTTCAAATGGATGTAAAAAAATGCATTTTTAAATGGTTTTATTGAAGAAGAGGTCTATGTTGAACAAACTCTTGTTTTTGAAGATCCTAACCTTCCAAACCATGTTTATAGGCTTTCTAAAATTATTTATGGGTTGAAGCAAGGTCCTAGAGCATGGTATGAAAGGTTAAGTAAATTTTTACTTGATAATGGTTTTTCAAGAGAAAAAATAGACATTACTTATTTTACAAAAACTAATAAGCATGACACTTTTATGGTTTAAATATATGTTGATGATATCATATTTGGTGTCTCTAATGAATCCATGTGTCAAGACTTTTCTAAGTGTATGTAAGGTGAGTTTGAGATTAGCATAATGGAATAGCTCAACTACTTCCTTGGACTTCAAATAAACCAAACAAAGGAAGGCATCTTCATCAACCAATCTAAGTACACAAAGGATTTGATAAAGAGATTTGGGATGGAGAATGCAAAGTCTATTTGGACTCCCATGAGAATTTTAACAAAACTCGACTTGGATGAAGGAGGTAAAAGTGTTGATGTTAAGAAATATAAAAAGTATGATAGAGGTTTTAATTTGTTTAACTACAAGTAGACCCAATATTATGTTTAATGCATACATATGTGCTAGATTCCAAGCTAATCCTAAAGAATCTCACATAATTGCCGTTAAAAGAATCTTAAGATATTTGCATGGTACTCAAAATCTAGGATAATGATATTCAAGAGATTCACCTTTTAAGCTAGTTGGGTACTCGGATGCTGATTTTGCTAGTTCTAAGTTAGATAAAAAAAGTACTAGTGGAACATGCTATTTTTTAGGTTGTATGTCAACTTCTTGGTTTTCAAAGAAACAAAATTCAATCGCACTATCAATCATCGAAGCATAATATATGGTCCCTAGTAGTTGTTGTGCACAAGTTTTATGGATAAAATAGCAACTAGAAGATTTTAGCATACGTTTTGAAAATATTCCAATTTTATATGATAACACTAGTGTTATCAATCTAACTAAGAACTCTATTCAGAATTTAAGAACTAGACACATTGAGATTATACATCACTTTATAAGAGATCATGCTCAAAAAGGAGATATCAAACTTGAATTCATTCCTATAGAACATCAAATTGCTAATATTCTTACTAAACCTTTAAATGAGGATAGATTTAGTATGATAAGAATGTTAATGGGCATGAGAAATTTTGTATTATTTGATATCTGAATGCATATACATTCATACTTTTGCATATATGCCATTGTGTGAATGAACATTGACTCTAATTTGAGGTTTTCCTAACTCAAAAATGGCTTAAAGAAACTGAGGCTTACAATTTTTCAACTTGGAGTTAAAAATCTTTCTTAAAAATTATGATCCAATTAATTGAATAGAGCATAAAGTCGATTGAATGAAAGTTGCATTCATATAGTCAGGCAAATAATATCATTAAGTCGACTAAACACTTCACAAAAATCAACCCTAACTTTTTGTCTCTCATTAAGTCGACTGATTCATCCACACAGTCGACTGAATTGCCATTTTTTTGAAATATGTTCAATTCAGTAATCGCTTCAGTCGACTGAAGAAGAACAAATTCGATTGAACTAGAGATACTATAAATACATCTTTTCAGTTAAAATATCATTTTCACCCACTTTGAAAACGACTTTATCTGCTATAACTTCACTTTAGAAACTTTTTAGTTTCTTGCCAAAACCAGCCAAAAAACCTCCATTTAAACTCCATTCAAACTCAAATTCTTTCACTTTTTCACTTACCCACTCCACAAATCCTCTAATTTTTTCGAGTTTTACTTTTCATCACGTCTCAAAGACGCCTAAAAAAGTCTTATCTATAGGAAGACAATCCCGCAACAAAAAGAAAGAAGGCTTCTCAACAAGGCAAAGGGAAGGAAAAAGAAATAGATTCAAGCAAGAAGGACTACCATAATGTTGATTCATTAAGCTTCAGGAATACTGATGCAAAATATAAGTATGATCCTATCATTAGGCATAAGAAGATCCTTTCTAGTCGTTACGTATATTTTACTTCAATTAAATTTGGTAATTTCAACGTAAAACATCTATTTGATTCCCTAAGATGGACACGCCTAGTCACAATCCATTAAAAGTATTACCCTAGGTTAATACACCAAGTTTATGCTAATCTCAAACAGCCCTCACCCAGTGACCCTTTCTTCCAAACCATGGGAATGGGCAAGGAGATTACCATTACTCTTAATGTTTTGTGTAGTGTGTTAAAATTACCTGATGGTGATTTGAGGTGGACGACAGATGGTTTGCTTAAGGATTTTGATTACTAGGGTGCTTGTAGGATTGTGAAGGCTAATCCAAATTATCTTGATATGCCCTAGAATCTAGGATGTTGAACTTAATTATCAAGTTGTGTATTAATCCTAGATTATGAAGTAGAATGAGCCCCTCAAAATTGGACATACCATTGATCTTTTGCCAGAAAATTGATAGAGCCTATGACTTATTCCCTCTTATAGTAGAATACATGATTGTTAGGCATGTTAGTGAATATGGTGTATTACCCTATGGAATGCTGATCACCTTACTCCATCAACACCTTGAGGTTCCTCTTCCTGAAATTGAGGCAAATGACATTGATCCCAATGACTTAATCAGTGTCTTGTCTCTTAAAAGGATGGGTTGTGCGATACAAGAAGGTTTTGTAGTTCCAATGAGAGGGAAGCAAAGGAAGTTGAGGAAGAGGATGTTCCTATGGACTAGCAAACAGCTGGTCAGAGTTCATCTAGTTCTGGTACTGACTCGTCAGCAGCCATCCTTCAAGCTTTAGCTAGCTTTCAACTGTCCATGACTAGTGTGCAGTAGGCTACTAAGATTTAGCTTCCGCATATGAGGATAGAGATCAGCTCTGTGTATGATGAGTTAACAGTGTTCCAAACTACCATGAAAGGATCTTTTGCTAAAGTTTGTGAGTCTCAAGCTGAAATTCATGATCTCTTCCGTGACCTTACTAGCTTTGCCACTCCTCCAAACTGGGAACATTGATCCTTTTTTATCCCTTTACTTATTATTGTAACACTCGAACAATTACAAACACATTTTTACATTTTCATGCATCTTTTGAATTTTTAGGATTTGCTCATAAAGGCCTTTTTATTTCTACTAGCGAGAAGAATAGGAGAAGATAGGATTAAATTTTTTATATAAATAGTGTATGCATAGATTAAGGGGAAGTTTTACTCTTTAATTGTTATGATGCTTTAAAATGCTTAGTTGGAATAT
This sequence comes from Bretschneidera sinensis, assembly GCA_023935145.1. Lineage (NCBI taxonomy): Eukaryota > Viridiplantae > Streptophyta > Magnoliopsida > Brassicales > Akaniaceae > Bretschneidera > Bretschneidera sinensis. Next base: position 14,704,526 of record CM043704.1, read on the forward strand.
TTTTGAACAATTATAGGAGGTGTTTACGGAAAAAACAAAGGAGATTCTATCCAAATTTTTGTAAGAACCAAACACTTAGTTTTTAACTGTGTTTTTCTTAAAATGGTTTTGTCATCATCAAAAAGAGAGAAATGGTTGACCCCTAACTTAATTTTACTAATAAAAAACCATTTTGACTTGATCTAACCAAATTTTCTAAGTGTTTAAAATGTTTAAGGCTTTTATACAAAGATGCATGCACCTCAACAGAAGAATATGAAGAATAAGATTAGAAGCTCCTAGGTAGTAATTCTATTGTAAATTTCTCTCTCAAATATATAGCTTTACTTATGTCTCAAAAGTTTACAAATTGTTTTTAACAAAATTTTTTAAACTTGATCTTAAATTTATAAGTTTTGTTAAAACACATTGTTTCAAGGGATTCAGTCGATTGAATGAATAATTCAGTCGACTAAATGAAGGACAACAAGTTTTGTCTTTTGATTCAATCGATTGAATGAATGGTTCAGTCGACTGAATGAAGGTCAAAATTTATAGCGTATGAATTAATCAATTATATGGATCAACCAATTGACTGAGTGAGGGATAGAGAATTTTATCCTCTTGTTCAGTCAATCAAACGGTTTATTTAGTCAACTGAAAGAAAACGCCTTTAATATATTCACTTCACTATGTCGACTGAACAATGATACAGTTGACTGAATGCTTGATAATAGTGGCTATAATTAGAATTTAGGAACGTTTTTCAAAGCATTTAATGCTCCTAACTACTCTAAAACAACCATACTTTATGAGTAACATCCATATGGGTTTAAGATTATAAAAACTCATTATAAATAAGCAAACCAAAAAAAAAAAACTAAAAACATTCAATTCATTCTTGAGCTCATTTATTATTCATTAAATCTCTCTTGTACACTCTTCAATTCCAATCATTGCAAGAAAAAGAGTTGGTCTAACTCTAGTAGTGTTTAGGTGTTAAACACTTGTATTTACTTCCTTTGAAGAGAGCTTTGTAACGGTTTGAACAACACCCGTGAAGTTGCTTATTTAGTGGATTACTTCAACGAGTCTCTTTGAAGGGAGTGGACATAGGGATTGCTGAACCACTATAAACCATGTTTGCAATCTCCAATCCTCACTCTTTTAATTTCAACAATATATTTATTGTTGCTCTTATTTGATTGATTAAGTGCTTAAGACTTGTTTGTTAACTGCAAATAGTTTTAAAATCCAATTAACCCCCCTCTTGGATTGCACCTTGGTTTATAGATTTGGTTCATATATTTAGCGAGTTCCATGCTTAATTTTCCACAAAAGAGGCGCCCCAAGCGAAACTCCTAAAAAATTCTATTTTCTTTTACCTTTTTGCTTCGTCAATTATTCTAATGCAATACTAACACTTTTCAATGCTTTTTGTAGACTTAATTAAAATCATTTGGAAATTAATAGGTGAAAAAAATTGTTATAATAAATAACCTCATGGTGCATAGCAACTTGTTAACGAATCAAGCATTCAAGATTTCATAATTTCCTTAAAGAAATGGTACAGTAGCAAGTTCCGTTTGCATGAAATGCTTGAGAGGTGGTGGGATACCATTCATACATTTCATTTTGAATAGAGAGAAGTCACCATTACCTCTATTGACTTCTCAACCATTACTAATTTATCGGTGCATGGTGATCCATTGGAATATGACTACAATATCCATAACAACAAAGAGGAAATGGTCAAATTGGTGGGAGAACCACTTACTTCAATGAACATCCATTACATGAGCTATAATGACTTGGAGCATGGTATGAACAAAACTATGAGACCAGAGAATTTTCATACACATATGAGTATATAATATAAATATGTACAAGAATTACTTGCATAGATAGTGTGTTTAGGGCTTGTTTAATTCATTGATAAAGAGCGAACTAGGACTAGCTTAGATTTGGAGATGAATTTAAATAGGCAAATGACCATGGTTTAACATGAAAATTAATTCTTAATCCTAAAATTTCATGTAGATTGTGAATTTTTAGTTAGAATCACATTTTGAACCAAAAAGATGTTTTGTCTTTAGGCTTTAGTGAGTTTTGGCCCAATAGGTTTGACTTATTAAAGGCTGGATTATGTATTGCCTGACATGTGTCAAGCAAGACAGGGATTTACAATCTTTTGGAGAGCTACTTAAGTGGGTCCCATGATCAGATTGTTGTATATCTTCAAATTCACCCAAAAATAAAAGGAAATAAGAAGGAAAAGAAAGGAAGACAACAAAGAGAGAGAGAAAGAAAGAGAGAGAGAGGAAAAAGTGGGAGGCCTACAAGTTGAATATTTTGATTGAAAAATTCAAGAAATATCAAGAAAATTCAGTTAGAAAATTTTCTTTCACAATTATTGCTAGATTCTTGGTGTTAAACACTTTAACCAGTTCAATTCCAAGGAAATCAAAAATTTTGTGTTAAGCTATGGATTTGATAGGATTAGAATTAGTATTTGAAATTACAATAATTGAATAAAGGAATTTTTAGTTGTTATTAGTTAGTTAGAATGGTAGTTGGTTAAGTCTTGTATTCATCTTCATAGTCTATATAAGGCATTGTACAACCATTTGAGAAATCAAGTAATGAATAAACAAAGTGTTATCTCTTTCTAAATTCTTCTTCTTCCTTAAATCTCTTCTTCTCCTTATTGGAACTCTTCTAAATTATTCTCCCTCTGTCTAAATTCTTCTTTTTCTTCCTCTTGTTCTCGACTTCATCTTAATTTAAATCTCTTTTAATCAATTCATTTCTCTTGTTTCTCTAAATTCTGTACAAGTTACATAAATTTTGATTTAAGAACGTATCATTTGGTGCCTTCATTGAGCTTTCATTGAGTTCTCATTGAAGCTCGAATTCATGGGAATTTTCATTGGGCTTCCCTAAATTTGTTCTATACTTCCTCCCTTTCGGTTCTTAAACTTCTAACTTTCTTGAATCAACCTTCCTTCACTTTCATCTTATCCTATATCCAAACCAAGACAGAAAATTTTTGGATCATCAACATGGATAAACAAAGTGTTATGATTAATGTGTGTCACACCATCCTAGAAAAATTGCAACAAAAGTTCAATCAAAGTCGGACTGCCCAGCAAGCCCAGAAATTCTTCTACAATCAAAAATGTCTAACCAACAAAAGAGGATAGCACACAATTGTACTTCTGCACAAGACCAAAATACAATAACAACACTTGCAATTCCAGATCAAACATTGACACAAGAAGCAGAAACCAAAGATAAGAAACTACACGAACAAATGCAAGAACATAAAAAAAATCTGTTATTATTGCACCTAAGCTTGACATGAAGAAACGGTTCCAATGAAGATAAGGCAAGAAACCTGGAGGATGTTGATTGAGCAAAGGAAAAGGAAGCAAAAACAAAATTTTCACATCTTCAAGACCTGGCTCAAGAACTCGAGCAGCAAGAAAATGGCGCAATGGTAACACAATTTCTTGGTGAAACTGAAAATACTCTTGCGATTACAATAGTACTGATAGAAGGGCAAAAAGCAACTAAAAATGAAACAGAATCATGAACTATCCTATCTGAATCAGATGTTACTAGAAAATTGTTACTTCTTGCTCAGGAATCTGATTGTTTAAAAATGATCATTGGACGAAAGACATTACTTAAACCTTGAGGACAAGATTTATTTGATGGGTGCGATAATAATAGGATTAGAATTAATAGAATATTAGTATAATTAGTATTATAAATTATAATAATTGAATAAAATAATTGTTAGTAGTTAGTTAATAGTTTGTTAGTTAGTTAGAATGGTAATTGGTTAAGCCTTGTATTCATCTTCATAGCCTATATAAGGCATTGTAAAACCATTTGAGAAATCAAGTAATGAATAAAAAATTCTTATCTCTCTTTAAATTCTTCTTCTTCCTTGAATCTCTTCTTCTCTTTCTCGGATCTCTACTAAAATATTTTTCCTTTTTTTCTAAATTCTTCTCTTTCTTCCTCTTGTTCTTGGCTCCTTCTTCATCTAAATATCTTCTAATCAATTATTTTCTCTTCTTTCTCTAAATTCTGCACAAGTTACAGAAATTCTGATACAAGAACGTATTAGGTTTCTACCATGCATCATATTTCTTTATGCTTTAGTTAATGAGTTATATACTAAATTCATCCAAAGAATACTTGCAATCATGCCTTGTTATAATTTGAAATCACATAGGTCAAAACTAAATAGAATATATATAGGTTCTATTATAGATCTTTATATTATACTTTCGTTATGAAATTAACTTGATATTTCAGTATGTTATTGTTATACATGTCTAGAGATTTCATACCAAAATCTAGGTAAATTAGATGTTTAGAAGTTAGTCTATCACTATACTTAATACTATTGCGTTCTTGAAATCTTAATCTAGGAAGATTATGTAATTTCAATATAAGCTAATGTATCTAAGTCATTTTATAATCAAATTAGATGATTCTTAAATGTATGTTTAAGATTTATAAATCTAGTCTCTAAAATATTTTGAATCACCTATAAATGTTATGTATTGAGTGAAATAATTGTATTTTAGTTGATTGTATTCAAGCATGGTAGATTCATTTAGCTACTATTTTTATCGATGAATGTGGATGTGTATGTCCTTGTGCATGCATGTGAATAACGGGGAGTTATCGATACTGAATGAAGAAGTGATGTTTAAGAGATGCATGTTGGGACATATCTTAATAGGTTAACCTCCCTGTTAGGTGAGAGTTATTCATAACGTTTCACTATTGAATGTTAGTCAATGATTGAACATTTTTTGGGCATGATACTTGATTTTTTCCTTACAGTGATTGATTGAACACTATTGGAGTGCTCATGAAGTCCCTACTAGATCAATTGAGATCTTTGTTTGATCAACTTAGGCCTCGAAGATCAGTTTGGACCAAAGTGACATGGGATAGAATTGATTGGTATGTATAGTTGTAAGGACCCAGCCCACCACTGGTATGATATTGTCCGCTTTGGGCCGAAGCCCGCACGGTTTTGTTCTTAGGAAGACTTCTAAAGCCCCTCGGGGTTGCCATGAGGGCTATGGCCACACAACGGGGACACTGTGCTCCAAGAGGGAGAGGTGCCCGTGTTTCGATGTCGGAGGCCCAGTGAGGGGTTGGCCACATGGCACGTGGTGCTGCGTGTTATCCCACATCGACTAGAGGGGAAAGTTGTGTGCTACTTATAACTGACTTAGTTCCGCTGTTGGTATGAGGCCTTTTGGGGAGACAAAGTCTTCCCAGTAACAAAACCGTGCGGCTTCGGCCCAAAGCGGACAATATCATACCAGTGGTGGGCTGGGTCCTTACAATAGTATCCTTTCACATTTATTTAGTAATACATTGCATATGATTTCTTAGAGTAGTTAGTTGTGACTATTGGAACGAGACGGCATATTACTTGCATCTACTCGACTTTTTAGTGTAATATATGTTCTTCATATGATGCTTGCATGAACATCACTACTTTTATATCTCATTCATACATACATATATAATTTTACACTTGCACATATCCACTGTAAATCTCTACTGAGCCTAGATGTTGGGCTAAACCATTCTTTCAATGGCCTATATTTTAGATCATGAAGAGAATGTACATGAGGAAGCTGGCATTGCAGATTTAGCTAAGTGAATCTAGATTTTAGTTAGTAAGGGAGTCGGGTACTGTTGTGCATTTATCTACCTAAACAAATAAGAAAATAATCGTATAGTTTTACTTGCAAGTGCACAAGGTCAATAGTAGCATAGTGTGGAAGTGTCAGATTATCTCCACAGGGATTGGTGAATTTCATTTTAGAATCAGTTTCGCAATATAAAAAGATAGAAATAAATGTTGAGTTTAGATTAATAATAATAAAGACGTAGGGACTTGATATCCACCACTAATCATGCTACCCCAATAAAACAATATGCCAATGCTCTACTCATGCTATGAATACCTAATGGTTGTCAACCTAAGGCAATGGTCCACTCCTTAAGCTTTTGATTCCCCTAAGCAACGAGTTAGGCATGGTGTATACTCTAAGTCTTTTCTCTCATAAAGGATTCAGCATGGTGTATTCTGCTCCCAGTTTCCTATGTTGATTAACCTAAGAACCCGGTGTGGATTTCTTTTGTTACTATTGTTGAACCCAGGACTCAGTTATCCAAATTGATTCAACTAACTAATCCATACCACATGTATATGTTGATCAGACACACACATATGAGGAATTTGAATAAAAATGGGCATTAATAAAATCAAGAATCACAGCATAAATATTGCAAAGGCGCCAATACTAAATTATTGGTTAAACATAATTAAGGCTTCAACCAAGCCCTTACTAGGGTTTAGTTACACATGGTTGTGATGCTAAACATATTCATAAAATAAAAATAAAGGGGAAAGAATAAACCAGAGAGAAGAGTTGTCAATTCTCCTCCAAAGCTTACAATTGCAAAGCAAAATCAACAGGTAAATCAAAAGTATGTTTTTTGAGCTTTACAAGTCTATATATAGGGCTCTAAGGGTGCTCCGAAACCCTAATTTCCAATTTAAGGTCAGGAGACTTCTTTTGAAATCTGGCTTTGCCACCTCTGGTGCATGTGCGCTTGTTGGAAATCACCTTGACAAGATGCCCAGGTGGTGATCTTCCAAATACCTAAGTCTAGAATGACTTGTAAAGAAAAGATACAACAACTAAAGCAAGAAAGAAAAAAAGACAAGCAATTATTATCGAGGTTCGGCAATAGCCTACGTCCCTATGAGTTCCTCTGAACTCTCTGCACTAAATCAATGGTTCTTTACAATATAGCAACCCTCTTCAAGAAACCTCAAGTTCTTAAATAAACCAAGAAGAGAAGAAAGAAGATGATAAGAACTATTACAATGCTCTCTATCAAATATATACTACTCTCTCTTTACAACCAACCACACTATAATGAGTCCCTATTGTGTTTTGTGTCTTTACACTCTTACATAATTCTCTCTTGTATGTCTGTCACTCTTTACAATTGATCTTAAATTATGTCACAATGTTGATGAGAATAAAGCTAGGTGACCTTTTATATAGTGCACCAACTTCTTGTCCAATATTGAGAGTCAATTTCCACCCTTAGATCATGATGACCACTCAACCATGGCCTTTGATCATTCTTTAGTCAAGCTGTGCATTTTGATCTTTCATCCATGCACTCAACATAAGGCTGAAAAAATAGCTTTGATGGTGCCTTCAGGGTGCGGCCTGAAACAGGGCACACTTGCTGCCACTCTTTGCGCTAGTGCCTAGGGTAGGGTGCGCCACGGCCTGGCCTTCCTCCAGCATTCTTCCATGCTATGTACTATGGCCTGGACAAAGCTGGGCCACGGCCTGACCTGATGCACCTACTTTCCAACTTGTGTGCTTAGGCGCACACACTAGTGTGCCTACCTTTGCCTTGCTCCAAGGTGTCGCGCACACTTGTGTGCACTTCTTTAACATGCTAAAATTTATTCTTCCAACCTTGGTTTAAACTATAACCATGTTTAAACCTTAGATAAATATCAACAATGCTCGATCACATGAGTCTGCGCTCAAGCGCATGGGTGCGCTCGAGCCTTCTAAGTGTGTGCACAAGTGCCTGTGTGCTCGATCACAAGCGAGGTATGCTCGAGCGTACCTCTGTTGGTTTGCAGATTTTCACTTTTGGTTCCTTAGAGCTCCAAAGTGTCTTCTTTTCTCCAAAGACCTGTGAAAAACACTGAAAACACTAAAATGAAGTAGAATCTACTAAAACATTTAAACAAATAGCCTAACAAGTGTAAATTAAAGGGCTTAAATATGACTATTTAAGCACTTATCACACCCCCAAACTTACATATTGCTAGTCCCTTAGCAATACAAAATGAAATACTATATAAAAACAAAATCAAAGATAAATTCATTCTTTATGATATCCAAAAATTTGGGTTGCACATAAAACCATGATGACTATTCTTGAGTAAGCTTATAATAAAAACAAATTTTTGCAATGAATAATGATTTTAAAAGTACATTGGTACTTACCTAAGGTTGGTTTAAGGCATCGCAAGTTTGATTTGGTGTGTGGCGAATTAGTACATAGAAGATGGAGCTTCCAAATAATTCTAATGTATAGTGTTTCGGTGTCCAAACCTTTATCAAATTCCTTATCGGACAGAACAACAATGGCATAGTTTTTTTTTACTTCCTTTCTTTTTCTTTCATCATGAGATTTTTGCCATGTTGAGTTCCATTAAGCTTTCTAATTGACCCTTGTAGTGAGTGTTTAGCCAATGACTCCCAAACCAGATGGTTTTAGGGTATTAGGTGTAAAGACACCCCTAAGGACTTACTAACTCGAGTAAAAAATCCTATGAACTAACAGGTCTTAATACCGCCAAGTGAAATTCCCACTTTTTGATGTGAACACTCATTATTTACTGAGGCAAGAAGTCCAGTTACTCAATGGAAATTTTTATGATCATTAAATACTTAATTCCCACCTTTTGACGTGAACACTCACTGCTTACTGAGGCAAGAGGTCCAGTTACTCAGTAGAAAGTTTATTTAATGATCATTAGGAGCATTTTATTTTTTTCTTTTGCATGATAAACATTTTTTCTTTATTTTTCTATGCCAAAGTGTTCTTCTAACAAGTTATCCGATTACAGTTAGGTCATGGAAACATATATATAAAAATTAAATGTCACACCCCACACAATTGTGTGCTAATGTACTTGTGTTAGTTTTAGATCAAACTTGTGAATTCTTAAGTGCCTTGAGGTAGATAACTTAAACTTTTAAAATTCCTATTACTAGGCTATGTGTTCTAGATTTTAAGCTTACTAATGAAGTTTTATCATGTTTGCTTTAAATCAACCAAAATTTTCAAAACAAAATGAACATGCATTTATCTTTTAAAAAAAACTGGGACATAGTGTGTGTGTGGATGTGTGTGTGTGTGGATATGTCTCCCATACCCCCAAACTTAAATTACATATTGTCCCCAATGTGTGGCTAACATGGAAAGATCTGACCTGGGAGATGGGGAACTAGTTGGCTTGGCATGGCTCGTAGCACACCCCCAAACTTGAACTTGATGCACTCCTGATGTCCCGAAAAAAGAAAAACAAATGTAATGTCGGAAAACAAAAAGAAATTAAAAATAAACAGTAATGAAGAATATAAAAATAAAAGGATATGTTGTGGGTTGCCTCCCATAAGCGCTAAGTTTTACGTCTTCAACCAGATGGTGCACCATTTTCACTGAGTATTTTTAGCGAACAGCTTATGGGCGACAGTGAATTGAAGCTGTGGGCAACACTTCTATAAAAGTCCCAACCTCCCTACTCAGTGGCCTTAGTACCACTTATATCAATAAAGGTGCTTGAGCTACATGTTTTTCAAAGTCTGAACTGCTCAAACACTTTCTACAGTAGCTTCAACACTAATCTTTTGGAAGGGAGTACCTAAAGTCACCCGCATTTGGCTCAAGTGTTCTTGTTGTTGCTGCATATTGGGCAGTCTGGAATGCTAAATCTTCATCTCTTGGTTGCACTATAATTTCAGAGTGTGGTGTGACTCTGTGTCCATATACTATGACTGTCTGATTTCTTGTTGGCAACTGCTGCAATTCCAAGTTTGGTGCCTGGACAATAGATGAGAGAAAAGTAGTATTAGTATGTGCAAGAGCTTCAAACGGAGGAGTGAACTTATTTGGATGCTTTAGAGAGGCTTCAAGGAGGTGCACAGCTTCAATGATGTCATCAGTAATATCTTCAGATTCTAGCTTAACATCTGAACTTGTGAAGCTATGGGTGAGGGTGGCCTATAATGGATCAGTGTGATGGACCTGAAAAGCTTGCTTGACAACACTTTGCATCATACATTCATTAAAACATTTATCATCATAATCATCTTAAGGTAATTCCAATGCATCCAATATCTTAAATTCTATTGTCTCACCATTTACCGTCATACTTACAATACCCTTTTTCATATTAATTATTGTATCAGCAGTTCTCATAAAGGGTCTTCCTAAGATGATGGGCAGAGGTATTGGCATAGGAGATTCTCCCATATCTATTACAATAAAATCAGCAGGTAAAATAAATTCACCTACCTTTACTAGGACATTCTCAAGAATACCTCTTGGTCTTTTGATGCTTCTGTCTGCCAATTGTAAAGTGATGGAGGTTGGTTGAAGCTCCCCCAAACCTAGCTTTTCAACTACCGTGTATGGCAGCAAATTGACACTTGCTCCTAAATCCAATTGTGCACGCTCAAAAAACTGGTCACCTATCCTGCAAGGAATGGTTAAACTACCTGGATCTTTTAGCTTTGGTGGTTGTTTTCTTAACAATATCGCACTTGCCTCTTTAGTTAGAGCCACTGTTTCATGTTCCTGAAACTTTCTTTTATTAGTGCAACAATCTTTTAAAAATTTAGCATAAGCAGGAATTTGTTTAATTGCATCTAATAAGGGAATATTAATTTCTACTTTTCTAAAAGTTTCAAAAATTTCAAGCAATTTATCTTTCTTTGGCTTTACTAACCTTTGAGGGAAGGGAGGTGCATTCCACTTCTCCGTTTCACTTACCTTGGATGTGGATAGCTTAGCTGGAAATGCTTGTGTTGGCTCATTAACTCCTATAATCTTACCATTTTTTAGAGTTGTAACGGCCTTCAGTTGCTGATATCCTCCAGGATTAGGCATTGTTTGGGTTGGAAATTCTCCTTGCCTTCGTCGACTTAGCTCCTTAGCCATTTGGCCCATTTGTGCTTCTAGTCTTTGGATGTTTTGCTCATGCTTTGCAATTGTTTGTCTTTGTTTAGTTTGAATTTTCCTTCCATCTGCTATAAATTATTCTTATGACATTATCAGTTGTCTTACCACACTCTCTAGGTCACTCTTCTTTGACTCTTAAACTGGTTGGGCTGCTTGGTGGAAGTTCCTTTGTTGCCCTTGAAGGTTCAGGGCATTTTGATTGTTGCTCGATGAGAGGTTGGGGTGGTTTCGCCATCCAGGATTGTAGGTATCTGCATATGCACTGTTTGGTCCCACATAGTTTGCTTGCTCGGGATCTGTAGATGAATATAAATGGCAAGTCTCAGAAGTGTGATCAAATTGAGAACATAAAGCACATACATGGTGTTGTGTAGCTTGTGGACTTGATGAGGCGTTATGAGCAGTCATGGCTTTTACAAGCATATCTAGCTTCCTCTCTATAGCAGCCATCTGAACTGGAATTCCACCAATTAAGTGAACTTCATACATGCCCTTGCTCTTTACTCCTTATCTCCCTCTAGATGAGAATTGTTGGGTGTGCTCACTCAATGCCTCAAACAACTCCATGGCTTCTTCATTGCTCTTCTCCATCAGCACACCTCCAGAACCTAAATCAACAATACCTTTATTCATGTCATTTAGTCCTTCATAAAAGGCTAGTACCAGCTCATCTTAAGGTAGGTTGTGATGTGGACATTTGAAAAACAGCTCATTAAAATGTCCCCATGCCTCAAAGAATAGGTCTTCACCTTTTGTTAGAAAGACTGAATCTCCTTTCTCATGGCCTTGTCTTTTTGGCTGGGAAAAATTTCCTTAGGAATTTGCTGGCCAACTCCTCCCAAGTGTGGATAGAAATTGCAGACAATGAATTGTACCATAGTTTAGCATTATCTTTTAAGGAAAAATGGAAAAGAATTAACCTGATTCCTTCTTGGTTTAAGCCTTGGATGTGCTGGGACTTGCAGAGATCGAAGAACTCTCGAAGGTGCAAGTGTGGATCCTCATTAGGTGTACCCCTAAAGTGAGTCGATGCAATGAGTATCTGCAGAGATATGTAGTAGTTGCTGTTGTGAGTTTTAAATTACTCGCAAGCGCACGAGTCGTTTGCAATATAGCGTTGTGCAAGTGCGAGGTCGAATCCACAGGGAATTGTGTTGTGAAAATATATTTTTAATCTAAACTAACTTTATCTTAACCTAGTTCCGAATTGTGAATGATATTTTAGAAAACAAATTAAAACTAAACTAAGTTGATTTTAAAACTAATAAAAAGCACTAAGGTTTCCGAATCCACCCCACCAAAGTTTAAGCATACATGTTCTAAAAATATAGCCTATCAAAACATTCAATGAATCCAACTATAAGACAAAAAACAAAGAATATCCCAACTAAACCAAAAGCACCCGATGTATCCGCTCTTAACAAATCACAAAGGGAATCCAATTTAATCGAAAAGCATTCAATGTATCCATCAGATGAAACACAAAGAAAATCCAACAGACAATTTAAACTCAATCAATTATAAGATTAACTCAAATAATTGACAGAACATTTATACTAAAAATTGTCAGATTTGTACAAGCAAATCTGAACTACTACGCCAAACAACGGCGGGGCTTCATCTTCAACCTTAGCTGAAGAGTCTAGCCACTCATAACTATAAAACTATAATAACAAGTGCTAAACATTTAAACTAAAACAACTGAATATAAAGAAATAAATAAACAACTTTACATGGGAGAAATTCCACTCGCTGACGGGCGGCGCTTCCACTCGTGGTAGCAATGCCTTCGGGATCCACCAGAATGTTGGCAGACGTCCACCAATAAACACTAAATTGGCTCAGGAATTGTACACTGAATTATGAAGTCAGGTGGTGTTTATATAGGGGAAGACCCGGACTAATGTGGCTTGCAAAAATGATGTGGGATACTGCCCCGAGTGCGCTCGATCGTAGTATGTTGCGATCGATCGCAGATGCGCTCGATCGCGTGTCTGGTGCGCTCGATCGCGTGTCTGGTGCGCTCGATCGCGCTGGTGCGATGCACTGCAAATATTTCGATGTGGGATTGATGACCTTGCGCTCGATCATAGGCAGGTGCGCTCAATCGCATATCTCGTGCGATCTATCACAATGTCTCCAGAAGCTTCAAATCTCTTGAAATGCTTCATTTTCTCCACAAAGCTGTAAAAACACACAAAACACAAGAAAAACGTAAAATAAAGTAAAATACTACTAACTAAGAGCATAACAAATGTAAGTTAAGGGTCTAAAATATGCAATATTTAAGACTCATCAAATACCCCCAAACTTATATTTTGCTAGTCCCTTAGCAAAACAAAATAAAAGACTCAATGAAAAACAAAGAACATAAAGATAAAGTCATCACTCATGGTATCCAAAAATTTAAGGAGTACACATCACCATGATATTCATTCATAAGCAAGCTTAAAAAGGTAAACCCATCTTCGCAATGAATAGAAATGTTAAAATCTAATTACTTACAAAAGGCAGGATAAGGCATCACAAGCTTGAATCAGTGTAAGGTGAATTAGCATATAAAAATGAAGCTTTCAAGTAACTCTAATGTGTAAGGTCTCCATGTCTCAAGATTCACCGAATTTCCCATCAAAAATGAACGAAAAGGCATAGTTTTTATTTTTTTCTTTTTTTTTTATTATTAAGGCACGGCTATGTTTAGTTCCCTTAAGCTTTCTAATTGACCCATGTAGCGAGTGTTGAGTCAATGACTCCCAAACCAGGTGGTTTTAGGGCATTAGGTGTAAAGACACCCCTAAGGACTTACTAACTCGAGTAAAAAAGGCTATGAAATTAAACCGACCTTAATATTACCAAGCAAAATTCCACCTTTTGACGTGAACACTCACTGCTTACTGAGGCAAGAGGTCCAGTTACTCAGCGAAAAGTTTATTGATAATAATTTTTTTTTTTATATATTTTTCTATGCCCAAGAGTTCATCCAACAAGTCATCCAGTTTCAGTTAAGATAAGGAAAAATACACATTAAAATCACATGTCATACCTCACATAATTTGTGCTAATGTGCTCGTGTTAGATTAGATCAAACATGTGAATTCTCAAAATGCCTAAAGTAAGTAACTAAATTTTAAAAATTTATCACCAGATCATGTGTTCAAAATGTTGAGCTCACCAATGACATCACATCATAGAAAATGTTTAGATCAACCAAAATTTTACGATAACATGAGCATGCATTTATCTCTATGACGAAAAGACAACAAATTAGGACAAAGTGTGTGATGTGTCTCCTATACCCCCAAACTTAAATTACACATTGACCCCAATGTGTGACTAATATGGAAAGAGCTGACCTGAGATATGGAGAACTATCTGGACTGGTATGACTCATAGCATACCCCCAAACTTGAACTGAAGTACGCTTTGTCCCTGAAAAATAAAAACTGGAAAACAAAAAATACTGGAAACAAACATTAATCATAAAAATGCGAAATAATAAATAAAAAAAAGAAAAGATAAGCTGTGGGGTGCCTCCCATGAGCGCTAAGTTTTACGTCTTCAGCCAGACTCTCCCTAGAATACTACATTCAATCTGAGTAACTAGGATCCTCCAACAGTATCGTCTCAATGTCCGGACTCCTCAACTCTAAGAATGGTTTTAGCCTCTGTCCATTTACCTTGAAAGTATTACCATTCTTAGGATCCTCAATCTCGATGGCCCCATGAGGAAAAACCGATCGAATAATGAATGGGCCTGACCATCAGGATTTGAGCTTGCCTGGGAAAAGATGCAGGCGCGAATTATAAAGAAGAACTCTCTGACCCGGCTCAAAAGCTCGTCTCAAAATATTTTGGTCATGAGTCTTCTTCATTTGTGCTTTGTATGATCGGGCGCACTCATACGCATCATTCTGCAGCTCCTCCAATTCATTGAGTTGGAGCTTTCGTTGTGAGCCAGCCTTGGAAAGATTAAAATTTAGTTGCTTGACAGCCCAATACGCACGATGCTCTAATTCAACCGGAAGGTGACATGCCTTTCCGTATACAATGCGATAGGGAGACATGCCAATTGGCGTCTTGAAGGCTGTCCGATATGCCCACAGTTCATCCGTCAATCGCAGAGACCAATCCTTTCTAGTAGGGTTCACAGTCTTTTCCAAAATATGTTTGATCTCGCGATTTGAAATTTCCACTTGACCACTCGTCTGTGGGTGATATGGGGGTGGCAACTTTGTGCGTGATACAATATTTCTTCATCAACTGCTCAAAGATCTTGTTGCAAAAGTGCTTACCTCCATCACTTATGATTGCTCTAGGCATACCAAAACGAGCAAAAATAGTGTCTTTCAAGAACTGGACCACAACTCTATGGTCATTGGTCTTGCACGCAATAGCCTCCACCCACTTGGACAGATAGTCCACAGCAACTAGAATGTATAGGTAGCCAAAGGAGTTTGGGAATGGTCCCATGAAATCAATGCCCCACACATCAAAAATCTCAACAATCATAATAGGGTTGAGGGGCATCATATTTCTCTTAGAAAGACTCCCTAGCTTTTGGCAACGCTCACAAGATATACAGTAGGTGTGAGAGTCCCGGAACAGGGTAGGCCAATAAAATCCACACTGCAAAATCTTTGCAGCAGTCTTTTTAGCACTAAAATGGCCTCCACATGCATGATCATGACAAAAGGCGATGACATTAGATTGGTCATGCTCAGGAATACACCGTCTAATGATCTGATCAGGACAATACTTGAACAGGGAAGGATCGTCCCAGAAAAAGTGTTTTACCATGGCCAAAAATTTTGATTTATCTTGCCTCCCCCAATGCAAGGGCATGTGTCCGGTGACAAGATAGTTCACTATGTCAGCAAACCATGGTGCGGGACTGTGAGCAATGTGCATCAATTGCTCATCAGGAAAGGTCTCAAAAATGGGAGTGGCAGCCTCACTGAATTCCACAATCAATCTAGACAAATGGTCCGCCACCACATTTTCCGAACCTTTCTTATCCCGAATCTCAATGTCAAACTCTTGAAGTAGCAAGATCCATCGGATAAGACGAGATTTAGCATCTTTTTTAGAGAAAAGATACTTCAATGCAGCATGGTCCGAGTAGATAATGACTTTAGATCGTAACAAGTAGGATCTGAACTTGTCTAATGCAAAAAAAAATGCAAGCAACTCCTTCTCAGTGGTAGAGTAATTGAGTTGTGCGTCGTTTAGAGTTCGACTTGCATAATAGATAGCATGGGGAAGTTTATCAACACGCTGCTCCAAAACAGCTCCAACAGCATAGTCTGATGCGTCACACATGATCTCAAAGGGCACATCCCAGTTAGGTGGCTGAATAATGGGTGTGGACGTCAGAATTTTTCTTCAGATCCCCAAATGCTTTCTTACAATCCTCATCAAATAGAAATGGGGTATCTTTTTGCAAAAACTTGCACAAGGGCCTGGCGATCTTGCTGAAATTCTGGATAAATCGCCTATAGAAACCTGCATAGCCCAGAAAAGATCGAACCTCTTTCACCGTACGTGGGGGTGGAAGGCTGGAAATCAAATCCACCTTCGCTTTGTCGACCTCAATCCCTCGATGAGATATGATATACCCCAGTACAATTCCTTGCTTAACCATAAAATGGCACTTCTCCCAATTAAGCACCAGGTTCTTCTCCTTGCACCATACCAAAACCAAAGAGAGACGGTGCAGGCACTCCTCAAATGTTGAACCGAAGATGGAGAAGTCGTCCATGAAAATCTCCAAGAACCGCTCTACCATGTCAGAGAATATACTGACCATGCACCGCTGAAAAGTGGCGGGTGCATTGCATAACCCAAAGGGCATGCAACGGTAGGCGAAGGTCCCAAAAGGACAGGTAAATGTCGTCTTCTCCTGATCTTCGGGGTCCACAGGGACCTGGTTATATCCAGAATAACCATCCAAAAAGCAATAATACTCGTGCCCAGCCAAACGCTCCACCATCTGATCAATAAATGGAAGTGGAAAGTGATCCTTCCTTGTGGCAATGTTCAGCTTACGGTAGTCTATACACACTCTCCACCCAGACTGCACACGAGTTGGCACCAACTCGTTGTCCTTATTCTTTACTACCGTTAATCCAGCTCGCTTGGGCACGACATGAATGGGGCTCACCCACTTGCTATCAGAGATGGGATAAATGATCCCTACATCTAACAGCTTAATAACCTCTGCTCTCACAACCTCTTGCATAGCAGGGTTGAGCCTTCTTTGCGGCTCCCTCGATGGCTTAGCATCTTCCTCCAAGTGTATCCTGTGCATCACCACCGAGGGGCTGATTCCCTTAATATCCTCAATGGTCCAGCCGATAGCTTCCTTGTGCTCTCTTAAAACATCTAATAATTTCTCCTCTTGAGCCTCTCCCAAATCTGAAGCTATTATCACAGGCAAACAGTATACTGGACCCAGGAACTTATACTTAAGATTATCCGGTAAAGGCTTAAGTTCCTTCTTTTGAGGTTCTGGTGACACCTTCTCCTCCTCCTCCTTGCTTTCTTGAGGATCAGACTCCAAAATGGCATTTACTTCCTCGAGTAACTTATCTAAACCTAAGTCCTCTCCAAAGTGAGCAAAGCATGCCTCCATGGGATCCTCAATGCTTGATTCATCCACAGTATCCTCAAGAATCTCCTCTATCAAGCGTACATCTCTCATTTCATCATATTCCAGTGGTTGCCTAGTGATATCAAAAATGTTCAACTCCACTGTCATATTTTCGAAGGAGATCTTCATCACCCCTGTCCTATAATTGATTAGGGCGTTAGCCGTGGCTAAGAATGGTCGCCCTAGAATCACCGGTATTTGAATCCCTACATTCTGAAACGGCTCTGTGTCAAGCACAATAAAATCCACGGGAAAATAGAACTTATCCACTTTTATCAAAACGTCCTCAACTATCCCCCGTGGTCTTTTCACTGACCTGTCAGCCAATTGAAGCGTCGTGGATGTGGGCTTCAATTCTCCTAACCCCAACTGCACATAGACTGAGTAGGGTAGAAGATTCACACTCGCCCCTAGATCCAAAAGGGCCCTCTCAATGTGGCTGACTCCTATCGTGCAAGAGATGGTAGGACACCCCGGGTCCTTATACTTGATGGGTAGCTTGCACTGAAGGATTGAACTGACCTGCTCGGTCAAAAATGCTTTATTTGGGACATTCGTCCTCCTCTTGATAGTGACCAAGTCCTTTAAAAACTTGGCATATGATGGCACTTGATGGATGGCATCCAAAAATGGGATATTGATTTGGACTTGCTTGAATACCTCCAGAATTTCCTCATACTTCCCTCCTTTCTTGGGCACCTGTAATCTCTCGGGGTAGGGCGCTCTAAGTACAAACGACCTAGGAGGGTTTTTCTCAGTAGGTGTGGCTGTAGATGGCTCAGCATCTCTCTTCTCTGTGTTGCCACTCCCTGGCCCTTGCTGCATAGCAGGGCTCTCTTCCACTTGATTGTCCACTTGTCTCCCAGACCTCAGTGCGACAATCGACTGTACTTGTTCCTCCCCGTGCGTAGGAGTTGATGAACTCTCAACCATAAATTGTCCTTTTGGGTTTTGCACAGGCTGACTGGGGAACTTTCCTTTCTCTCTCTCACCCAAGTGACTTGCAATTTGCCCTATTTGACTCTCCAGCTTGGCAATTGCTTGGGTGTTTACCATTGTTGCACTCCTCACATCGCTCATATTTTGGCTAGTCGTTTTCATGAAATCATTGATAGCGTCCTCCAATGACTGTGAAACCGACGCTGGCGCTTGAATGGGAGCTTGGTAAGCGGGTGATGGTGCTGGATAGGCATAACTTGGTATTGGTGGAGGAAATTCGGGAGGGTGTTGATTATAAGGGGCTCCTCCCTGATTCATTAGTTGGTTCTGCTCCCATGAAAAATTAGAGTGGTTCCACCACCCTGGATTGTATGTTTCGGAGTAAGATCCATTTGATTCCCAACAACAGTCATTGAAAGCATTCATTTGTTCCATGGGGTACTCGGCACAAGCCGGCATTGATGGACAATTTTGTGCTAGATGCATGGGACTAGCACAGATGGAACAGCTATCAACATTGAATGTGTTGGTAGCATTGAGGGACGGGCCGGTCATTTTCATGTACTCCTTAATGGTGTCCTCTAAAGACTGTGAAACCGGCACTGGATTCATCCACATAATTTTTTTTAAACAAAAAAAATAACTAACTAGTAGAAAAATAAAATCATTTTAGACCAAAAATTTTCACAAACCAAATAATTCCCCGGCAACGGTGCCAAAAACTTGTTGTGAGTTTTAAATTACTCGCAAGCACACAAGTCGTTTGCAATATAGCGTTGTGCAAGTGCGAGGTCGAATCCACAGGGAATTGTGTTGTGAAAATATATTTTTAATCTAAACTAACTTTATCTTAACCTAGTTTTGAATTGTGAATGATATTTTAGAAAACAAATTAAAACTAAACTAAGTTGATTTTAAAACTAATAAAAAACACTAAGGTTTCCGAATCCACCCCACCAAAGTTTAAGCATACATGTTCTAAAAATATAGCCTATCAAAACATTCAATGAATCCAACTATAAGACAAAAAACAAAGAATATCCCAACTAAACCAAAAGCACCCGATGTATCCGCTCTTAACAAATCACAAAGGGAATCCAATTTAATCGAAAAGCATTCAATGTATCCATCAGATGAAACACAAAGAAAATCCAACAGACAATTTAAACTCAATCAATTATAAGATTAACTCAAATAATTGACAGAACATTTATACTAAAAATTGTCAGATTTGTACAAGCAAATCTGAACTACTACGCCAAACAACGGCGGGGCTTCATCTTCAACCTTAGCTGAAGAGTCTAGCCACTCATAACTATAAAACTATAATAACAAGTGCTAAAAATTTAAACTAAAACAACTGAATATAAAGAAATAAATAAACAACTTTACATGGGAGAAATTCCACTCGCTGACGGGCGGCGCTTCCACTCGTGGTAGCAATGCCTTCGGGATCCACCAGAATGTTGGCAGACGTCCACCGGTAAACACCAAAGTGGCTCAGGAATTGTACACTGAATTATGAAGTCAGGTGGTGTTTATATAGGGGAAGACCCGGACTAATGTGGCTTGCAAAAATGATGTGGGATACTGGCCCGAGTGCGCTCGATCGCAGTATGTTGCGATCGATCGCAGATGCGCTCAATCGCGTGTCTGGTGCGCTCGATCGCACTGGTGCGATGCACCTCAAATATTTCGATGTGGGATTGATGACCTTGCGCTCGATCATAGGCAGGTGCGCTCGATCGCATATCTCGTGCGATTGATCGCAATGTCTCCAGAAGCTTCAAATCTCCTGAAATGCTTCATTTTCTCTACAAAGCTGTAAAAACACACAAAACACAAGAAAAACGTAAAATAAAGTAAAATACTACTAACTAAGTGCATAACAAATGTAAGTTAAGGGTCTAAAATATGCAATATTTAAGACTCATCAGTTGCCTTCCTCCTCTGGTTGATAAGCAATGCGAGATTGCTGGTCAAGGTTCCGTGGGATGAAAGATTGCTTCATCGGTCTCTCCTTAGGTGGTTGTTGATTTTCGATCTGTTCCGCCATTAGTGCTTCTTCCTCGATTTCTTCTACCTCTTCAGAGTTGTCTCTAAGCCTTTTTCAGATGGTCTGCTCAAGCTCGATATTGAGGGGAAAGAACATTGGATGTCTGGATCGAAGCTCGTGCATGAATCAGTAACAATTTGCTTTAGTGCAGCAGTTCAACACTACTGCCCGTGTGACTCTCTGCTTGAAGTGCGTTCGATCGTACAGAGGGTTGCGCTCGATCGCAAGTGGTACAGAGAGTTCTGCTTAAGTGCCTGAAATAGAAAACAAAAAGGAAATAGATTAGGTTTTGGATGAAACCAAAATAAAGGAAAAAAAAACATAAACTTGAAATTTGAGATTTTTGATAAAAATAAAATAGAATAAATAAATAAAAATTACTAAACTAAATAAAAATAATTCTAGAAAGAAATTTAGCGCAATCCCTGAAAACAGCGCCAAAAACTTGTTGTGCATTTATCTACCTAAATAAATAAGCAAATAATCGTATAGTTTTACTTGCAAGTGCACATGGTCAATAGTAGCATAGTGTGCACGTGCGAGATTATCTTCACAGGGATTGGTGAATTTTGTTTTAGAA
This sequence comes from Bretschneidera sinensis, assembly GCA_023935145.1. Taxonomy (NCBI): domain Eukaryota; kingdom Viridiplantae; phylum Streptophyta; class Magnoliopsida; order Brassicales; family Akaniaceae; genus Bretschneidera; species Bretschneidera sinensis. Next base: position 14,725,568 of record CM043704.1, read on the forward strand.
TAAGTTTCGCAATAAAAAAAGACAGAAAAAAATGTTGAGTTTAGATTAATAATAATAAAGACATAGGGACTTGATATCCACCACTAATCATGCTACCCTAATAAAACAATATGTCAATGCTCTACTCATGCTATGAATACCTAATGGTTGTCAACCTAAGGGCTTAGTCCACTCCTTAAGCTATTAATTTCCCTAAGCAATGAGTTAGGCATGGTGTATACTCTAACTCTTTTCTCTCTTAAGGGATTCAACATGGTGTATACTGAGTTGTTCCTTAAGAGAGCATATGATCTGTGGAAATCGACAACCACACGAGACCTAGGGTTTGGTCCGCTCCTAGTTTCCCATGTTGATTAACCCAAGAACCCGACGTGGATTTCTTTTGTTACTATTGTTGAACCTAGGACTCGGTCATCCAAATTGATTCAACTAACTAATCCATATCACATGCATACGTTGATCAGACACACACATATGAGGAATTTAAATAAAAACAGGCATTAATCAAATCAAGAATCACAATATAAATATTGCAAAGGTGCCAATACTGAATTATTGGTTAAACATAATTAGGGCTTTAACCAAGCCCTTACTAGGGTTTAGTTACACATGGTTATGATGCTAAACATACTCATAAAATAAAAATAAAGGGGAAAGAATAAACCTAAGAGAAGAGTCGTTAATTCTCCTCCAAAGCTTACAATTCCAAAGCAAAATCAACAGGTAAAATCAAAAGTACGTTTTCTATACTTTACAAGTCTATATATAGAGCTCTAAGGGTGCCTCGAAACCCTAATTTTCAATTTAAGGTCCGAAGACTTCTTTTCAAATTTGGCTGTGCCGCTTCTGGTGAATGTGCGCTCGATCACATAAGTCTGTGCTCGAGTGCATGGGTGCGCTCAAACCTTCTAAGTGTGCGCATGAGTGCCTGTGTGCTCGATCACAAGAGAGGTGCGCTCGAGCGAACCTCTACTGGTTTACAGATCTTCACTTTTTGTTCCTTAGAGCTCCAAAATGTCTTCTTTTCTCCAGAGACCTATGAAAAACACAGAAAACACTAAAATGAAGTGGAATCTACTCAAACATATAAACAAAGAGCCTAAAAAGTGTAAATTAAGGGGCTTACATATGACTATTTAAGCACTTATTAGGTACCATGTATATATATATATATATATATATATATATATATATATATATATATATATATACACACTATGTGAGTTGTTTATATTTGTATGTGTGCAAGAGTGTTGTGTTATGTGATAAGACTTGATAAATTATATATGCACAAAATTATGTACCAGCACTAAAAGTTTGATGTAATGTTTTCGCATATTGATGACATTTAGTTTACTCTTAATAACCTTCGAGGTACTTATTTTGATCTATGGATTAGAGGATAAAATGTATGATATGTTTCAAGTCCTAAAAAATATAATATCAGAGCATAAGTTTTAATAGGCTTAAGTTCGTAATGTACCTATTAAATTCATCTAGATTAAAATAACTTAATCCTTATCCATCTAGTTTAACTGACATAATTATTCCACTTAGTTTAAATGCATGTACTTTAATCTACTTCCCATATTTAATCATACTTTGCAAGTAGTTTTAATATCTTCTTTGTTTCATATTTAAAGTAATTTATTTCCTTTACACACCTACTTTTACCTTACTTTTGTCGAACTTACTTTTACTGCATTAGTTTAATGTTGATATTTGGTGTCACGTTTTTTGAATATAAATTGTAAATGGGTGCTTCTGCTTTCTTAGTGTAAAGTAATAAGACTTATATTAAATCTTCGAATAATTTTTCTTGAAACACAAAGGGCTAGACTTCGGTCTATGTAAGAGAAGGAGCTTTAAATCCTCACTCTTTTACACTCAAATCTCTCGAACATTAGAATATATCTTGTAGACCAATGATAAGGGATTCGACCCCTTCAAGGTCAAATGGCGGCTCCTTACTCGTCATCCTTAATTTGTGTTTGTATAACGTACGACTCCTTGTCTAAAACATTAAAAGTGCACCTGTAACAGGAGCCTCCATACTACTTATAAAGGGTTTGTTTTAGACATGATAGGTTTCACTTGTTTTCACAAGCCTACTCATCATAATCCATATCCTTGCCTTATCCACCTTCTTTAAAGGGAGTCACTTTGGGTAATAAGTCGGATGCATTGGCGTCCCATAATGTAAGTCCCACAAGTCTGCAGCAAAACTTTCTTAGAACGGTAGATCTCATAAATCTCTATAATGGTAGAAGGCTAGGATAAGACATTCATAATAACTTTTTGTTTCAACTTAATAACCATTACTTTAATAAGGGAGTTTAATTAATCTTTAGTCCAATCTTTTTAATTAAACATGCATCACATACATATCATGCATCTTATAATATCATAAAATATGACTCTGGGTAATTATGAACTTTTTAATTGATTCACTTGAGCCACTAAGTAAATCATTGGTTTTAATTTAGAGTTCAATAATATCTTTCAACAATTCCCACATAATGGACCTTGAAATCTTCAAATGGGCCTACATTGCTTTCTGGCGCACTCGATCATCCTTCAACTTTACATGTAAAATTCCTATCTATTCTTATCAAAATATTTTAACTAATTACATTGCATAATCAATAAGAAAACTTGATTCAAAATCAATGGGAGTTACAGTAAGAGGGCGATAGAATTTTACAATGAGAGATCAAAGAGAGGCGATGTATGCAAACCCCATTTAAAATTACATGTCTCATAAATAGAGAATTAATATTTTAACCCATAAAAATTAAAACCATACATTCAATCATATTGAATAATGATGAATCACATAGCTTAATTATTTGCATGTATAATTAAAATGTTATTTATTATATTTATGGATTTAATTCTAAGATTGCTTATCCTAATCAAATTAGGTATCCAAAGAATTTTCTTCATCCTATTCCAAATAGGATTTAAATATTTTATTAACTAGAATTCATAATTCTAATGCAATAAGGATTTTGGAGTTCCAAATCCAACTCAAACTCCAATATCTTAAAACTTTGGATTTTAAAATTAAGAACAATTCTAAATTAATTAAATCAATTAAATTTAAACTTTTAAAGATAAAAAATTAAATAATTTATTTCAATAAAATCAAGTTTTACTTTCGACGATAATTGAAACAATTTCAAAAACCTTTGAAAAATGCTTAAAACTAATTTTCACGCCAGGTAGTCGACTATACTAGGGAGAAGTTGACTATCCTATGTCTTTGTCCAAAAAAATTTCAAGATCCAGAGGGGTTTTGTCGACTACATCCTTGATGTAGTCAATCACCAATCGATGTTGTAGAAAAATTACGTGATTTCTCACTTTTTGCTTCCCAAACTTAATGAAATCGATCTAAAATCATATCTTAACAATCGAAATTGAATCTAATCAATCTATATTGATTTTATATTGTTTGTAAAATAGTATACAAGATCTTTATCATCATCACATGATAAAAATCAATTCAAGAACTTTATTGAATTTCTTAACCTAGGGTTTCATAAACCCTAATCGAACTTTTAGATTATCAATTTGCAATCTTTAGAATCACAAGATCAAATCAAATACAATCATAACAATAAATTACAACGTTCTACATAATTTATAAGGATGATTATGATACCACTTAAAGGAAATCAATCTAGAAAATACAATGGAAATATAAATTTTTTCTCTATTTTTTTAATCCATAAACACCATATGTTTTTTTATAGAATATCTAACAATCAAGAACATTCAAGGTTTAGAATTGTTACCTTCGATATGCTATGTTCTTAACTACTTGGATATGTTGTACTTGGATTCTCCACCACCCCTGAATCCAAATTGCCTCGTGTTCATGATTCATAACAATTAGAAACCTATATGATCTCCAAGGTTGATCCACATAGGGCAATTCCCTAATTAGGATTTCTCTCTAAATTTGCTCTCTCTTTGTTGGGAAGTAGAAGAACTTAAATTGTAAGAGAAACTTGTGTGTAGATTATATTCCAAGAAAATTCTACACATAAATAAACTATTTATAGTGTTAAGAGTAAGTGAAACTAATCATTAATTGCAAACTATACCCTTGTAGTTATTTCTTGATTACACATTGCCCTTTTATATGTGACCCCTTAGGTTCAAACTAATATAGTTGTAGGCCATAACTTTTATGTAACTGTATTTGGAACCCTTTTTAATTAATTAGAACTATTTCTAATTTTTTTTTTTGAATCAAAACTCCTCTTGTAATAATTAATTAATTGTCCATTAAATTAATTCTTATGGGTTCTACAATCATGAGTGACACCTATTAGCATATCATGACTACTCAGATAGTGTGAATCAGATTATGAATCCTTGAACCTTTATGTTATTAGTTATTGCACAATTCACTCCGTTCATCATGCAATGTTATTATTAAGCTAATTAAAGTATAGATTTATTGTGAAACCCTTAGCATTCTATGTCCATAGATCTTAAGAATATAATTCTAATGGTGAAATTAGAAACTCCTTAATAATTCTCACCCTGCCTTGGTCAAGGAACTTCCTAAATTATATCTTAGTAGATCACATAGGACATTCTCTATTTTTACTTAAGAGTGATATATCCTTTATTGTATACTCACATATCTCAATATGAAACCCATTATACCCAATTAATAATCTATGAATATAACAATAATGGTATCAAAGTAAAGTAAGTCTCATTCAAGATAACCATGGTGCCTCAGGTCTAAGGATCACAAGCACAACTATAACATAAAAACTATCTATTGACAGGCAAATAAAACTCCATATATGTGTTCTTAAGTCGAGTTATGTTTAGTGAACTCATTCTTTAATAAGCGCACGCATATTTTTTTAGTGTCTCCCACATAAGTGACATTAAGATCAATCATCCTGCCAATTGTGAAAACATAATATATGCCAATCTAGCCAAAGAACTAATGTCTAATTAGTATCCCACATCAATGAACATTTAAGAGAAAAGCTTTTGAGAAGACCAATCTCAAGATTATGATCTCATCATAATCCTATCTCCATTGCTATTACTCTATAGACTTAACCATGACAATGTAATTAAACAAATATTCATGATAAATAAAACTTGCCATTAATTATGATAATAATTTGAATAAGATTGTTCTACAAATAATATCCCTGGACATCAAATTTCATTTGCTTCTCGGGCATACTATTAATACTTTAACAACAATAATGTTGGGGAAATTGGGGATGCATTCGAGATCGTTACTTAGACCATTGCCTTCTGTATATCCCATATTCTTCTTGAGATTCTCTACCACATAATGAACACCTACCATGTCCATAGAGAAATCAAAGTCATTCAATAAGATTTCATTAATATCAATCTCAACACCAAGTACTTTCATGGAAATCTAATCACCATTAAAAGTAATAATACCTCAATCTCTCTTGATATTGACTATTTGATGCGAGGTAGAGGGAATGGATTCAATATAGTGAAACTAAGATATTCTTAGCAATAATTTGAAGAAAGTAATTAAATTTAACTCAATGTCACATACCATTAGTCCTATATTAGTTTCAATCTGGATCACTCTCAACACTCTCCTCCCAATGTTATCACTGGCCTTAACTATATGGGAAGAATGGCAACAATTACTTAGAATCAATTCCCAAGCATTTCATGGTACTCACAGGGCATATGTTAAGTACGAATCAATTTTAAGCAAGTACCATAAGAACATTCTTACCATAACATTTAAGGCTGATATGTAAAGTCTTATTGTGATTCTTGCCTTCATTCAATGCACTACTCGCATACCCAATCATGTCCTCAGGCTTAGTATCAATAGGGATTTTTTCTTCACCAATGCTTTCATCAATGCTCTTATATGTGAGTAAGAGACTACCAACAAACCCTATATAGAGATGTTGGCTTGGGTCTTCTTCAACTACTTCATCACATGGTATTCGTCTTCCATGACTTTATTTTTATCTTTCTCATTGATCTTCTCATTCGAATTCTCACTAATCTTCTCATTAGATTCAAAAGTCTTACTTTTTTTCTGGATGGTCTTGTTTTAATTCAGGAGGCTTGAAGGGCCTACTACCTTGAGTGACATTATTCAAATTCTCAAAGTCTTAGCAAAGCTCTTCTTCATGGTCCTCTTCAAGGTCATTAAAAGTACCAAAAGTCTTCATCATTATTCCTTTTATTGTCCCGGTCAATCTTTTCCAAAAAGGAGTGAATGGTCATGATGAAGAAAGCATAATTTGGGTCATTAGGCTCATAGGTGAAGGTGGGAATGGATCCTTGAGGGGTAATAAAAATAGTTATGTCAAAGTTATCATCATCTTCTTCATCAATGAAATTTTTGTGGACAATAAGCTTTCTATTTTTTGGGTTAAGCTTAGGGACATCATTGTTGTCAACACAGTCTTGGATTATGTGGAAAATATGCTTACAGTAGTTGATAAGGTGGTTATGTTGTTGATAGAAATCATAGTATTAGTTAAGGTTGTACTATAAGTTAAAAGGCATAGATACTTGGTGGAAAAATAAAAAAAAATTATGCCCATAAACTTAAAACACATGAAAAATATCTATGAATCTATTATAATGATGATCTAAAAAATATTTTCATACAAGGTTAGATCATTTTACCTTTGGTGCAGATTCTTGTTGTTCTTTGAAAAGGATTCATAAGTCGTTCAAGCGTTTGACCATTAAATGTATCCACAAGAGCAATAAAGAACAATAATCTTCTTCTTCGGGATGTCGAACACCGTTTAAAGTAGAATAAAGGGACTGGCCAAATTCTATATTGAGTGCTAGCTCCAAATTTTTCAGTCTATAGTGAGAGAGAGATCAAAAATATTACTTTTTGATCTCCATAATAATTGTGTTATGTTATTGTAAGGTTTTTATCAAATAGAGCTTTTATATAGTGCCATTCGTCTTAAGAGCATTAGGATTTTTAAAATTGCAATTAAATCATTGATTTAATTAATCTTAGAAATCTCTCATTTGACTCACTATTTTTCCTTATTCTTTTAATTTCCCAATTGTCTGTGACCCCTTATGTTCAACATTGCACTAAAAATAGGTCATAACATTTACGTAACAATTGGATCCCATCCGATTAATTAAAACTATATTAAATTTTAATTCAAATTAAAACTCATTTTCATTCTTCCCTTTAATTAAGAATTAAGTAGAATTAATTCTTAAGGGCTTCTACATGTCTTTGTTGACACATAAGAGTATGTTATGACTACCCAGGCAATATGAATTAATGTGAACTTTTCCATTGACAGTTACCGTAAAGATTAATCCTTCCATCTCGCAATATCCCTGATTAAACCTAAGGTATGAATTTACTGTCAAGCTTTAATTATTTAATCACATGTATCTACCTCTCAAATCTATAACTTAAAGAGTGAAATTAGAAACCCCTTTCTAATTTCAACCCCACCTTGACTGATGAATTTTCAAGTTGTGACTTACTCATATCACATGGGACATTCTCTCTCTTTTACTCACAGTGATGAATCCTTTATTTTGCACTCACATACCTCCATGCATAAGTGGTAATACCAAATTACTACCCTTTGTGAAGTACAATTAGAATCACATTTTGATAGCATTAAAGCATGATGACCCATACACAAGATATCCATTGTGCCGCAAGTCAAATGATCACTTGTACAACTGCAATGTAAGAATTTCTATTGACAACTAGTAAAATATCTATGAGGAATTTCTTACTCGAGTTAGCTCGGTGTACCTATTCTCTAATAAGCACCTACATGACTTGTTTAAGTGTCTCACACACTAGTGATCGTGTGATCAATCACCCTAAACTCTATGAGGAAACATAGTATGTACTAATCTATTCAGATTCACTAATGTCCTTCTTAGTGGTTCTATGATTAGGAACATTTAAGAATAAAGCTTAAGGAAATACATTTCACTAGCATGATCTCATCATGATGTTAATTTCAACTACTCTTATTCTATGGGATTTATCATGTAATGCACATACAACGATTTGGAATGAACATGATAAATAAGATAAATGCAAATAATAATATTTTATTGTCAATAAATGAATAAGATTAATTACAAGTAATATATTCATATCAAATGCTATTGGCTTGTAGGACCTACTACTATCAATCTGTCACTTGCACTAAAGCTAATAGCCTAGGTATCTTATACATATTGCTTTAGTTAATGAATCTGCAATATTATTTGTTGATAAAACTCTTTCATCGTTACATCGCTTGTTCTAATGATTCCTTTAAACTAATGGAATTGCTGCAAGAATTGTTTGTAGTTCTGATGAGACCGTTGTCACAATATCATGATACACTTACAATGTAAAAAACCATACCAAGCTTAGTGATGAACATCTTTATCCAAACAATTTTCCTCAAAGCCTTAGATATAATAGTATAATCAGCCTCCATGATCAAATCCACAGCGGTTGCTTGCTTGGACCATTTCTAGCTCACTGCTCCACCATTTAACGTAAACACTTATCTGAATATTGATTTATTGTTTTCATATTGAATCTAGATCTTGTGAGGCTTTTAAATTTCAAATCCTTTTTTTTCCATTTACGAGGAAGAAATCTTTAGTTCTTCTCAAGACCTTAAGAATGTTCTTCGCAACTATCTAGCGACCTTCACCTAGATTGGACTAATATTTGCTTGTAAAACTTAGAGTATATATAATATTAGGCCTTGTACATAACATGGAGTACATGATGGATCCAATCTACTCATGTATTCTCTCTCTCCTCAGGTGTATTTAGGGATATTCCTTTTGAGATAGCAATTCCATAACTCATCTTGGAACTTTCCTTTCTAATCCCTTTTAGCTTTTTGTTTTTGTATACAGATTTGGATAAGCCTAGCATCCATCTATATAGATCTATCTCTATAGATCTTATTCCCTAAAATATAGGATATTTCATCAAAATCCTTTAATTAAGAAGTTCTTTGATAGTCAAAGCTTTACTGACTATAACATAACTACATCATTCCTAATGAGTGGTATGCCTTTTATTGTAGCGGCTATTTTTTTAAATATTTTAAATTTCAAGACATCACTTTTACACATGTTTGGTATTTGTGTTCAGATTTTTGTTATAATTAATTTTTTTTGGGATGAGTAAATAATTTAGGAGACAATAAATAAAAGTATGTTTTGAGAGATTTTATGAATTTTTAAAGAGTTTTGGGGTAGGTTATGAAAAGGGTGCTCAGTGTAAGAATGTTTATTTAATTAAGGAAAAAGTTGAGTATGAGTAGCGGTGAGAAGTGAGAGGCCAACATTTTTATGCTAGAACTCTCTAGATTGTCCAAGAGATAGGAGAGAAAGACAGAAAAAGTGAGAAAAAAAAGTGGCGAAGAAAGAGAGGAAGATGAAGGGAAAAGATAGGAGTTTCTAGCAAAAATTTAAGGTAAAATCTGTTCTCGCTTCTTTTTAACTTGCAAGCATGTCTATCAAACTAATATTTGAGTTAGGATTTTGAAATTTCAAGTGTTTTAAGAAAATGTTCGAAGAAAAAAAAGTTTAGGTTTCAAAATGGATTTTTTTACTAAGCTTTGAGATTTGAGAGTTCTAGCTTGAATTTTTTCTATAGGTAATGTTTAGAATCGACTTAAACTCTTAACAATCTTATGTTTTGAAAAGAAAAAGGATTGAATTTCATGGGTTTTCTGGGTTCAATTCTTTAGACAGTCAACTATGACGATCCCACAACCAGTTGTGCAAAAGGTAGACACTTCATATCTTCAACACAATTGACTGTGGGAGTTGGACAGTCGACTGTGCATGTAATACCCGTGTTCTTACAGTAAGGGTAAAGAAATAATTTGATAAATATTATATGGAATTAAAATAATATATATGTAAACGATTTATTATTGAGTAAAATAATACTTTTGAAAAAACAAATTGGTGCAAACACCTAGAGTCCAAGTGTAACTGCCTAACATGCAAAGAAATGCAAGTTGGTCAGCATAAAACAATGCAAAATGAAGGTGGCATGGAAATTGTAATATAAATATAGTTTTTGTTTTTGTTTTATTTTATTTCATACCAAATCCTGTTTGGTTTTCTTCTTTTTTCAATTCAAATTACTCTATTTCTTTAAACACTTGGGGACTCAAAGAAAGGTTGAAAGATTGAAATTTTGAAGAAGTTTACGGGAGAATTTTAAAAAAGATTCGAGGAAAGATTTAAGAAAAACAAAAGGTAATAATGTGTATTTTATTTTTGAAATTATACATACTTGAAATTATCTGGAATTTGATGTGAAAATTTAAAGGGTATGAATTATGGAAGAATTGAAGAACAAATTAGAAATTTTAATATAAATTTTATGTCAGGTGTTGACGATCAGCAATCGGGTGAAATTGTTGAAAAGAGCAGAAAAGGCAAGGAGGTGATCCACAGGTAACTTTAAGTGCTACATGGTGAGTTAGATTTACTTTTAGTAATCGAGATAAATATGAAATATAAAGTGATGATATTTGAATTAATTAATGAATTACAATGATTGCATGATATATGAAAGTTGGTTGATTGATATTATATAAATATGTGATATGTTCAAAATTTATTATTTGAGAAGTAATATTAATGAAATAAAGAGTTGATGAAATATATATACTGAAAGGATAAATGAAATTCTTGATAAACTATGATTGATAATTTGATGTGATATAGGAGGAGATAATTTAATGAATATGATAAAAATAATAATTTTGAGAAAGAGCTGTATAGCTAAATTGAATGCTTGAATGTATGTTTGTTTTATTTATTGCTCATATGCATATTTAATATTATTGTTTGTATGCAAAAAATAAATGAACCGATAAGGAAACTAATCTAAATGAAAATAAAAGAACCAGAAAGATAGTCAGTCTAGTTGAAATAAAAGAACTGGGAATGCAGCTGATTTAAATGAAAATAAAAGAACCGTGGCAGCCGGTATAGCTGAAAATAAAATAACCGGGAAAGCAGCAGGTCTAAATGAATATAAATTATCTGATAATTTATATTCATGCATTGCATTTGTTTTAAATATTGATTAATATTGCTTGAGATGCTAAAGTGTCATTCTTGATTGTGAATTTATTGATAGATAAATGAGTCTCACAGAGAGACAGATATAATGAGAAAGAAATATAAAAGTATGATACGATAAGAATTATTTGAGTGATTGACTATATGTTGTGAACCTCATAACGAGGTAAATAATGAGGTTGAATTGATAGTCTCAAGATGATTAAATATATGAGAAGAAAGATTGATATATTTGATGATTAACTTAAGAAGAGATGTATATATGATGAGGATTATGATATGAGTAGTGATAATAGAATGCTATTATCGAATTATATGAGATATAGATGAATGAATATTGGAAGACTATTTGAACACTTGAATTATAAGATGTGACTAGAATTATACAAATTGAATACTTCTAGTAAATTTAATTCATTGAGCTTGTGAAGCTCAGTCTTTGTTGTTAAATAATTTCAGGTAGCAGCCAAGACAAATAAATTGTTGAGCTGTGATTCAGACTGAGTGATTATCTATAAACCTCGTGGTCTACATCCTTAGACTAATGGAAAGAAATAAAAAAAATGTTTGTAAATATTCACGCATCATATGTTGTATATATTCTTTCAGTTGAAATTTTAATAATGTAACTCCCCTACTGAGGGTTGAGGATTGATGTATAGATATGTAACGACCCATTCTGGGTTGGCCACCCCCGAGACGGTGTCGTCACTTTTTGAAATCCCAGCACGACACATATACGCAACAATATAAAAAAATACCAACTGAAATTATCTATATACATAAATCCTCAACCCTCAATAGGGGAGTTACATCATTGAGATCTCAACTGAATAGTATCTACAACATAGTATGCATGAATATTTACAAATATTTTTTTTTCTTTTCATTAGTCTGAGGATGTGGACCAAGTAACTTACAAATAATGACTCAGTCTAAATATTAGCTCTCCAATCTATCTTACCTGCCTACAACCTGAAATTATTTAACAATGAGGGATGAACTTCAACAGCTTAGTGAATTAAATTTACTATAAGTATTTACTTTGTATAAGTAGTCTTCCAATATTAATTCATCTATATCTCATATAATTTGATAATAGCATTCTATTATATCTACTCATATCATAATCTTCATCCTTTATCAATCTCTTCTTCTCATATATTTAATCATCTGGAGACTATCAATTCTATCTCATAATTACCATGTTATGAGGTTCGCAGTATATAATCAATCATTCAGACAATTCTCATCATATTTGTCTCTCTGTGAGACTCATTCGTCTATCAAAATTTAAAGCAAAGGCAATGCATGAATTTAAATGTTATTATTATTTGGGAACATCTTCCCACATGTCAATATGTTTTTATCTTAGACCGGTTGCCTTCCTGGTTCATTTATTACCGGCATATACCGGCTGTAATGGTTTTCATTTATCACCAGAATATACCAGCTGCCACGGTTTTCTTTTATCACCAGCATATACCGGCTGCCACAATCTTCATTTATCATCAGCATATACCGGCTGTCACGGTTTTCATTTATCACCAGCATATGCTGACTGTCACGGTTTTCATTTATCACTAGCATATACCGGCTATCACGGTTTTCATTTAAACGACTCCCTTCCAGTTCTTTTATTTCATGCATATGCATATGAACAATAATACAAAAACAAGCACACATTCAAATATTCAGTTTAACTATCTATCTTTTTGTCAAAATTATTATTTGATCATATTCATTAAATTTTTCTCCTTATATATCATATCAAATTATCAAGCATAGCTTGTCAAAAATTTCATTTATTCTTTCATTATTTAATCAACTCATTATTCAAATAATATTACTTCTCATATAATAAGTCTCTAAAATATCAATTATTCTTATCATACCCATCAACCAACTTTCATCTATCATTAAATCATAGGTTAATAATTAATTCAAATATCATCACTATATATTTCATATTTATCTTGATTACTAAAAGTAAATCTAACTCACCACGTAGTACTTAAAGCTACCAGTGGATCACCTCCTTGCCTTTTCTATTCTTTTAAGCAATTTCACCCGATTGCTGATCATCAACACCTGACATAATATTTATATAAAAATTTCTAATTTATTCTTCAATTCTTCCATAATTCATACCCTTTAAAAATTCTCACATTGAGTTCCGGGAAATTTCATGTATGCTAAATTTCAAAAACAAAATTAATATTATTGCCTTTTGTTTTTTCTTAGAGTTTTCGTCGACTCTCTTTAAAATTCAATGGTAAATCCCTTCAGAATTTTACTCTTTCGACCTCTCTTTCAATCCCTAAGTGTTTAAAGAAAGAGAGAAATTTGAATTGAAGAAAGAAGAAAACCAAACAGGATTTGATAATAATAATTAAAATAAAGTAATATATGCATATATATATATATATAATATATTAACCTGTGCACACCATTGTTGCTATCAAACATACAACATTCAACATGCAACAATGCTGTGTATGGTTTGTGACAACACTTGGACTCAAAGTGTTGTCCAGCCCCTTTTCTTTATTTTTTTTCTTCTTCTTTTTGGTTAGCTTCTGACACCTGGACTCTTCTGTACGTTTTTTTTTTCCTTTGACTTTTTCCTTTTTCTTTTGACTTTTTTTTCCTTTTTCTTTACACCACCACGCGTCCATTTTTTAATTATTATTTCAAAATAATTATTTTATTCAATAATAAATCTTTCATGTATATATATATATAAATTTAATTCCATGTCATATTTATCAAATTACTTCTTTACCTATACTTCAAGAACACGAGTATTACAATTCTACCCATCTTATAAAAATTTTGTTCCCAAAATTTCTTTACCTAATTCAAGAAACATTTGTGAGTAATATTTCTTCATAGTTGCCTTATGCTCTCACATAATCTCTCCAACATCTTTATGCTGCCACAAAATTTGAACTAATGGAATTATTTTATTATACGAGACTTGTTATTTTCTGTCTAAGATTCTCACTGGTACTTGTATAAAAGTCAAATCTTCCTAAATTTCTACAGCTTGGCTCGAAATATTATGAGATTCATCAAGTGCTTTCACAAAAGTGAAACATGAAATATGTTATGTAACTGATTTAACTCTGGAGCCAATTTCCAGGCTATACACAACTAGCCCAACTTTCTCAATAACCCTATAGGGTCCCATCAACCTCGGACTCAACTTTCCTTTCTTTTTAATCTGAATACACCTTTCCATGGAGATATTTTCAAATACACTCAATCACCTACTTGAAACTCAAGAGGTCTATTTCTATTATCAGCATAGCTATTTAGTCTATTCTGTACTACTTTAAGGTTCTTTCTAACCAGTTTAATCCTCTTAGTTGTTAACTCAATAATTTATGGAGCAATTATATTTCTCTCTCCCACTTCTTCCCAACATATAGGAGTTTTACACCTCCTGCCATACAATGCCTCGAACGGTTCCATTCCAGACTAGATTGATGTTGATTTCTATAAGCAAATTCAATTAATGGCAAGTAAGCATCCCAACTTACTGAGAACTCATCACATTTGCCTTTAACATTTCTTTTAGTACTATAATAATTCTTTATGTCTGTTCATCTATTTTAGGGTAAAAAGTTGTACTAAATTGTAATTGCATACCCGTGGCTTTCTGAAAGCCTTTTTAAAAGTCAAGATGTAAATATAGCATTTCTATCTGATACAATGCTCAAAGGCACTCTTTGCAATCTCACCATCTCAGCTACATATGGTTTGACCAACTTTTTTGGACGCCAAGTAGTTTAATAAGATAAAAATGAGATGGTTTAGATAATCTATCTACAATCACCCACACAACATCAAAACCTCTTTTGGTATGGGGAAATCTAGAAACAAAATCCATACTCACATTCTCCCATAGCAAGTTAGGCATTAGAAGATGTTGTAGTAAGCCTGCTGAATATATTTTCTCATACTTCACTTACAGACAATCCAAACATCTAGAAATGTATTCAGCTACATCCCTCTTCAATTTTGACCACCACTAATTCTGTCTCAATCCTCTATACATCTTATTGTTACTCAAGTGCATCGAATATATATCATCATGTGCCTCTTTTAATATCAGCTGTCATGGTTTTCATTTATCACCAGCATATATCGACTGTCACGGTTTTCATTTATCACTAGCATATACGGTTTTCATTTATCACTAGCATATACGGTTTTCATTTATCACCAGCATATACCAACTACCACGGTTTTCATTTATCACCAGTATATACCGGCTGTGACGCTTTTTATTTATCAACAGCATATATCAGCTATCACGGTTTTCATTTATCACCAGCATATACCGACTGTCATGGATTTCATTTAGACCGGCCCCCTCCCGGTTCTTTTAGTTCATGCATACGCATATGAACAATGATATGAAATATGCATACAAACAACAATATAAAAACAAGCATGCATTCAAACATTCAATTTAACTATCCAACTTTTTCTCAAAATTATTATTTGATCATATTCATTAAATTTTTCTCCTCATATATCATATCAAATTATCAACCATAGCTTGTCAAGAATTTCATTTATCCCTTCATTATTTAATCAACTTATTATTCAAATAATATAAACTCTCTAGCATATCAATTATTCCTATCATACCCATCAATCAACTTTGATCTATCATTAAATCATAGATTAATAATTGATTCAAATATCATCACTAAATATTTCATATTTATGTTGATTACTAAAAGTAAATCTAACTCACCATGTAGTACTTAAAGCTACCCGTGGATCATCTCCTTGCCTTTTCTGCTCTTTTTAGTAATTTTACCCAATTGCTAATCATCAACACCTGACATAATATTTATATTAAAATTTTTAATTTATTCTTCAATTCTTCCATAATTCATACCCTTTAAAAATTTTCACATTGAGTTCTGAGAAATTTCATGTATGCTAAATTTCAAAAATAAATTCACATTATTACCTTTTGTTTTTTCTTAGAGCTTTCCTCGATGCTCTTTAAAATTCTGCCGTAAATCCCTTCAAAATTTTACTCTTTTGACCTTTCTTTCAGTCCCTAAGTGTTTAAAGAAAGAGAGAAATTTGAATTAAAGAAAGAAGAAAACCAAACAGGATTTGATAAGAATAATTAAAATAAAGTAAAAAGTATATATATGTAATATATTAACGGATGCACAACATTGTTGCTGTCAAACATACAACATTCAACAATGTTGTGTATAGTTTGTGACAACACTTGGACTCCAGGTGCTGTCCAGCCCATTTTTTTCATTTTTTTCTTCTTTTTCCTTACCTTCTCATGCCTAGACAATTCCATATGTATTTTTTTCCTTTTACTTTTTTTGTTTTTTTGTCCTTTTTTTTCCTTTTTCTTTTTCTTTTACCCTCCAAACCTGGACACTTCAAATTTTTTTCTTTTTTTCCTTTTTCTTTACACCACCACGCGTCTATTTTTTTCAAAATAATTATTTTATTCAATAATAAATATTTCATGTGTATATATATATATATTAATTTAATTTCATGTCATATTTATCAAATTACTTCTTTATCCATACTTTAAGAACACGGGTATTACAAGATATATATAATTCCAGTTGATGTTTTTATATTGTTGCATATATGTGTCTTGCTGGGATTTCAAAATGTGACAACACCATCTTAGGGGTGGCGAACATAGGATGGGCCATTACAGTGCAGTCCTGTTTTTAGGATTTTACACGTAAATTTCATACTCGTTTTAAATTTTAAGTCTTTGGTGATGACTTAATGAATTAGTTGAAGATTGTGAAGCTTTGATTTGAATAGATGATATCTAATTACAATGTATTTTAGGTTTCAAAAATTAAATGATGTTTTGTTAAAGTATTTGAGGATCGTTCGAGAGGCAAGGAATGGCTCAAGTCTAAAGCTTGGTTAAAAAAGGTGAGTTTCACCTTACTTTTAGTAAGTGAAGAAAATTATAAATTATAACCTAAAAGCTTAAAATGTATTTAGGCATAATGATTGTGGAAATCTAAATCTTATTAAAAAAATTACTTATGAATGTAATAAGATAAGTATAGTTACATCTTCATATGTATTGAAGAAAAAGTTGTGATATAATTTACTTGAGGAATAATTTTGGGAATACAAATGATATGAAAATATAAAATATATAAATGGATGTACAAGTGTGAATATATATTGATATGTTTAATTATGATAAATATAAGATGTTTATATCTATATGTCATGTTGGATGTGATAGATGAATTCGAAATAAAAGTACAAAAATATGATTGATTGTGAAATCATAAATACTAGAGTTATGACAAAAATATGCATATGATAAGAAATGTGATTATAAACTATTCTAGTACACAAATGACTTGATGTAGTTGTATTTGATAAAATGTGATACTTGTCATTTAAATGATAAATGGTTGATGGATAGTTATTAATGTAGTGGTGTGATTGATTTAATTAATTAATGCTTGAGATATTTCTATGCTGCAATTACATTGCATTTGATGTGAATTCTTGTTGATGTCATGATTGTGTGAAATGAGTGGAGTGAAAAGTGATGATAGGACCTCGCCCAGTAAAGGGTAGGGAGAGGATCCATATTGTTGAAGACCCAACCGTGGAAGGGGTAGGGAGGGATCCAAGATATTTATGCTAAGAGAAGACCTTGCCCGGTAAGGGGTAAGGAAGAATCCAAGTGATGAAAGGACCTCACCCAGTAAGGGGTAGGGGAGGATCCAAGTTGTATTGTGATGATCTACAATCAAATGTATGGGGAGACATCCCCGTTATTTTATGATTTTCCTAGTGAAGGGCGTTGTAATGAGACTAGCCCAATGAGGGGCAATATCATGATATGAGATGAGCTGAGACATCGCATTGCATTTGCATTATACTGCATTTCATTAATGCATTGCTGTAATTGGCCCATGAGGGGTATGTATTGTACTTGGCCCATAAGGGGCACATGTTGTATTTGACCCATGAAGGGCATGTGATGTGATTGGCTTGGTGAAGGACATAATTTATCAATTATTGTAAATGGAAAGCTATCGGGATGGATGTGGATTATGAATAGTTGATTTATATTATGTGTGAACATGATATGGTTTATGAAAATTTTGATAATTTAAATATTCTAGTGTTAGATAGATTTAATATTTTATCCTTTTTGTGATAAGAAATAAAAAATAGTAAGTTGATAGTATATAAATAAAAGTCGTATTATAGTGATATTTATAAAAAAAATGATTTATATGATAAGATCAATAATTAAAGAATTTATTTTCAAGATGATTACTTTTAGTAAAGTGAATCCTCACTAAGCTTTTTAGTTCACTCCTTTCTTTTACTAACCTTTTCAAGAAAGTGCTAGAAATCTTGAGACCTTGATTAAAAGAAGTCCTTTGTAAAGTTCTCATCTATGGCATCATCATATCTTGGGTTATTTTGGGAGTCTAAATATTTGTCTTAACTAATTCTTTTGTAAAATTCTTCAAATTTATTTTATTTAAGGAAGTCTCTTGTATTATATCTTTGGCAAGATCTTAAAGGTTGAATTAATGTATTGAAAAAATTTCTTGATTATAAAGATTTATGGTTGTATAGATTGATGTGTTTAAAGATTATTGTTTGGTTTGTATACTTTGTATGGTTGCATCTTGAGTCAAGGTGCTCAATGCTAAAAGGTAATGGAGTTGTTTCGAGTAGAGCCCATGTTGATATTTGTCTAAGGTTTAAACATGGTTTAAGATTAAAACAAGGTTGGAAGAATAAATTTAGGCATGTTAAAGGAGTGCACACAAGTGTGCGCATCAATTTGGGTGTGTGTGAACACCTCTATTCAGCAAGACAAAGAAGTGCGCACAACATCAGGAGGTCTAGATTCAGTGTGCACTGCAGCCCTCCTTCTCCTAGGCTATAGCGCCCAGCAAGGGAGGTGCTGGAGAAGAGTCAAGGCCATAATGCCCCTTCCCAAGGCCGCGGTGCCCAGAAGCTTGAAGAAAGGTGGTTCAGCCTAGGCCGTAGCGCCCCCTGTTCACTGCCTAGGCGCTAGGCACACTGATGCACACATGGACAGCTTGTTTTATCCTCTTGTTAACTGTGTGGGTGCAAGGTTAAAATGTACTGCATCACTTAGGATTGATGGAGGGCCATGGTTGATTAGTTTGCAAGATCTAATGGTGGAGATTGACTCTCAAGATTGGACAATAAGTTGGTGCACTATATAAAGGGTCACCTAGCTTCATTCTTAACTAGAATGTGATGTAATGTAACTTATGTGACATGGGTGTGAATAAGAGAATTGTGTGAGAGTGCAAAAACATAGACATACAAGAGGGACTCATTGTAGAGAGTCTGGTTGTAAAGATGAGAGAGTAATGTAGATAGAGAGCATTGTAATAGTTCCTATCATCTTCTTTGTTCTCTTCTTGGTTTCTTCAAGAACTTGAGATTTCTTGAAGAGGGTTGCTGGATTGTAAAGAACCATTGATTTAGTTTAGAGAGTTTAGAGGTACTCACGGGGATGTAGGCTATTGCCGAACCTCGATAACAAATCGCTTGTCTTCTTTTCTTTCTTGCTTTCGATTGCTGTATTTCTTTCTACAAGTCATTCTAGACTTGGGTGTTTGGAAAATCACCACCTTTGCATCTTGTCAAGGTGATTTTTAATAGTGGTATTAGAGCTTTGGACAGTAGGATTAGAGCCAAGATAGATGGGTGTCGGAGCAAGAAGAGAAGGTGTCGAAATAAGACTCCAAGAATCGGAGGTAAACTTCTTGGGTGATTCAAGGACAGATTTAAGATAAATATTTGATCATGTTCTTGAGGGTGATTCAAGAATGGAGTAAAGATCAAGGTTTGATCATGTTCTTAAGGGTGATTCAAGAACGGTATTGAGATCAATCTTCGATCTGTGTCCTTGAGGTTTAAAAGAAGTTGGAATGCATTTGTGGGTGCTGCAAAAATCTGGGATCATCTCCACAAGATGGGTTCAAACTTCATGGTTGAGAAGTTTGATGGAAAGAGAGATTTTACCCTTTAGAAGTGGAAGATCAAGGCGGTTCTAGTGCAACAAAAGGTGGACTTGGCGATTAGAGGAAATGACGCTTTTCCAGCAAGTACCATGGAAGACCAGCGAAATGAGATGAAGAAGATGACATACAACACCATCTTCCTGCACATGTTGGATAATGTCACAAGAGAGTGTAGAGACTCAGAAAATCCAGCTGTCATATGGAAGAAACCAGATGAGTTGTTTCTTGCCAAAACTCTCCCTAGTAAGAGGTATCTTCGTAAACGAATCTTTGCTTTCAAATTTGATCCTTGTTGGTATTTGTCTAAGGTTTGCACAGGTCCAATAGTGGTTCAAAGATGGTTAAAGTCTAAACCAAGGTTGGAGGATTAAATTTTAGCAAGTTAGAAGACTGCACACATGTGTGTGCATCAATTTGGAGCAAGGGAAGGCCATGCGCACTAGTGTGCGCACTTCTGCACACAAGTTGAGAAAGTGTGCGCACAGGCAGCATCAGTGTGCACCGCGGTGCTGCCCTTCACCACTGCAGTGTCTAGAAAGGAGGTGTCTGGAGAAGAGTCAGCACCACACCAGCACCGCAGCACCTAGAAGGTGCTGAAAGTGTGGTTTTGCCTAGCACCACGATGCCCCTATTGAGTGCCTAGGTGCTAGGCACACTGAAGCACACAAGGACAACTTGATTTAGCCTCCTGTTAAGTCCATGGGTGTAAGGTTAAAATGCACCACTTCACCTAGGATTGATAGAGGGCCATGATTAAATGGAGATCATGATCAAAGAGTGAGGATTGAATCTCAAGAATGTCCAAGAAGTGAATGGCTATAAAAGGGGTTTCCTAGCCTCATTTTTCATACAACAACACACATACAATACAAGACAAACTTTGAGATCAATTGTATTACAAGAGAGAATTGTGTGAGAGAGATAAACACAAGAGGGACTCTTTGTAAGTAAGGTTGGTTGTAAAAAGAGAGAGAAGTCTAGATTAGAAAGAGAGCATTGTTAGTTCTCATCTTCTTCTTTCTTCTCTTTGTTTCTTCAAGAACATCGTGGTTTCTTGAAGGGATTCCTATAACCTATAAGAACCATTTGATTTAGTGTAGAGAGTTCGGAGGAACTCACGGGGGCATAGGCACATTGCCGAACCTCAATAACAATTACTTGTCTTCTTTATTTTCTTTGATTTTCTGTTCTTGTATTCAATTGCTGATTTTCTTTCTACAAGTCATTCTAGACTTGGGTGTTTGGAAGATCACCACCTGGGCATCTTGCTAAGGTGATTTCCAACAGTGGTATCAGAGCTGCACAGCTGGGTATCGGAGCAAGAACAAGAAGGTGATGGAGCCAAGAGTCCAAGAATCAAAGATCAACTTCTTGGGTGATTCAAGAATGGTGTAAAGATCAAGATCTGATCGTGTTCTTGAAGGTTGATTCAAGAACAGTGTTAAGATCCATCTTCGATCGGTGTTCTTGAGGTTGAAGAAAGCATTTGTGGGTAGTGCATAAATATGGGATCTTGTCTGCAAAAGATGGCTTCAAATTTCTGTGTGGAGAAGTTTGATGGAAAGGGAGACTTTGCCCTTTGGAAGCGAAAGATCTAGGCGGTTCTAATGCAACAAAAAGTGGACATGGCTATTGGAGAAGATGATGCTTTGCCACCAAGTGTCACGGAGGACCAGCGGACTGAGATGAAGAAGATAGCTTACAGCACCAAATTCTTGCACATGTTGGATAGTGTCATAAGGGAGTGCGAAGACTCGGAAGATCCAGCTGTCATATGGAAGAAACTAGATGAGTTGTTTCTTACCAAAACTCTTCCTAACAAGATTTATCTTCTTAAAAGAATCTTTTCTTTTAAAATGGACCCTAGTAAAGAGTTGCAAGATAACTTTGATGTCTTTAACAAGCTAGTTCAAGATTTGAATAGCTGTAGCATTATTTTTTCGGATGAATAATTGGATGTTATCTTGTTAAATTCTCTTCCTGATTACTTTGATAACTTGATTAATGCCATTGAGTATGGAAGGGATACTTTGACAAAGGAGATTGTGATCAATGCCATAAGGGCACATGATTTCAAAGCCAAGATGAAGGAGACATCAAGTGGTGATGGGTTGTTCGTAAGAGGAAGGCCAGCAACTCGGAATGGCAGTAGCAACCATGGCAACTACCAAGAGAAATCAAGAGGTAGAGGGCAGAACCATGGGAGATCTCATTCCAAGACAAGACTTAAAGGAGGAAGGAGATGCTTCTACTACAATAAGGAGGGCCATTTCAAGAAAGATTGCAAGAAGAGGATGTGGGATGAGAGGAGAAGCCACACCAACAATGGAGAGCAGGAGGCAAGGCAACAGAAAGTGGATTCTTGATTTTAGGTGCACTTATCTTATGTGCCCTCACAAAGAATGGTTCAAGAATTTCAAGGAGATCAATGATGGAAGGGTCTTCTTGGGGAATGACAATTCTTGCCAAGTTAGAGGGATTGGAGACATCCAATTGAGGATGTTTGATGGAATCACAAGGCTGCTGCGAAATGTAAGGTATCTTCCAGATTTGAAGAGGAATTTGATCTCATTGGGGCAGCTGGATTCCATGGGATACACATGCAAAGTAGAGGGAGGAAAGATCAAGGTGGCCAAGGGATCTTTGGTAGTGATCAAGGCAGCAAGAAACAATGGACTCTATGAGATGATCGGAGAAACAGAAATCAATGATCAAGCAGCAAGCTTGATGGCTGAGATGGACAAGACAGCCCTTTAGCAGACTCGCTTGGGACACATGAGCGAAAAGAGCTTGCAAGTGCTTTGCAAGGAAGGTATACTTGGAGGAGACAAAGTAGAGAAACTAGATTTGGGGACCAGCAAGAACACCAACATAGGGAGGTAACTTTTACTTTCTGTCTTTAATTGATGATTATTCAAGACGAGTGTGGGTTTATTTGCTTAGGAATAAATCTGATGCCTTGAATTAATTCGTTGTGTGGAAGAAGTTGCTGGAAACTCAAACGGGTAGGGTAGTTAAGGCTTTACGAACCGATAATGGCTTAGAATTTTGCAATAAGGATTTTGATAAATTATGTGAATTAGATGGCATTCTAAGGCATAGAACGGTTGTAAAAACACCTCAGCAAAATGGAGTTGCTGAAAGGATGAATAGAACCCTTATAGAAAAAGTTAGGTGCATGCTAATAGGATCCGGGTTACCAAAATATTTTTGGGGAGAAGCTGTGGCTACAGCTGCATACTTGGTAAATAGATCACCCTCTAGAGCTTTAGAGCTCAAGACTCCAATGGAGATGTGGAGTGGAAAACCCCCTGAATTAAGCAACCTAAGGACTTTTAGGTGTGCAGCATATTCACATCAAAAGGAGTATAAACTTGGCCCTAGATCTAGAAAATGTGTATTTCTAGGATATGGTGATGGGGTTAAGGGATATAGGTTGTGGTCCTTAGAAAAGAAGGGTATGAAACTGATTATAAGTAGGGATGTTATTTTTAATGAATTGTTATTTCCCTACTTGGAGAAAACTAACCCTGCAGGGGCTAGTGAGAAAACCAGTCCGGAAGTTGTGGAGCATCGTATCAAGGAGAACTCGGTTCAGGTAGAACAGAGAAGGCAAGAGGGTTCAGACCAGTTAGAGCTTTTGGATGAAGGCCAAGCTCAAGAAACTCAAGAAGAGGTTGATGCAGTAAATGACTACTAGCTCACAAGAGACCGGGGAAGGAGAGTGGTTAGACCACCCTTGAGATATGGGTTTGCAAATGCTAATGTAGCAGCTCCTTGGAGAGAAGGAGAGGTTGAACCAGAAACTTACATGGATGCCATGGAGTGTAAGGATTTGTCAAAGTGGTAGCTGGCTATGGAGGAAGAAATGGATTCTTTGATGAAGAATAACTCTTAGGAGTTGGTGCCCAAACCAGAAAAATAGAGAGTTGTGGATTTTAGGTGGCTCTATAAGATCAAAGAAGGGAATACTCCATGAGATGAAGTCTGATACAAAGCTAGGCTGGTGGCGAAGGGGTTCACACAAAAAGAAGGCATAGATTTCACCGAAATCTTCTCACCGGTTGTGAAGTACAAGACAATCTGGATAGTGTTAGCATTGGTGGTCCAATTTGATTTGTAAATTGAGCAAATGGATGTAAGGATAGCGTTCTTACATGGAGAGCTCGATGAGACCATTTTCATGAGGTAACCCCAAGGCTATGAGGAAGGAAGGCAGGGAGAGCTAGTGTGCAAATTAAAGAAGTCTCTCTATGGCCTTAAGTAATCACCTCGGCAATGGAATAAGAGGTTTGATTCCTTTGTGATCAGCTTGGGTTTCATGAGGAGTTACTATGATTCGTGCTTGTACTATAAAGGGCAGAAGGTTGAGGAAATGGTGATCATCCTCATTTATGTTGATGACATGTTGCTGGTTGGGAGCAGCATAGAGAGGATAAAGAAATTAAAGACTCAACTCAGTGAGGAGTTTGAGATGAAGGATCTTGGCTATGCACAAAAGATCCTTGGGATGTGTATCATCCGGGAAAGGGAGAGAAACAGATTGAAGATCTCTCAAACTTCCTATATAGAGAAGATGATATCTAAATTCTCTATGGAAGATAGCAAACCAGTGAAGGTTCCCCTTGCTGGTCATTTCAAATTCTCCAGTGATCAATGTCCAAGATCGGAGGCGGAGAAGAAGGAAATGGAGAAAGCCCCTTACTCTAGTGCCATTGGTTCTGTTATGTACACCATGGTAAGCACTAGACCTGATATTGCTCATGCAACGAGTGTTCTCAGCAGGTTTATGAGTAATCCCGGAAAGGAGCATTGGCTTGGGATGAAGTGGTTGCTGAGGTACTTGAAGGGAAGCCCAGAAGTAGGGCTGGTATATGAGAAAAGGGGTAATGCCATCTACCTTAAGGGGTTTGCAGATTCGGACTATGGAGCAGACCAGGATAAGAGGAGATCGATTACCTCTTACTTCTTCAGCTTAAACGGATGTTGTGTAAGTCGGAAAGCTCTTGCAGCCAGTGGTAGTGCTCTCAACAATCGAGGCTGAGTACATAGCGGCTACGGAGGCCATTAAGGAAGGTATGTGGTGCAAAGGGTTGCTTGAAGAGTTAAAGGTTCTGGATGAGTAGGTTGTGGTATTTTCGGATAGTCAAATTGCATTACACTTGTGTAAGAATCCTGTGTTTCATGAGAGGACAAAGCATATGGATGTTCGGTATCATTTCATTCGGGAAAATGTTACGAAAGGATGCATCCTTGTGGACAAGGTTGCCACGGAAGAAAATCCTGTGGACTTGGGTACTAAAGTTCTACCTCTAAGTAATTTCAATCATTGTCTTGAACTTAGGATTGAAGTTGGTTAATTGGTGACTTAAGATGAGTTTGAATCCCGAAGCTTTCTACACAATGGTTCAGGTTTGAACACTTAGACAAAGGTAAAGATTGTAGGTATTTGTCTAAGGTTTCCATAGGTCCAACCATGGCTCAAAGATGGTTAAAATATAAACTAAGGTTGGAGAATTAAAGTTCAGAAAGTTAGAAGACTGTACACATGTGTGTGCATCAATTTGGAGCAAGGCAAGGCCAGGCGCACTAGTGTGTGCACTTCTGCACACAAGCTGAGAAAGTGTGCACACAGGCAGCATCAGTGTGCACCGCGGTGCTGCCCTTCAGCACCGTAATGCCCCGCAAGGAGGTGTCTGGAGAAGAGTCAGCACTGCACCAGCACTACAGTGCCCAGAAGGTGCTGAAAGCGTGGTTTTGCCCAGCATCGCGGTGCCCTTGTTGAGTGCCTAGGTGCTAGGCACACTGAAGCACACATGGATAGCTTGATTTAGCCTCTTGTTAAGTGTGTGGGTGCAAGGTTAAAATACACCACTTCACCTAGGATTGATGGAGGACCAAGATTCAATTGATCATGATCAAAAGGTGAGGATTGAATCTCAAGAATGTCCAAGAAGTGGATGGCTATAAAAGGGGTTTCCTAGCCTCATTTTTCATACAACAACACACATATAATACAAGATACACTTTGAGATCAATTGTATTACAAGGAGAATTGTGTGAGAGAGATAAAAACAATAGGGACTCTTTGTAGTGAGGCTGGTTGTAAAAGAGAGAGAAGTCTAGATCAGATAGAGATCATTGTTAGTTCTCATCTTCTTTCTTTCTTCTCTTCTTGGTTTCTTCAAGAACTTGAGGTTTCTTGAAGAGGATTGCTATAACTTATAAGAACCATTTGATTTAGTGCAAAAAGTTCGAAGGAACTCACTGGGACGTAGGCACATTACCGAACCTCGTTAACAATTGCTTGTCTTCTTTATTTTTCTTTGATTTTCTGTTCTTGTGTTCGATTGCCTCTTGTGTTTATCTCTCTAACACAATTCTCTCTTGTAATAAAATTGATCTCAAAGTTTATCTTGTATTGTATATGTATTTTTGTATGAAAAATGAGGCTAGGAAACCCCTTTTATAGCCATCCACTTCTTGGACATTCTTGAGATTCAATCGTCACCCTTTGATCATGATCTCCATTTAATCATGGCCCTCCATCAATCCTAGGTGAAATGGTGCATTTTAACCTTGCACACACGCACTTAACAAGAGGCTAAATCAAGCTATCCATGTGTGCTTCAGTGTACCTAGCACCTAGACACTCAACAGGGGCACCGCGGTGCTAGGTAAAACCACACTTTCAGCACCTTCTGGGCACTGTGGTGCTGACTCTTCTCCAGACACCTCTTTGTTGGGTGCTGTGGTGCTGAAGGGCAGCACCGCGGTGCACACTGATGCTGCCTGTGCGCACACTTTCTCAACTTGTGTGCAGAAGTGCACATACTAGTGCGCATGGCCTTCCCTTGGTCCAAATTGATGCACACACATGTGCGCAGTCTACCTGATTGCTGAACTTTAATCCTCCTGGACTTTCTGCTGGCTGTAGCGCACAGGGCCAGGCTGTGGCATTGATGAGAGTCATAAAATGCATCTAAACAATATTTAATTGTTAACATTTTAGGGTTGATCTCGGTCATAATCACACTTTTACATGTTGAGAACTCTAAAGTGATATTCATAAATCATTGACTTAATTCGATGCATTTTCAGGTGCTTTGAGTACAAAAGAGATAATAAAGCAATCCATGTTTAAAGCACCAAAAGATCTTGGGTGTCGGTGCTCATTTTTGTCCAAGGTTTAGACATGTCCAAACATGATTCAAAGATGGTTAAATTCTAAACCAAGGCTGGAGTGATAAAGTACAGTAAGCTAAAAGACTGCACACAAGTGTGTGCATCACTTTGGAGCAAGTTAAGGGTAGGCACACTAGTGTGTGCACTTCTGCATACAAGCTGAAGGAGTTTCACTGAATTGCCAGAATTTCCCGCACAGATCAATCATCTTTGCAGATTAAACTATATTGATGTAGGAAGAACCATATGATGAGCCATATATTCTTAGAAAGATCCGGAACTCTATTTTCTGGAGAATTTTACAGTTCGTAAAAAGGATTTTTCTGGAGAAAGTTACAACAGTTTTAGTGGAAACAGTTCATGCCAGCATAGCAGGCCCAGACGCACAGCAGGCCCAGACGCACAGCACGGCCCACTCGCCTCTTGACCGGATTAGGGTGAGCAAATGACATTCTCCAAGACCAAAACACCCCCCTCATGCTCTATAAATATATCTTTATGGAGTGTGCAGCTGAATATTGAAGAGAGAAACCAAGGAAGAGAGAAAAAAGAGAGGATTCAAAGGATCCAAATCCAGCATTCTTCGATTTTATTTCTAAGTTTTCTTTGGTTGAAAATCAAGGGGAGAACATCCATATTGTTCATCCACCTTGAACTCCATGGCCAAATCAAGGGGAGAGCATCCTTATTGTTCTTCCACCTTGATTTCCATGGCCAACTAATCATTTTACAAGGGAAAGGGATGAATCTTTAGGGATTTCTTGTTCTTTATTTCCTGTTCTTGATTCAGTTGTATGGATTTATTGTTAAATATTGTTTATGAATTATTCATTGATTAAGTAAGAAGATTTGAGTTCATGTGATAGATGTAGTTTTTATTCTTCTTCTTTTAGACTCTCTTAATCCGGTGATTGCATCCTTCTCCTCCATTGAGGTTGCTTGGATGTGATTGATTCCGGTAGATTTATCTTATAGATTGTCCATTACTGCAATATTGTCTTTTAAGATATATTGTCATTTCTTGATAATCTTTAAGATCGGTCATGTGTGCATGAACCGAAATCAATGATTAATTCGTAGCAATTATATAAGAGTTGTAAATGTGCTTGATTGAATATATTCTGATTGCTTGTTTGGGAGTTGAAACTTGCAATCGAGATAAAATCAATTGAATCAAGAGTGGAAATAGGGAACAAACCTAAGGAGGATTCCCGGAACCTTGTTATTTCTCATTTATATTTCATTTACATTTACACAATTTTCCTTTACATTATTTCACCATCAAAGCTCAAAAATCTTGAGTTTAACTTTTATCGTTCGTTTTAAGGTTCACACATTTTCCTTTGTACTTAACTTGTTTCCCTGTGGAATCGACACCCCAAAGCCGTACCACAATAACCGTGTTATACTTTCGGCGTAATCAAAATTTTGGCGCCGTTGCCGGGGAAACGTGCTTAAGTATAAGGAAACTTGTCAACTTTAAGTGTGATGGTAAAAAAAAAAAAAAAAAAAAATCACAAATATTTTTCTTTTCAGCAATTTGTAAATACGGTAATATCATTCCTTTACTTTTGTTTTGATTTTCTAATTTTCTTTTATTATTCTGTTTTTATTTATCTATTTATTATTTTATTCTATTTTTATTTATCTGTTTATTATTCTGTTTTATTTATCTGTTTATTATTCTGTTTTTATTTATTTGTTTAATATTCTGTTTTATTTATCTGTTTATTATTCAGTTTTATTTATCTGTTTATTATTCTATTTTTATTTATCTGTTTATTACTCTGTTTTATTTATTTTTTTATTATTCTGTTTTATTTATTTGTTTGTTATTCTGTTTTATTTATTTGTTTTATTTATTTATTCCCCCTCTAAATTAATTGGTGCATGCTTTGACCGAGAGATTCACGAGGTAGATTCATTAGAGGACCCAAATTAGAGTTACCCTCTCCTTCCACCTCCATTGGTGAAACCTCGCCCAGATCAAACCATAGTGCACCCCAATCAGAGAATTTAGAGGATTTTGTTAACATGGCTGAAAATCCTAATGAGAATGGCGCTAGGACACTTAAAGGTTACCTACATCCTAGCCGGACAATCACACCATCGTGTATTATGTTTCCAGCCAATACCGGTCATCAAGATTTTAAAACAGGGATGATACAACTTCTCCCTACTTTTCATGGCATGGAAAACGAAAACCCCTATATGCACATTAGAGAATTTGAGGAAGTAGTTGCGACTTTCCATAGTCATGATGCAACTGATGATAATGTGAGACTCAAGTTTTTTCCTTTTTCCTTAAAGGATAAAGCTAAGAGTTGGTTATACTCGCTAAGACCACGATCAATTGGGTCATGGAATGAGATGACCCAAGTCTTTTTCAACAAGTACTTCCCTCAACATAAGACTAACGCTTTGAAAAGACAAATCTCCACCTTTGCATAAAAGGAAAATGAGACTTTGTATCAGTCTTGGGAGAAATTTAAAGAGCTGTTAAGTATGTGTCCACATCATGGGTACGAAAATTGGCGTTTAGTGAGCTATTTCTATGAGGGTCTTACCTATAGAGAACGCCAATTTGTCGAGATGATGTGTAATGGAGAGTTTATGCAAAAAGACCCTGATGAGGCTATTGAATACCTCAATGAGCTTGCTGAGAAAGCTCACACATGGACTGGACCTAGTGCTACTGAGAGCACAAATAGGTCACGACCTAGTGGTGGAGGAATCTACCATCTTAGGGAAGAGGATAACCTTAAGGCCAAGGTCGAAATGCTTAATAGGGAGTTGGAGGCATTAAAAACAAATAAACCAACACACATGGTTAATCAGGCCGAACCTTTAGAATCATGTTTTGTGTGTGGCGGGGTTGATCATCCCGCCCAAGATTGTCCCACTTTTGTTGACATAAGAGGGCTGTACGAGGAACAATGCAATACCTTAGGCATGTACAAGAAGCCCTCAGCACCCTTCTCTAACACTTATAATCCGGGGTGGTGAAATAACCCCAACTTCAGTTGGAAATCTAAAAATCAGCAGCATGTGCAGCCCCCTAGATCATACCCAGCACCTTATCATGCACCCTCATCTTCTAGGAACTCTTTAGAAGACTCCTTACATAATTTTATAGAAGCACAAGGCAAGATAAACCAAAAGTGTGAGGCATTAATTACACAGTTGGTTGAGGAAAACAAAGAAATAAGGAGCCAAGTGTCTAAATTGATGAGCTCCTTGAGTGTGACTGAGCGAGGTAAGTTCCCTGCCCAAGCTCAGTCCATACCTTACGGTCAACATATGGCACAAGAAAATGTGAAAAATGTAAATTCCATTGTGACCCGAAGAGGTAAGTCACTACACATTCCACCAGAGAATGAACCCGAGAATGTGAAGGGTCAAACCAGTAGTGAGACCAAGTTGCCTAAAGACCCTGAAGTGACCCAAAGTCCTGTTAAGGCCCCATTCCCCCAAGCCTTAAAATCCAACAAGAAAAATCTGGAAATGAATGATGAAATCCTTGAGAACTTAAGGCAAGTGAAACTTAATCTTCCCCTTTTGCATGTGATTAAACAAGTCCCCACCTATGCAAAAGTTCTCAAAGATTTATGCACAATTAAGAGGAAACATCATCTCAAGAAAACAGCTTTCCTAACTGAGCAAGTTAGTGCACTAATTGAGCAAAGAATTCCCCCGAAATACAAAGATCCGGGCTGTCCTACCATTGCTTGCAGCATTGGAAATCATGAGGTTGGACAAGCCTTACTAGATCTAGGAGCTAGTGTAAACCTGATGCCATTTTCCATTTACTTACAGCTGGGGTTAGGAGAAATCAAACCAACCGGCGTGGTATTACAATTGGCTGATCGCTCAGTCAAGGTACCCCGAGGTGTGGTTGAGGATGTTTTGATTCAAATTGATAAATTTTATTATCCTGTTGATTTCTTAATTCTTGATACGACTTCTGCTGTAGACACTAACTCTAAAATCCCTTTGATTTTGTGTAGACCTTTTCTTGCTACTGCAAATGCTCTAATAAATTGTATGAATGGTCTCATGAAGCTGTCCTTTGGCAACATGACCCTTGAAGTAAATATTTTCAATGTTACAAAACAGCCCGAAGATGAGGACAAAAACCACCAGCTTTACATGATCGAGTCACTCGTCAATGAGGGAGTTTTCTTAACTAATGATTATGACCCTCTTGAAAATTTTCTTGTTAATTCTGAGATAGATTTATTTGATGATAAAACTGGTATAATTGATATATGTGCTATTTTTGACAAATCTCAGGATTATGGAAATCGGGCGTGGCAACCAAGGTTTGAGGAGCTGCCCGAAAGAAGCAAGACTCTAGTCCCCTCAAGTGTGGAAGCACCTAAAGTCGAATTGAAGCCACTACCTAAGGGTCTAAAACATGCCTTTCTCGGTCTAGGTGATACCTTTCCTGTTATAATTTCTTCTGAATTAATTGAGACCCAAGGTAAGAGATTAATTCAAACTTTAAATGAACACAAATCAGCCCTGGAATGGAGCATGGCTAATTTAAAGGGAATTAGTCCCCTAATCTGCACCCATAAAATAAATCTGGATGAAGGAACTAGTCCTCGTAGAGACCCTCAATGTAGGCTTAACCCCACTATGAAAGAAGTAGTGGAAAATGAAGTGCTGAGACTATTAGATGCGGGTATTATATATCCCATAGATGATAGTAAGTGGGTAAGCCCTATGCAAGTCATCCCGAAAAAGTCCGGAGTCACTGTGATAAAGAATGACCTAGGAGAGTTAGTCCCTACCAAACTTGTGAGCGGGTAGCGTGTGTGTATTGATTACAGAAAATTAAATGCTGCCACCAAGAAAGACCACTTCCCACTCCCTTTTATTGATCAAATTCTTGAGCGTGTAGCTGTCATCCCTTCTACTGTTTTCTAGATGGTTATTCTGGTTACTATCAAATAGAAATTGCATTAGAAGACTAAGAAAAGACCACCTTTACTTGTCCCTTTGGCACCTATGCTTTTCGTAGAATGCCATTCGGATTATGTAACGCCCCTGCTACTTTTCAACGCTGCATGATGAGCATTTTTAGTGACATGGTTGAAAATTGCATGGAAGTTTTTATGGATGACCTAACTATTTTTGGATCTTCATTTGAAACATGCTTAATGAATTTAGAAAGAGTATTAATTCACTATGAGGAAAAAGAATTGGTTTTAAATTGGGAAAAGTGCCATTTCATGGTACCATCCGGTATTGTCTTAGGGCATATTGTCTCTTCTAAAGGAATAGAGGTTGATCAATCTAAGATTGAGTTAATCTCTAAGTTACCTGCCCCTAAGACAATAAAGGATATGAGATCTTTCCTTGGTCATGCTGGTTTTTATAGGAGGTTCATACAAAAATTTTCAAAAATATCTAGAGTACTATGCGCCCTCCTAGTTAAAGATACCCCCTTTGAGTGGACTCAAGCTTGTCAAGAGACCTTTAAAATGTTGATTGGCAAGCTTACTTCCGCACCTATAATGCAGTCGCCAGATTGGACTTTACCTTTTGAAATCATGTGCGATGTTAGTGACTACGTTGTAGGTGCTGTTCTTGGACAGCGAAGGGAAGGTAAACCTTTTGTCATTTACTATGCTAATAAGACTTTAAATAGTGCTCAAATGAATTACTCTACAACTGAAAAAGAGTTGCTAGCTGTAGTATTTGCTTTAGAAAAATTTTGTGCTCATCTAATTGGTTCTCCTATCCTTATTTTTACAGATCATGCAACCCTCAAGTATCTTCTTACGAAGAAGGATGCTAAGGGCCGACTAATCCGATGGATCCTCCTCTTGCAAGAATTTGATATCACCATCAAGGATAAAAAAAGGAGTAGAGAACGTAGTAGCTGACCATTTATCCAGACTCACTTTTGAGGACACTTGTGATGACATGCCAATCAAAGATGATTTTCCCGATGAGCAATTACTCTCCATTACTTCTCTACCATGGTTTGCTCACATCGTAAATTATTTGGCTACAGGTGAGATACTTATGGATTGGAGCGCTCAAGACAAGAGAAAATTCTTATATGAGGTACGTAATTTTTATTGGGATGACCCCTATCTTTTCAAGTACTGCCCTGACCAAATTCTAAGGTGTTGCATCCCTAATGAAGAGATTTCGAGTGTCTTAGAATTTTGTCACTTCTAAGCTTGTGGAGGCCACTTTTCGATGAAAAAAACTGCTGCAAAAATTTTGCGTTGTGGATTTTATTGGCCTACTTTGTTTAAAGATACAAACACCTATTGTCACTCTTGTGAAAGATGTCAAAAGTTAGGAGCTGTGTCTCGCCGAAATATGATGCCCCTGAACCCTATTTTAGTGATTGAAATCTTTGATTGTTGGGGCATCGATTTCATGGGACCCTTCCCTCCTTCCTTCGGGTACCAGTATATCATTGTAGCAATAGATTATGTATCCAAGTGGGTAGAGGTAGCAGCTTGTCGAAACAATGATAATGGAACGGTGATTAAATTCCTTAAAGGAAAGGTGTTATCTCGATTTGGTACACCACGTGCTATAATTAGTGATCGAGGTACACATTTTTGCAACCGTTCCTTTGAAGCTTTAATGAAAAAATTTGGGGTATTACATAAAATCTCTACTGCCTATCATCCTCAGACTAGTGGACAAGTAGAGCTTGCTAATAGGGAGATTAAACAAATTTTAGAAAAAATGGTTAACCCCGATCGCAAAGATTGGTCTTTGAGACTAACTGATGCGCTTTGGGCTT
Organism: Bretschneidera sinensis; assembly: GCA_023935145.1. NCBI lineage: Eukaryota > Viridiplantae > Streptophyta > Magnoliopsida > Brassicales > Akaniaceae > Bretschneidera > Bretschneidera sinensis. The sequence goes on from CM043704.1 coordinate 14,759,726, forward strand.
ATCGTACAGCCTTTAAAACTCCCTTAGGTATATCACCCTATCGGTTTGTTTTTGGAAAGCCTTGCCACTTACCCGTGGAGCTCGAGCATCGAGCTTATTGGGCCATCAAGTCTTTCAATTTTGATATGGGCGAAGCTAGTAAACTTCGAAAATATCAGCTGACCGAGTTAGAAGAATTAAGAAACGATGTTTATGAAAATTCTAGAATCTATAAGGCTAAGATGAAAGTATTCCATGAAAAAAACATTTTGAGGAAAACATTTAAACCTAATGATCGGGTATTCTTATACGACTCTAGACTTCATAAGCATCCTGAAAACTTCAGTCAAGATGGACCGGCTCTTTTATAGTAAAAAATGTTTTTGAAAATGGGGCGGTAGAAATTGAGGATACTAGACATGGTCGGGTCTTTAAAGTAAACGGTCAACGACTTAAGATCTTAATTGATAGACATGATCCGGAGATGGAAGACATTCCGCTTATGGATCCGGTCTATTCACCTTGACCGCACAACAAAGGTACGTTATTCCTTTTAATTTTTGTTCTGTTTTTAGTTAGTTTTCATTCAATCTTAATTGTTAGTTTTTAGTTTACTTCAAATTTCAAAAAAAAAATATTAATATTTTGTTGTCAAGTCTTTATTAACTTTGAATTTTGGTTGTGTTAAGTCTATTTTAATTTTTAGTTTCTAGTTGATTTCAGCGAAAAGAACGGTATGCAGTTCAATTGGTGGTGCGCAATTTTCAGCTTCGTACTTTGGTTATCCAAAGTTACCACCACCTACTCTTTTAGGACCTCCCACTCGTCTAACAACCCTTTGCACCCCATAGCCTCCTTTATGGCTTCCGTAGCCGCTATGCATTCTGCCCTGGTTGTTATGAGTGCTACCACTGGCTGCCACTGAACCTCCATGTACCTCAGCAACCACTTCATCCCCAGCCAATGCTCTTTTCCGGGATTACTCACACATTTTTTGAAAACATCCATTGCCCAAGAAACACTTGACCTGTTTCTCTTCCTTTCCCGGATGATTCTCCTCATCCCAAGGATCTTTTGTGTAAGTCTGAGATCCTTCCTCTCAAACTCCTCACTGAGTTGAGATGTAAACCTTTCTATCCTCTTCCTGTTGTTCCAAACTAACAGCCCATCAATGACATAGGTGAGGATACTCACCATCTTCTCCACCTTGTGTCCAGGTGAGAAAGTTTCTGTGAAACCTATGTCTTCTCTTCTTGTGAACCCATTCGCCACCAGCTTAGCCTTATTTTGGACTTCATCTCTTGGAGGGCACCCTTCTTTGATCTTGTAAGTGCACTTACATTCCACAACTTTCTGATTTCTTGGAATTTTCACCAATTCCTAGAAGTTGTTCTTCCTCAAAGAATCCATTTCTTCCTCCATAGCTAGCTGCCACTTTGACGAATCCTTACACTCCATGGCATCCGTGTAAGTTTCTGGTTCAGCCATCCCTCCTTCTTTCCAAGGAGCTGCTGTATCCACAACATCCGCAAACCCACATCTTGAAGGTGGTTCGACCAGCCTTTTTTCTCAGTCTCTTATGAGCTGAAAGTCCTTTTGACTTGCTGCAGCATCCTCTTCTTGTTCAGCCTCTTCTTGAGTTTCTTGAGCTTGGCAATCATCCAAGGGCTCTACCTGGTCCGAACCCTCTTGCCTCCTCTGTTCTACCTGAACAAAATCTTCCTTGATGCTATGCTCCACAAGAACCAAACTGGTTTGCTCACTAGCCCCTGCAGGGTTAGTATTCTCCAAGTAGGGAAATAATAATTCATTAAAGACAAAATCCCTACTTATTATGAGTTTAAATCCTTCCTTTTCTAAGGACCACAACCTTAGCCCCTTCCCCATATCCTAGAAACACATATTTTCTAGATCCTAGGCTAAGCTTATCCTCCTTTTGGAGTGCATACGCAGCACACCCAAAAGTCCTAAGGTTATCAAACTCAGGGGGTTTTCCACTCCACAACTCTTCGGGAGTCTTATGGTATACAATCCTAGAGGGTGATCTATTAATTAAATATGCAGCTGTAGACACCGCTTCCCCCCAAAAATATTTGGGTAATCCGGATTTATTTAACATGCACCTAACCTTTTCCCTAAGGGTCTTATTCATCCACTCAGCAACTCCACTTTGCTGAGGGGTTTCCACAACCGTCCTATGTCTTAGAATGCCATTTAACCTAAAAAATTGATCAAGTTCTTGGTTAAAAATTTCTAAGCCATTATTGGTTCTTATCCCCTTAACTACTCTACCCATTTGAGTCTCAACCAGCCCTTTCCACACCACTAACTTATTCAATGCATCTGATTTATTTTTCACCAAATAAACCCACACTTTTCTTGAATAATCATCAATTAAAGACAGAAAGTAAATGTTACCTCCCTGTGTTGGTGTCCTTGCTGGTCCCCAAAGGTCCGCATGAATGTAGTCAAGAATGCCCTTAGACTTGTGCACTCCGGTGTTGAAGCTGACCCGATTTTGCTGCCCAAAAACACAGCTCTTACAGAAATCCAGTTTTTCTACTTTGTCACCACCAAGTAGACCTTCCTTGCTAAGCACTTGCAGGCCTTTTTTGCTCATGTGTCCCAAGCGAGTGTGCCAAAGGGCTGCCTTGTCCAGCTTAGCCATCAAGCTTGCTGCTTGATCATTGGTTTCTGTTTTTCCGATCATCTCATAGAGTCCATCGTTTCTTGCTGCCTTGATCACTACCAAAGATCCCTTGGCCACCTTGATCTTTCCTCCCTCTATCTTGCATGTATAGCCCATGGAATCCAGCTGCCCTAATGAGATCAAGTTCCTCTTCAAATCTGGAACATACCTCACATTTTCCAGCAGCCTTGTGACTCCATCAAACATCCTCAATTGGATGTCTCCAATCCCTCTCACTTGGCAAGAATTGTCATTCCCCAAGAAGACTCTTCCATCATTGATCTTCTTGAAATTCTTGAACCATTCTTTGTGAGGGCTCATATGATGAGTGCACCCGGTATCCAAGATCCATTTTCAGCTGCCTTCTTGCCCCTTGCTCACACTTGAGCACACAATAAGAACATCATCATCTTGTTGTTCTGTTTTGGCAATAGAAGCCTCTCCATTCTTGGTATGGCTTCCTCCTCTATCCCTTGTCATCTTCTTGCAATCTTTCTTGACATGACCCTCCTTATAGCAGTAGTAGCAACACTTCCCTCCAAATCTCAATTTGGAATGCATTCTCCCATGGCTTTCTCCTCTACCTCTGTCCCGGTAGTAGCCATGCATGCTGTTCTGCACTCTCCTATGGCTCTCTCCTCTACCTCTGTCTCGGTAGTAGCCATCCATGCTGCTGTGCACTCTCCCATGGCTCTCTCCTCTACCTCTATCCCGGTAGTAGCCATGGTTGCTGCCATACCAAGTTGCTAGCCTTCTTTTAAAGAACAGCCCTTTACCACTTGATGCACTCCTTTTCTTGGCATCAAGATTATCTTGCAACTCTTTCTTAGGATCAAATTTAAAAGCAAAGATTCGTTTATGAAGATACCTCTTATTTGGGAGAGTCTTGGTAAGAAACAACTCATCTAGTTTCTTCCATATGACAGCCGGATCCTCCGAGTCTCCGCACTCCCTTGTGACATTATCCGACATGTGCAAGAAAATGGTGCTGTAGGCCATCTTCTTCATCTCGGTCTGCTGGTCCTCCGTGGTACTTGCTGGAAAAGTATCATCTTCTCCAAGTGCCAAGTCCATTTTTTGCTGTACAAGAACCTCCTTGATCTTCCGCTTACATAGGGCAAAGTCCCCCTTTCCATCAAACTTCTCCACACAAAAATTTGAAGCCATCTTTTGCGGACAAGATCCCAGATTTGTGCACTAACCAAAGCTGCTTTCTTCAACCTCAAGAACACATATCGAAGATGGATCTTTAACACCGTTCTTGAATCAACCTTCAAGAACACGACCGGATCTTGATCTTTACACCGTTCTTGAATCACCCAAGAAGTTTGATCTTTGATTCTTGGAGTTTTGGAAGATCACCACCTGGGCATCTTGTCAAGGTGATTTCCAACAAGCTACACCACTCTAAGTATGTGCTATATATTCTTATTTTGATCATAATACTGAGACTTTTCATTTATATTCATCTGCAGATCCAGAGAAAATGAATTATGTGGGACCGAACAACTATCCTCCTAAGAACAACCTATATGCTAAGAAACTCCCAACAAGCAGCCCAGCCAGTTTCGAAATCAAAGAAGAGTGACTTAAAGAGTCTTGTAAGACAATTGGCCACTCAACAACAGCAACTGATGGCTTCACAAGATCAGTTTATGGCAGAGGAAAGAAAATTTCGGACTGAGCAAAGACAAATAAATGCAAAGCATGAGTAAGCCATTTAAATACTAGAGGTACAAGTGGGGTAACTAGCAAAGGAGTTAAGTGGAAGAAAGCAAGGTGAATTTTCAGCCCAAGTACTACCTAATCCAGGAGGTCACCAGCAACTAAAGGCCGTGACAACTCTCAGAAATGGGAAGATCATAGGAACCGATGAGCCTGCACAAGCATCTCCAATTAAAACATCCACATCCAAGGTAAGTGAAATGGAGAAGGTGAATGTGCCACCCTTCCCTCAAAGGTTAGTAAAGCCAAAGAAAGAAAGTAAATTGCTTGAAATCTTTGAAACTTTGAAAAAAAATAGCAATTAATATTCCGTTATAAGTTGCAATTCAACAATTCCTGCATATGCTAAATTTTTGAAAGATTGTTGCACTAATAAAAGGAAGCTTCAGGAGCATGAAACAGTGGCTTTAACTGAGGAGGTAAGTGCGGTATTGCTAAGGAAACTACCACTAAAACTGAAAGATCCAGGTAGTTTTACCATTCCTTGCAGAATAGGTGACCAGCTTTTTGAGCGTGCACTACTGGATTTAGGAGCGGGTGTCAATTTTCTACCATACATAGTATTTGAAACACTAGGTTTGGGGGAGCTTCAACCAACTTCTATCACCTTGAAATTAGCAGACAGAAGCATCAAACGACCGAGAGGTATTCTTGAGGATGTCTTGGTGAAGGTAGGTGAGTATATTTTGCTTGTTGATTTTATTGTATCAGATATGGAAGAATGCCCTATGCCATTACCTCTGTACATCACTTTATGAAGACTCTTTATGAGAACTATTGATATAAAAATTTTTGTGAAAAAGGGGAGTGTAAGTATGAAGATAAATGGTTAGAAAATAGAATTCAAAATATTTGATGCATTAAAATTACCCCAAGATGATTTGAAATGTTTTAATGTTTGTATGATGTAAGGTATTGTTGAGCAAGTTTTTTAGGTCCTGTACATTAATCTGTTGGAGACCACCCTAACCCAGAGTTTCAAAAGATCGGATATTGAGCCTGCATCTGAAGATGTTAATGATGACATCTTTGAAGTTGTACATCTCCTTGAGGCCTCTTTAATGCATCCAAGATCGGGTGATAAGAGGAAGTCACATTTGAATGAGCTAGGAGAATTGAGGTATGATGAATATGTAGCAACACCACATGCACTTAAGCCACATGTAGCGGACTTTAAGTACTCCTTGCCAAAAGACTAGCACTAAAGCTACTGTACAGGGTGTTTGAGCAGTTCATACTTTGATAAATGTGTAGCTCAAGCGCTCTATTGAGGTCAGCGGTACTGAGGCCATTGAGTACAGTATAGTTTTTTAAATTTTTTTTTAGTTAATTCAGTGGTACAGTACATTTTGTCCTTGTACTCCTGTTTGAGAAAAATCCTGACTTAGTGCGCTCGAGTGCAAGAGGTCTGTGATCGAGTGCAGAAGGAGAGTGCGATCAAGCGCACTATACTAAGATCGAGTGCACCTCTACTGCAAAATTCTGTTAAGGATGCCAAAGCACACTGCTTCCACCTCCCTTACTTCAGGAAGCCGAGCACAGTCGACCCGGCCTACCTTTGAACAATGGGAAATCTTATTTGAAACCACATTCACCATAGACGATGATTTCACACACTTTGAAGCCACCCAATGGGCCATAAAAGAATTCAAGCGTCGTGGTTTGAAGAAGTTTTTCAAGCCTATCTACTCTACTACCTACATCCGGTTCGTGGTTCAGTTTTATGAGAACCTATCTTTCCACTACAGCAGGGTGGGTATCTTGTCCTCATCTGTTCAGGGCAAATACATTGATGTGACATCTTAAGATATTATTGCTGCCTTACATTGTCATGATGAGTATCCACCTGAGGGCAACCAGTTGGATGAGCAACCAGATTCTTTTTCCCCTTCCACCATCATATTGGACATGTGTGCTGGGCAGTATGAAAACAGGCACAACAATGCTAGGAGATTCAAATTTTTGTGAAAAAGAGGATTGTAAGTATGAAGGTAAATGGTGAGAAAATAGAATTCAAAATATTTGATGCTGATAAGAGTTATAAAATGCTTCTTAACAGTACTTAATTTTTAGAATTTTAGGGTTGATCTAGGATTTAATTGCACTTTTATACGTTAACAACTCTAAAGTATCATTCTTGGATCATTGATCTACTTCGGTGCATTTTCAGGTACTTTAAGCTCAAAAGAGGAGGAAAAGTTATCATTGCTTGAAGCACAAAGACTCAAGGCATATTAGAGTGAAGGAATACTTCCGTAAGGATAAGATGGAGGGCTTAAAAGAGCAACAACTGCTGCCCGCATTGGAAAGGAGTTTCACTAAATTGCGAGAATTGCCCGTACAGATCAATCATCTTTGAAAATTAAATTGTATTGATACAAGAAGAACCAGGAGATGAACCATATATGCTTAGAAAGATACGGAAGTCTATTTTCTGGAGAATTTTACAGTTCATCAAAAGGATTTTTCTAGGGAAAGTTATGGCAGTTTTAGTAGACAAAGGTCAGGCTGTGCGGGCTGTGCAGGATTTCAGCGTGATTTTGGGCTTAAATCCCACATCCCACATCGGTTGGAAAACACATTTCTATATCCCACATCCCACATCGGATGGGAAACACATTGCACTCTTGGTATTTGCCTATATAAGACCCACTCCACTTTAGCTTTGAGGATCAATCGGAGCTCATCTGAAATCATCAGAGAGTGACTCCAGAGGGCCTTTAGGAGCAATCCAGAGGGCCTTTAGGTGGAATCCGAAAGTATAAATTTGGAGGGAAGCTGAGGATGATCGTTGAGAGGCCAAAGGCAACTCAAGGAAGCATGAGCCCCATGGCTGGCTAGTCTCCAAGCAAGGCGAAGGGATGAATCCCTAGGTGTAGTTGTTCTTATTTTTCTTTATTTGATTCGGTTGTAGTGGAATTATTTTCGTTAAACATTGTTATGTTTTATTCTTAATTTAATTAGTAGATTTATTATTACTCCAATGATTGCATGCTTCTTTTCCATATAAGTTCAGTCATGCTTTTCTTATGTGTACCTGTTTGGGTGTGATTGAGTCCGGTAGATCTATTTTATAGATTTTTCCATTGCTGCGGTATTGTCGTTTAGATATATCATCGTCTCTTGATAATTTATAAGTTAGGTCATATGTGCTAGAAAGTAAAGAAGATTTCATAACAATTACATTAGGATTTATAAATGCGCTTTAATCGAATATTTGCCGATTGCCTGTTTGGGATGTGAAACTTGCAATCGAGATAAAAACAACTGAATCAAGTTAGGATTAGGGCAACGAACTTAGGGAGGATTTCCGGAACCTTGTCGTTTCTTTATTATATTATTTCATCATTCATATAATTTCCATAAAATCAACAAATCAGATTTTGTCATTTTAACTTTTATCGTTTGTGCTGAGATTTATACCTTCTTCTGTAATTAACTTGTTTCCCTGTGGAATCGACACCCGAAAACTGTACTACAAATAACCACGTTATACTTTGGGCGTAATCAAATTTTGGCACTGTTGTTGGGGAAATGCACTTAAGTACAAGGAAGATTGTCAACTTTTGACATGATGGTAGAAGAACTATAAATAGTTTTTTTTTTCAGCAGTTTGTAAAGACGGTAACTTCGTTCCCTCTTTTAGTTTGCTGCATTAATTTTATTTTATTTTATCTTATTGTTTCTTTTTATAGTAATTTTTTTCATTATTTTGTTACCTTGAATGCAAAGACATAGAGATGCTAGTAGGCCTATGCTAGAGTCAGAATTCAATTCATTTCTAAATCCTTTATTTGACAGTCCATCTAGTCCCGAAGAAATGAGTGAACATTAATATCAACCCCCTAGGACCCTTCAGGATTACCTCAACCCTACACGCACAGCCACACCATCATGCATCATATTTCCAGCCAATACTCGCCTATTAGAGTTTAAAACAGGGATGATACATTTACTCCCTACATTTCATGGCTTGGATAATGAAAACCCATATGTGCACATTAGAGAGTTTGAGGAAGTAGTCGCGACTTTTCAAAGTCAAGACGAAACCAATGACATTGTGAGGCTTAAGTTCTTTCCTTTTGCTTTGAAGGATAGAGCTAAGAGTTGGCTATACTCACTTAGACCATGATCTATTGGGTCCTGGACTGAGATGACTCAGATTTTTTTTTAATAAATATTTTCCCCAACATAAGACCAATGCTTTAAAAAGGCAAATCTCCACCTTTGCACAAAAGGACAGTGAGACTTTGTATCAGTCTTGGGAGAGATTTAAAGAGTTATTGAGTATGTGCCCTCACCATGGGTATGAGAGTTGGCGCTTAGTGAGCTATTTTTATGAGGGACTTACATATAGAGAGTGCCAATTTGTGGAGATGATGTGTAGTGGTGAGTTTTTAGAGAAAGATCCTGATGAGGCCATAGAGTACCTCAATGAGCTTGCTGAAAAAGCTCACACTTGGACTGGACCTAGTGCTACTGAAAGCACAAATAGGTCACGACCTATAGGGCCCCCAAATGGTAGTGGAATTTATCATCTTAAGGAAGAGGATAACCTTAGAGCCAAGGTCGAGATGCTCACTAGGGAGCTCGATGAGTTAAAGACTAAAAGCTTAAAGCCAACACACGTAGCTAATAATGCAAAATATTTTGAACCATGTTTTGTGTGTGGTGGGGTAGATCGTCTCACCCAAGAGTGTCCCACATTTGTTGAGATGAGAGGGATGTATAAGGAACAATGTAATGCCTTAGGCATGTACAAGAAGCCTTTGACACCCTTCTCTGATACTTATAATCCGGGATGGTGAAATCACCCCAATTTCAGCTGGAAGTCTAAAAACCAGCAGCTTGCACAAACCCCTGCACCATATCATGCACCTGTGTCTTCTAGGAGTTCTTTAGAAGACACTTTACATGCTTTTATTGAGGCACAAGGTAAGACTAATAAAAGAATTGAATCATTAATTGTGCAGGTTGTTGAAGAACATAAAGAGGTAAAGAGCCAAGTGTCCAAGTTGATGAGCTACTTGAGTGTCACTAAGCGAGGTAAGTTCCCTTCTCAAGCTCAGTCCACACCCTATAGTCAGCACCTAGCACAAAAGAATTTGAAGGAGGTGAATGCCATGGAGACACTGAGGAGTAATTCATTACGCATTCCAACAATGAAAAAATCAGAGGATATGGATGAAAGCCATCATGCACAAGCATACATGATTGACTCATTCATGGAAAAGGTCTAGCACCTTAATCCATTTGAGTCCACCCTCATCCATGGCTTCACCAAAGCATACATCGAGCTAGAATATGCAGATGTTACTGATGACATCCTTGAGGCCCCCCAAAAGCATAGAAGCACCAAATTTGGCAATGAAGCAGTGGCGGATGCATTCAACTTATGTTTTTTAAGGAGGGAATAAGAGCGTCTGGCTGAAGACGTAAAACTTAGCGCTCATGGGAGGCAGCCCAAAACATATCCTTTTATTTTTATTGTTTTTCATATTTCTTTTTTCTCTTGTTTATTATTATTATCTTGCTATTTTCAAGTTTTACTTTCGTATTTCTTTTTCAGGGACAAAAATACGAAGCAGTTCAAATGGTGGAGCACAATTTTCAGCTTCTATGAACTTTTGGCTACAAGAGGAGTTTCCTTTACTCTTTCTTTTACATTGAGATCAATGCAATTTTTAAGTTGGGGGTGGAGAAAATGCATCTCTTTGTTTCCATTTTCTTTATTTCCATACATTATTATTTTTCCATTGAACTGCTTGGTGTCATTTTCCCTCTCTTTTTGTTTTAAGCATGCTTTGTGGTTGCCTTGGAGTTAATTCACATGTCAATGATATAAACTTAATTGAGATAGCAGATAGCCTTTAGAAGGAGTTAAATTTAGTTTTGGTTTGAAATTAATTTAAATATCAATCTTCATTTGGTTTGAGACTCTAGTTTGTGGTAAGATTGTATGATTAGTCTATCACGTCTAGAGAAATTTTATGTGTGATTGTTTTATGAATACTTTTGCGGTCTTGACAAGCTTTAGAACTTACTTGATAATCACTTGAGGCGAATTCCTAGAATGCACACTACTTAGGATATGATATAGGCCATTTTTGAACCGTTTGAGCCTTTCAAACCTATCATTGCTATATTTATCACTAGTCACCTATTTAAGCCTTTTTCTTGAAAAGAAAAATTGAGCCTTGTTTCTTTCGACAAACCATTTACTTACTTTTATGAGCCTAAAAATATTTTTATCCTTACCTTTCTTTTAAAAGAACTTAGTTATACACATGTTGTGAGAAGCACTTAAAGGGAGTAAGGGTGGGAATATGAAAAAATATCACTACCGCAGCCCAAGTACATTAAAGGAGATAAGTTGGGGGTTGTGGAAAAGAAAAGAAAAAAAATGAAAAAGAAGGTGAATGGTTATGTGCCAAAAATAAAAAATAAATAAATAAAGGAATTATGGCAAAGAAAGAAGAAAGAAAGAAAAGAAAAAAATGGTGATTTGTTGAAAGAAATGCTCGAAAAATGGTTGAAAGAGTTAGGTGTTGAAGTAAGGTTATCCAGTGCTTAAAGAGTTGTGTTCAAAACTAAGAGATTAAGTTCTTCTACTTGTTGAATCCTTCCCATTCTTTCTTAACCTTTACCTTAGCCTAACGTTACAAGCTTATTAAAGACCTTTTGATCCAATGTAGTGTGATTTTTCTACAATAGTGGAGAGTGATTTGAAAATTGAGCCTATGGAGCTTGTTTTTGTGATTGATGTCACGCAATTTATTATGTTTTTAGAGGTCAAGACTTGTATTCATGAATCTTATGAATAAAATCATCCGGGTGTTTGGATTAATGGTCAATAACGATTTTAAGATTGATGTTTGGATTACTTTTGGACTTAGGTGAAATTTAATGATTCTATGTGTCGTATGTTATGTGCAATTTTTGAGACAAAAAGTGAATTACTCTTGGTTCAACGCTAGCATTGTTTTACTTTGTTTTTAACTCCTACCATAGAATTCATCTCTTATTTTCGCTAGAATTGCTAGGGACTAGCAATAAGCTAGTTGGGGGTTGTGATGAGAGTCATAAAATGAATCTTAACAGTACTTAATTGTTAGAATTTTAGGGTTGATCTAGGTTTTAATTGCACTTTTATACGTTAACAACTCTAAAGTATCATTCTTGGATCATTGATCTACTTCGGTGCATTTTCAGGTACTTTAAGCTCAAAAGAGGAGGAAAAGTTATCATTACTTGAAGCACAAAGACTCAAGGCATATTGGAGTGAAGGAATACTTCCGGAAGGACAAGATAGAGGGCTTAAAAGAGCAACAACTGCTGCCTGCATTGGAAAGGAGTTTCACTAAATTGCGAGAATTGCCCGTACAGATCAATCATCTTTGAAAATTAAACTGTATTGATACAAGAAGAACCAGGAGATGAGCCATATATTCTTAGAAAGATCCAGAAGTCTATTTTTGGAGAATTTTACAGTTTGTCAAAAGGATTTTTCTAGAGAAAGTTATGACAGTTTTAGTAGACAAAGGTCAGGCTGTGCGGGCTGTGCGGGATTTCAGCGTGATTTTGAGCTTAAATCCCACATCCCACATCGGTTGGAAAACACGTTTCTATATCTGACATCCCACATTGGATAGGAAACACATTGCACTCTTGGTATTTGCCTATATAAGACCCACTCCACTTTAGCTTTGAGGATCAATCGGAGCTCATCTGAAATCATCAGAGAGTGACTCCAGAAGGCCTTTAGGAGCAATCCAGAGGGCTTTTAGGTGGAATCCGAAAGTATAAATTTGGAGGGAAGCTGAGGATGATCGTTGAGAGGTCGGAGGCAACTCAAGGAAGCATAAGCCCCATGGCTAGCTAGTCTCCAAGCAAGGCGAAGGGATGAATCCCTAGGTGTAGTTGTTCTTATTTTTCTTTATTTAATTCTGTTGTAGTGGAATTATTTTCGTTAAACATTGTTATGTTTTATTCTTAATTTAATTAGTAGATTTATTATTACTCTGGTGATTGCATACTTCTTTTCCATATATGTTTAGTCATGCTTTTCTTATGTGTACCTATTTGGGTGTGATTGAGTATGGTAGATCTATTTTATAGATTTTTCCATTGCTGCGGTATTGTCGTTTAGATATATCGTCATCTCTTGATAATTTATAAGTTAAGTCATATGTGCTAGAAAGTAAAGAAAATTTCATAACAATTACATTAGGATTTATAAATGCGCTTTAATCGAATATTTGTCGATTGCCTGTTTGGAATGTGAAACTTGCAATCGAGGTAAAAACAACTGAATCAAGTTTGGATTAGGGCAATGAACTTAGGGAGGATTTCTGGAACCTTGCCGTTTCTTTATTATATTATTCATTCATTCATATAATTTCCATAAAATCAACAAATCAGATTTTGTCACTTTAACTTTTATCGTTTGTGTTGAAATTTACACCTTCTTCTGTAATTAACTTGTTTCCCTGTGGAATCGACACCCCAAAACTGTACTGCAAATAACTGCATTATACTTTTGGCATAATCAGATGCATTAAGATTACCCCAAGATGATTTGGAATGTTTTAATGTCTATATGATGCAAGGTATTGTTGAGCTAGTTTTTTAGGTCCAACATGTTAATTTGTTGGAGACCACCCTAACCCAGAGTTTCAAAAGATCGGATATTGAGCCTGCATCTAAAGATGTTAAAGATGACATCTTTGAAGCTGTACACCTCCCTGAGGCCTCTTCAATGCATCCAAGATCGGGTGATAAGAGGAAGCTGCATTTGAATGAGCTGGGAGAATTGAGGCATGATGAATATGCAGCAACACCACATGCACTTGAGCCACATGTAGCGGACTTTAAGTACTCCTTGCCAAAAGACTAACTAAAGCTACTATAGAGGGCGTTTGAGCAGTTCAGACTTTGATAAACGTGTAGCTCAAGCACCTCTATTGAGGTCAGCGGTACTGAGGCCACTGAGTACGGTACATTTTCTTTATTTATTTTTGTTTATTGTTCTTCATTATTTTTAATTTTTTCTTTAGTTAATTCAGTGGTACAGAGCATTTTGTCCTTGCGCTCAAGCGCACTCTTGCCATGTGCCCAATGGCGTGCGAGTGCAATTACGTGCACACACCTGTGCACAAGTATGATGTAGCGCACTTCACAGTTCGATTGAGCGCACTCAAGGTAGAGAATCACGTGCATATTTTAAGTCATTTTGTTTTCCTCTCACATTCACTCTAACTCTTGGCACACTCTCACTCTCGGCACATTCTAACTCTCTTCACTCACCACCGCACATACACAACCAGTCACCCCACACTTTCGTCCCCACCCCCTCTCGATTAACAGGTAATTCCCATTTTGCCCTTCACTCACACACACGGTCACTCCTCATATCCTCCTATTTACGGTTGTTTTTGTTGAAATAAATTGTTGTTTTTAAGAAATCGATGCATATATATTATTTTTCTTGTGCTCTTTGGTCGTTTCTGGTGGTTTTGCAGGAGGTTGAGAACTTTTTGGAAGTGTTAGTCACAACTCAGTTTACAGGTCCCACACCACCTGTTTGAGAAAAATCCTGACTTAGTGCGCTCGAGCGCAAGAGGTCTGTGATCGAGTGCAGAAGGAGAGTGCGATCAAGCGCACTATACTGAGATCGAGCGCACCTCTGCTGCAGAATTCTGTCTAGGATGCCAAAGCACACTGCTTCCACCTCCATTACTTCGGGAAGCCTAGCACAGTCGACCCGGCGTACCTTTGAACAACGGGAAATCTTATTTGAAACCATATTCAACATAGACAGCGATTTCACACACTTTGAAGCCACCTAATAGGCCGTGTGATTACGCTCAAACTATCACACAGTTATTGTGTATAGATGAGGTGTCAATCCCACGAGGAAACGCAAACTACAAAAGAAAATGTAAACTTTGACACAAACGATAACGATCAAAAGAAACAATATGAGTTTTGATCATGGAATAACATGAGAGAATTGTATAAATAAAACGAAGAATATAAATGAGAAATAATACAGTTCTGGGAATCCTCCCTAGGTTCGTTGCCTTATTCCACTCTTGATTCAATTGTTTTTATCTCGATTGCATGTTTTACATCCCAAACAAGCAATCGGCAAATATTCAATCAAGCACATTTATAAACACTAATGTAATTACTACAAATCACTCTTTAGTTTCGATTCAAGCACACATGATCTATCTCTTAGATTATCAAGAAACGACAATATAAGATAAATTTATAAAATCAATCACATCTAAACAACTTGACATAAGAGGAGCTTAACTAAACTTATGTGGACGAGGAAGATGCAATCACCAGATTAAGAGTAAAGTCTCTAATTCTTACTTAATCAAAGAGTAAATCATAAACAATATTCAACAATAAATCCTTACAACTAAATCAAGAATGGAAAATAAGAACAACAACACATAGGAATTCATCCCTTTGCCTTTCTTGGAGATTAGTTGGCCATGGGGCTTAAGGTTGATGAAGAATGTGGAGCTCTCCTCTTGATTTCCAGCCTTAAGAGACTTGGAAGAATGGTTAATTGAATTGTGGCTGCAAACCCTTAAGGTTCTATTTATTGCCCATAAGGTTTAGGGGCATTTTGGGCTGGAAAATGTCTTCAAAAATGCCCTAATTAGGTCAAGGGACTGGGCTGGCGCCTTGCCTCAGCCTTACCCGCGCCTAGGCACTACCTTTGTCCTAGATTAGTGCTGTTTTGGACAGTGTGGCGCCCTCTTCTCCACGCCGCGGCGCTCGGCTTGGCAGAATGGCAGCTGTTCTAGACGGTGCAGCACCCTCTTCTCCACGCTGCGGCACTCACTCTTGGTTTTCTATCCAATGAAGCTTATGGAACTTGTGAGCAAGGCTTTAGGTCTTGACACACACCGGGCCTTCTGAAACTACTCTTTTCACTCCGATATACATGAACTTTTGGTGCTTTAAACATAGATAGCTTTATCATCTCTTTTGAACTCAAAGAACCTGAAAATGCACTGAAATAGATCAATGATCCAAGTAGGATACTTTAGAATTGTTAAGGTAAAAATGAGTAACTGAACCCTAGATCAACTCTAAAATGCTAACAAATAAGTACTGTTAAGATTAATTTTACGACTCTCATCATAACCCCCAACTAGCTTAATTCTTGTCCCTAGCAATTCAAGTGAAAGACATTAAATGAATTCTTTATCAAAACAATACAGCAATGTTGGCGTTAACCAAGAGTGATTCAAAATCTTTGTCTCAAAAATCATGCATAACATACAACACATAGAATCATTAAATATCACTCAAGTCCAAAAATAATCCAAATGTCAACCTTAAAATTGTTATCGACTCTTATCATCCGTCTTACCACAGTCCATTAATCCGAATATTCAGATGATTTTATGGACAACATAGCATGAATACAAGTCTTGGCCTCTTAAAACATATTAAATTGCATGACATCAATCACAAATCAAGCTCCATAGGCTCACTTTTCAAATCACACTACATCGGATCAATAGGTCTTTAATAATCTTGTAACGTTAGGCTAGGGTAAAGGTAAAGAAAGAACGGGAAAGTTTAAACAAATAAAAGAACTAAGTCTCTTAATTTAAACACAACCAGTTTAAGCACTAGATAACCTTATTTCAACACCCAACTCTTTCAACCATTTTTTCGAGCATTTCTCTCCATAAATCACCACTTTTTTTTTCTTCTTTCTTTCCTGTAATTCGCTTCTTTTTTCTTTTGGCACATAACCATTCACCTCATTTTTTTTCATTTTTTTACTCTTTTCCACAACCCCCAACTTATCTCTTTTAATGTACTTAGTTTATGGTAGTAATATTTTCTCATATTTTCATCCTTACTCTTCTTAAGTGCTTCTCAACAAATGTGTATAACTAAGTTCTTTTAAAAGAAAGGTAAGGATAAAATATTTTTAAGCTCATAAAGGTGGGTAAATGGGTTATCAAAAGAAACAAGGCTCAAATTCTTTTTCAAGAAAAAGGCTTAAACAGGTGATTAGCGATAAATATAACAAGGGTAAGTTTAAAAAGGCTCAAACGGTCCGAAAATGGCCTACATCATATCCTAAGTAATGTGCATTCTATGATTTTCACCTCAAGTGATTATCAAGTAAGTTCTAGAGCTTGTTGAGACCGCAAAAGTATTCACAAAACAATCACACATAAAACTTCTCTAAATGCTTTAGACTAATCATGCAATCTTACTACAAACCAGAGTCTCAAACCAAAAAAAGATTGACACTTAATTTATTCTCAAAGCGAAGCAAGATTTAACTTCTTCTAAACGCTGTATGCTATCTCGATTAAGCTCATATCATCGACATGTGAATTAACTCCAAGGCTAACACAAAGCATGCTAAAAACAAACAAAACTAAACATAATTTAAAAAAAAAAAAAATATTATCCTAACAAACAGGTTTATTAAAACAAAACAAACAAATTAAAACAAAAAAAGGAACTTGACACCCAACAATTCAATGGTATAAGAAATATGTTTCCTCCACCCCCAACTTAAGATAGGCATTGTCCTCAATGTAAAAGAAAAAAGGAAAGGAAACTCCCTTTGTAGCCAAAAGTGCACAGAAGTTGAAAATTGCGCACCACCCATTTGAACTGCATGTCGTTCTTCTCGCTGAAATTTTTGATCTACAACATAGAATTTACAAACAAAAAGAAAGCAACTGCAGTGTAACATAAAGATTCCCACTGTATGTTAGGTTAGCATATGAAATGGAAATAAATAACTAAAAACTAAAATAAAAGACGAAAAATAAAATAACCAAACACAAGAAATGTTAGTACAGTTTAAAAAATAAAATAAAATAAAAGTAGACAAACAAGAGATAACCCTAAACTAATCCTCTAAGTCCTCATCCTCTTCTTCATACTCTTCAGTCTGTTCACCTTCCTCGGGAGGTGGGTCAAAAGATGAACCCGGATAGGGTGGCATAGTAGGAAAGTGACCCATATTACAACCAGTAGCGGAGGTAAGGTGTTGGTACATCTGACCAAAAGAAGAGTATACCTCCACTTGATAATCGACTTGCCGAGCCAAGAATCGGTCTTGCTTAGCCAACAATCGGTCTTGACGATCTAGCCTATCAAACAATAGCTGATGCTCGTCAAAACGACTCTCTAAACGCTCAAGGCACTCAGCAACCATGAAATGCCTAGAGCGGGGAGGGGGGGCAGCAATTACTGCTCCCTTTCCAGGAGTTGGCGGCCTAGAGGCTCTAATGTGAGCTAGCAGGCCATCATCGATGGGTTTCTTTGGTTGCTAGGCTTCCTCATCAGCACTGTATTGGACTCCAGCTCGGATGCACAATTAGGTAATTAAAGAAGGAAAGTATAATCCGAGCTTTAGTCTAACAGTGTGTAGGATAGAGTTAAAGATGACCTAGCCCACATCGATAGTCATTCCCATCAAAATTGCATAAATCAAAATAGCTCGCTCAACATTGAGGTCATTATAGTGCAGGGCAGGCATCAACTTCTGACACACAAAAAATTGCCAAGCCCAAGCATTGACATTCAGAGAAGTAGCGGGCAAAGTGATAGGGGTATCACCCGTCATTTTTCATGTAGTGCCCGAAACACAAAGAGTATGGCAAATCTCTTCATAATTAATTGTAGACACATATGCACTATACTCACTGTGTTCGATGTCAGGTAACCCATAGAATCAATTTATGGATGTGCTGCTGAAAGAGACTGTTTGGCATCTCACTCTCACTTTACCATTGTTATGCTCGTCGGCATTGGTGTAAAATTCTCTAACCAAAATTGTGAGGGAAGGAGAGGGTGGTATTGTAAATGTACCCCAATTCTTTTCAAGAATCATTCTAAATAGAGTCGGGTTCCCCCTCTCAGTGATGTTGAATCCTCTCTTGAGAATGAGTTTTCTACTTTGCATCATTCTAATATATCTCTCACTTGCTTCAAAACTAACAAATTTGATATCATCAAACTCTTGTTGTTGTTTTCCCTAGGTCTCTTGGTCTTTGGTGCCATGGAAATCAAATAAATAGAACAATAGACTTAATGCAAAATTTAGCCACCAAAAAGCACAAATGAACAATAATGATTAATAAAAATAACTTTTAACTAGAAATTGTATTAAATCAACTAGAAACTAAAAATTAAAATAGACTTAACAAAACAAAAATTCTAAGTTAACAAGGACTCAACAAAACAAAATGAAAAAGAAAAAAAATCTAAGTTAACAAAGACTCAACAAAACAAAATGAAAACTAGTATACAGTGGAACGAAAGTACCTAATTACCAAACATAAACCGGGGCCACCAAAGAGATTTCTTCGGGACTGTCTGTATCATGTTCATGTTTCAAGTAAAGCTTTAATCTTTGGTCATTGACTCGAAATTCTTGCCCATCGGAAGGGTCTTCAACCTCAACCACTCCATTGGGAAAAACACTCTTACCACATAAGGTCCCTTCCATCATGATCGCAATTTTTCAGGATGGAGGTGTAACCACGAGTCATAAAGAAAAACTTTGTTAACTTGTTCAAAATGTTTCCGGAGTATTTTCTGATCATGCACCACCTTCATCCTTGACTTCAAGTCCTTGGCATTGTCATACGCATCATCCCCCAATTCCACAAGTTCGCAAAGTTGCAATTTCCTTTCTTCACCGGACAACTTCAGGTCATAGTTAAAATTTTGGATAGCCCAGTATGCTCTGTGCTCAAGTTCTACCGGCAAGTGACATGCTTTGCCGAATACTAAGCGATAGGGAGATGCTTCAAGAACCGTCTTGTATGCTGTCCGATACGCCCAAAGGGCATCAGATAGGCGCAAGGACCAATCTTTTCGGTTCGAATTCACTGTTTTCTCAAGTATCCGCTTAATCTCCCTGTTTGCTAGTTCATCTTGACCATTGGTTTGTGGATGATATGCTGTAGAAACCTTATGGGTGACTCCATACCTGCGCATTAAAGCCTCAAAATAACGGTTATAAAAAAGTGACCCTTGATCACTAATGATAACACGTGGAGTACCGTACCTAGATAAGATATGGTCTTTTAGAAATTTAACAACAACTGTGTTATCATTAGTGCGGCTAGGTATTGCTTCAACCCACTTAGAAACATAATCAACAACAAGCAAAATATAAAGATACTCAAAGGAAGGTGGGAATGGTCCCATAAAATCGATCCCCCATCAATCAAAGATTTCTATCACTAGGATCGGGTTAAGGGGCATCATATGACGGCGGGATAATGCACCTAACCTTTGGCATCTGTCACATGATCTACAAAACTCATTAGCATCTTTGAATAAAGTGGGCCAATAAAAATCACATTGCAAAATTTTTGCAACTGTCTTTTTGATAGAAAAATGGCCACCACAAGCATATGTATGACAAAAGGTTAGCACACTATTAACTTCCGTATCTGGAATACATCTCCTTATTATCTGATCAAGGCAATATTTAAACAAATAAGGATCATTCCAATAGAAGTTCTTTACCTCAACCAAAAACTTACGCTTGTATTGTGCACTCCATGTAGATGGAACTTGGCAGGAAACCAAGTAGTTTGCAATGTCAACATACCATGGTGTCTGACCAAGAACAGCAAATAAGTTTTCATCTGGAAAAGCCTCCCCAATGGGCACGAGGTCAGTTTCATTCTTGAATTCCAAGCGAGATAAATGGTCTACCACAACATTTTCCACCCCCTTCTTGTCTTTGATGGTTAAGTCAAACTCCTGCAAAAGCAGAATCCAACGTATCAAACGGGCCTTAGCATCCGTTTTCGAACAGAGAAATTTAAGGGCGGAGTGATATGTAAATATGGTGATAGGTGAACCAATCAAATAAGATCTAAATTTATCCAATGCGAATACTACAGCTAGTAATTCTTTCTCAGTTGTGGTGTACATCATTTAAGAATGATTCAGTGTTCTACTAGCATAATAAACAGCAAATGGTTTTCCCTCCTTTCGTTGTCCTAAAACAACCCCTACAGCGTAGTCACTAGCATCGCACATAATTTCAAAAGGCAAAGTAAAGTCTGGTGGTTGCATAATAGGGGCGGTTGTAAGCTTAGAGATTAATGTCCTAAAGGCTTGTTCATATTCAAGGCTCCATTTAAACTCGATATCCTTCGTTAAAAGGCTACATAGGGGTCTAAAGATGGCACTAAAATTTTGAATAAACCTTCTATAAAACCCAGCATGCCCTAAGAGAGACCTCACATCTTTAATATTCTTAGGAGTGGGTAGTTTAGAGATCAATTTAATTTTGGCTTTATCTACTTCCATCCCTTTTTCAGAAACTATGTGGCCCAAGACTATTCCGAAAGATACCATAAAATGGCACTTCTCCCAATTAAGCACGAGCCCTTTTTCTTCACACCTGCACAAAACATTTTTCAAATTAGATAAATATGAATCAAAAGAAGTTCCAAACACGGTTAAATCATCCATATACACTTCCACACATTTTTCAACCATGTCACTAAAAATACTCATCATGCATCTTTGAAAAGTAGCCGGTGCATTACATAAACCAAAGGGCATCCTTCAAAAAGCAAAAGTACCAAAAGGACATATAAAAATGGTCTTATCTTGATCCTCTAGGGCAATTCCTATTTAGTAGTATCCTAAATACCCAGCCAAAAAACAGTAGAAAGGATGGCCAGCTACCCGTTCCAAAACTTGATCTATGAATAGAAGGGGAAAATGATCTTTCTGAGTAGCTGAATTAAGTTTCCTATAGTCTATGCACATTCGCCACCCGGTCACTACCTTAGTTGGTACTAGCACTTCCTTCTCATTTTCTACCACGGTCGCCCCAGCTTTCTTAGGAACTACTTGGGTTAGACTAACCCACTTACTATCCGATATTGGATATATAATTCTCGCATCCAACAGCTTTAAGACTTCTTTCTTAACTACCTCTTTCATAGTTGGATCTAGCCTTCTTTGTGGGTCTCTACGAGGGTTAGCTCCTTCTTCTAAGTAAATACTATGGGAACAAATTAAGGGGCTAACACCCTTTATATCAGCCATGGTCCAACCTAATGTAGATTTATGTTCTTTTAACAAATTCAGCAATTGATCACATTGTACATCATTAAGTTCAGAGGAAATAATGACCGGAAAGGTATCACTTGGGCCTAAGAAAACATGTTTGAGTCCTTTTGGAAGTAGGGCTAAATTAAGCATTGGTGTTTCCTCAGAAGAGAGTTTGAGTGCCTCCCTTTCTCTAGGCAACTCCTCAAAGCATGGCTGCCATGATTTCTTTATAAATCCCTGTGACTTATCAAAAATATCAACAACATTAACGACATGGAGATATATAGAAGAATCATCAAAATCAAAATTATTAAGAAGGAATTCCAAAGAGTTAGAATTATCTTTAATTCATTCATCCTCCAAACTAAGCTTGTCAATCATGTAAGTGTCGAAAGACTCATCCTCCTCATGTGGCTGCCTTGACATTCGAAAAACATTCACCTCTAGAGTCATGTTTCCAAATGATAATGTCATTAGGCCATTCCTACAATTAATGAGGGAATTGGCGGTGGCAAGGAATGGTCTTCTAAATATCAAAGGAATTTTTGACTCCGTATTCACAATAGAGATGGTATCTAAAACCAAAAAGTCAACAGGATAATAGAATTTGTCAATTTGCAATAAAAATCTTCTACAATACCTCTTGGTTTTCTTACCAATCGATCCGCTAATTGAAGTACCACAGAGGTTGGTTTGATCTCACCTAGACTGAGCTGCAAGTAGATGGAGTATGGCATGAGGTTCACACTAGCCCCCAAATCTAGCAATGCTTGCCAACAAGATTTGTTTCCAATTTGGCAAGCCACCGTTGGACAGCCCGGATCTTTATATTTGGGCGGTGTCGTGCTATCAATTACCACACTTGCTTGCTCCGTTAAGAATGCGGTTTTTTTCACATGGTGCCTCCTTTTTAGTGTGCATAAATCCTTGATGACTTTAGCATAGTTGGGAATCTCTTTTATGACATGGAGAATTGGGAGGTTAATTTTAACATGCAGAAGTTGTTCAAAGATCTCACCTTTTAATGCTGAACTCCTCTCCTTAGGCTCAAGGAGTGCTTGAGGGAAAGGCACCGGTGAAGGGTGGATATGAGAATCTTGTTCCTTGGGAGCTTCATCCTTGTTGCTCACGGAGTTGGGACTCAAATTTGATGGTAGAGTGGGTCCAGCTAGTTTCTTACCACTGCGAGTGATCATGGCATTAACCTCTTTAAAATTGTGATTTTTCAGATCGAAGGCTTGTGCCATATGTTGTCCCCTTCGATTTTGTTGCAGCTGTGAAGGGAACCGATCATGCTCTTGAATTGTCAAGAAACTAGTCAACTTGGTGAGTTGGGTTTTTATCTCCTTCTGCTCCTCTTTGATCCCCTTTTGCTCTTCTAGCAACCGCTGATTTATCTTGACCTGTTCTTCTGCACTCTTGGCATGTACCTGCAGAAATGACTTAAAAGCATCTTCTAAAGGTAAAGATTGTTGTGGTGCACTAGATGAAGTTGCTTCCAGTCTCCAGTGGGTACTAGAGTGGGGATGAGGTTGTTTATCGGATCTCCAATGGGTGCTAGATTGGGCAAGAGGTTGCACATCAGATTTCCAACTGAAATTAGGGTGGTTCTTCCAACCGGGATTGTAAGTGTTAGAGTAGGGTGAGTATGGTTTCCTAAAGGGTATACCCAAGGAATTACACTCTCCCTTCATCTCCAAATAAACTAGACAATCCTTAGGTACATGATCTACCTCATTACACATAAAACAGGGTTCATAGGACTCTACCCTAGCAATCGATTCAGGGGCTCTAGTATCCTTGGCTTTTAAGGCTTCAATTTCCTTAGTTAGGGCCTCTAAATAGGCTTTAAAGCTATCCTCTTCCTTAAGTTGATAGATTCCAATAGGTTAATTTCTCCTAGTACTTTCCATGGCACTCGGTCCTGTCCAAGTGTGGGTTTTTCTAATAGGTCATCTAGGAAATCTATGGCTTGATCGGGATCTTTTTGAAGAAAATCCCCATTACACATCATTCTATGAATTGCCTCTCCCTACTTAGGAGTCCATCATAGAAATAGCTAACTACCCACCAACTCTCATACCCGTGGTGTGGACAAGAATTCAAAAGGTCCTTGAAACGTTCCCAAACTTGATATAAGGTTTCACTCTCCTTTTGTGCAAAGTTTGATATTTGTCTTATGGGTTGGGAAATGCTTTTGTAAAAAGGCTTGAGTCATCTCATCCCAACTACCTATAGACCTAGGCCTTAATGAGTAAAGCCAAACCTTAGCCTTTTCCTTAAGTGAAAAAGGAAAAAACCGAAGTTTGATGGTGTCCACCATATAAGCCCTATTTTGAAAGGTTACAACTACTTCCTCAAATTCCCTAATATGAACATAGGGGTTTTCATTCTCAAACCCATGGAAGGTTGGTAGCAATTGTATCATGCCCGGCTTAAACTCAGGTTGTTGAACATTAGGGGGGAGAATAATACAAGATGGTGTGGCTGTTCGGCTAGGGTGCAAGTAGTCTTTAAGTGTCCTAGCAACATTTTCATTATGATTTTCGGCCATGTTAACAAAATCCTCTAAATTCTTGGATGAGGGTGCACTATGGTTTGATCTAGTCAAGGTTTCACCAACGGATGTGAAAGGAGAGGGTAACTCTAATTCAGGTCCTCCAATGAATCTACCTCACGAATCTCTTGGTCTAAGCATACACCAATTGAGTTAGAGGGGAAATAAAATAAATAAAATAGAATAATAAAATAAAATCAGAAAATCAAAACAAAGGGAAAAGAAAAATACTACTGTCTTTGTCTCAAAGTTGACAATCTTCCTTAAGGTAAGCGCGTTTCCCCTGCAACGGCACCAAAATTTGATTACACTGAAAATATCACACGGTTATTGTGTATAGATGAGGTGTCGATCCCATGAGGAAACGCGAACTACAAAAGAAAATGTAAACTTTGACACGAACGATAACGATCAATTGAAAGAATATGAGTTTTGATAATGGAATAATGTGAGAATTGTGTAAATATAACGAAGAATATAAATGAGAAATAACAAGGTTCCGGGAATCCTCCCTAGGTTCGTTGCCTTGTTCCACTCTCGATTCAGTTGTTTTTTTCTCGATTGCAAGTTTCACATCCCAAATAAGCAATTGGAAAATATTCAATCAAGTACATTTATAAACCCTAATGTAATTGCTACAAATCACTCTTTAGTTTCGATTCAAGCACACATGATCTATCTCATAGATTATCAAGAAACGACAATATATCTCAATGACGATACTGCAGTAATGGACAATCTATAAGATAAATTTACCGAAATCAATCACATATAAACAACTTGACATAAGAGGAGCTTGACTAAACTTATGTGGAGGAGGAAGATGCAATCACCGGATTAAGAGTAAAGTCTCTAATTCTTACTTAATCAAAGAGTAAATCATAAACAAAATTCAACAATAAATCCTTACAACTGAATCAAGAATGGAAAATAAGAACAACAACACCTAGGAATTCATTCCTTTGCCTTGCTTGGAGATTAGTTGGCCATGGGGCTCAAGGTTGATGAAGAATGTGGAGCTCTCCTCTTGATTTCCAGCCTTAAGAGACCTAGAAGAATGGTTAATTGAATTATGGCTGCAAACCCTTAAGGTTCTATTTATAGCCCATAAGGTTTAGGGGCATTTTGGGCTGGAAAATGTCTTCAAAAATGCCCTAATTAGGTCAAGGAATCGGGCTGGCGCCGCGCCTCAGCCTTACCCGAGCCTAGGTGCTGCCTTTGCCCAAGATTGGTGCTGTTCTGGATGGTGTGACGCCCTCTTCTCCAGGCCGCGGTGCTCGGCTTGGCAGAATGGCAGCTGTTCTAGACGGTGCGGCGCCATCTTCTCCAAGCCGCGGTGCTCACTCCTGGTTTTCTATCCAATGAAGCTTAAAGAACACGTGAGCAAGGCTTGAGGTCTTGACGCACATCAGGCTTTCCGAAACTACTCCTTTCACTCCAATATACATGAACTTTTGGCATTTTAAACATAGATAGCTTTATCATCTCTTTTGAACTCAAAGAACCTGAAAATGCACCGAAATAGATCAATGATCCAAGTAGGATACTTTAGAATTGTTAAGGTAAAAATGAGTAATTGAACCTTAGATCAACTCTAAAATAATAACAAATAGGCACTGTTAAGATGCATTTTATGACTCTCATCACCGTGCTATTGCCTACACCTGGTTCATGGTTCAGTTTTATAAGAACCTATCTTTCAACTACAGTAGGCCGGGTGTCTTTTCCTCATCTGTTCAAGGCAAGTACATTGATGTGACATCTTCAGATATAGCTATTGCCTTCCATTGTAATGATGAGTATCCGACTGAGGGCTACCAATTGAATAAGCAGCCAGATTCTTTTTCCCCTTCCATCATCATAGAGGACATGTTTGCCGGGCAGTATGAAAATAGGCACAATAATGCATGGAGCTGGTCCAAGTTACCTCCACAACTCTAACTTGTGGATTCCATTCTACAGTGTAACTTGTGTCCACTGGGACATAAGACACAAAGGTGTGACCAGTTCCTCTAGGCACTGTATGCCTTTCACCAAGGCCACTGGTACTCCACCCAGCTATCATCTGGGGCCAGCTTCATAAGTTCTGGGACCACGTCCATGCACGCCAGGTCACCACTACTAATTCTTGAGGGCTCCCATTCTTGTTCCTCCTCTCATACATTTTCAAAAAGAAGGGAATTAAGGGCTTCTCCATCGATGGACCAGTCTGGGATCACCCATTCTTTGGGAAGAGTCAGTGGACCCAAAGCTAGTCACATATGCCGAGAGGACTTTGAGGATACGCACCTGCTGCTGAGAGCGTGGAGGATTATCCTATGGAGACCAAGGACCCAGTAGCTAGCCAGACATTGGAGGAGGACCATACTGACATGGGACCCACAGAGTACCAGCATATTCTTGAGGAGATGTCCTCCTTCCGGTGTGAGCTATCTGATATTAGACGGGAGGATCGAGAGGCTACATTACTAGTTCATCAGCGCATCGATGGTTTGGAGGCACTTTTTACGAGGTTGGAAGCAATGCTCCAGGCCATTCTCGATCGGCTACCTCCCACCTCGGGTGCCTCATCTTTAGCACCACATAGAGATCAGCAATGAGAGAGATGTGCGCATCTGGCTGAATACGTAAAACTCAGCGCTCATGGGAGGCACCCCACAACATATCCTTTTATTTTATTATTTTTTCACATTTCTTGTTAGTATCTATTTTTATGTTGACCTTTTGTTTTTCTCATAACTGTTTAATTTTAGTACCTTTTGTTTTCTGGTATTACTTTTGTTTTTCCTTTTCAAGGACAATGTGTGTGCAATAGTTCATGTTTTGGGGTGTGCTATGAGCCATGCCAACCAGCTAGTTCTCCATCTCCCAAGTCAGATCTTTCCATGTTATTGACACATTGGGGACAATGTGTAATTTAAGTTTGGGGGTATGGGAGACACATTCACACACACTCTGTCCCAGTTTTTTTATTATTATTATTGAAAAGATAAATGCATGTTTATGTCATTTTGAATTTTGGTTGAGCTTAATAAATACTATGATACGATTTCATCAGTAAGCTTAAAATCCTAAACACATTATCTGATAATAGAGTTTTAAGGTTTAGTTACTTACTTTTGGCATTTAAGAACTCATATGTTTGATCTAAATCTGACACGAACACATTAGCACATAATTGTTTGAGGTATGACTTATAACTTTAATGTGTATATTTCCATAGCTTAACTGTAATCGGATGATGTGTTAGATGAACACTTTGGCACAGAAAAGTAGAAAAAAAAATTATTGCACAAAAAGAGAAAAAAATACTCATAATGATCATTAAATAAATTTTCCACTCAGTAACTGGATCTTTTGCCTCAGTAAGCAGTGAGTGTTCATGTCAAAAGGTGGGAATGTTGATTGGCAGCATTAAGACTAGTTTAGTTTCGTAGCCCTTTTTACTCGAGTTTGTAAGTCCTTAGAGGTGTCTTTACACCTAATGCCCTAAAACCATCTAGTTTGGGAGTCATTAACTAAACACTCCCTACATGGGTCAATTAGAAAGCTTAAGAGAACTAAACATGGCAGAAACCTCATAATAAAAGAAAAGAAGGGAATAAAACTATGCCATTTTTTTTCATCCTTATAGGACATTCGGTGAATCATGAGACACTGAAACACTGCACATTGGAGTTATTTGGAAGCTTCATTTTTTATGTGGTAGTTCACCATACACTAAGTCAGACTTGTGATGCCTTAGTCTGTTGCTTGTAAGTAATTAGATTTTAAAACTCCTATTCATCGCGATGATGGGCTTATATTTTAAGCTTACTCATGAATAAATAACACGGTTTTGTATGCAACTTAAATTTTTGGACACCATGAATAAGGGATTTATTTTCGTGTGGTTTGTTTTTCATTTAGTTTTCAGTTTTGTATTGCTAAGGGACTAGCAATATGTAAGTTTAGGGGTGTGATAAGTGCTTAAATATTCATATTTAAGCCCCTTAATTTAAATTTGTTAAGTTCCTAGTTGAGCTATTTCATGCTATTTTATTTCTTTTCTATGTTTTCTGTGTTTTCCTAGGATATTGAAGAAAATGGAGCTTTATCTAGATTGGGAAACCAAAAACTGGAAGAACTAGCATATGCATAGTACGATTGAGCACAGAAGTGTGCAATTGAGTGCACCAGCACTCGTGCGCACAAGAAGAAGGCTCGAGCGCAAACTGCGCGCGCTCGAGCGCACCAGCATGTGATCGAGCGCACATGAGTAGTAAAATGGAAGAGCCTGTTTTGGAAAGTTTTTGGAGAGTTTTGTTTTACGAATTAGGGTTTCCAGATGTCCTTAAACCTTATAAATAGTCCTGTAAAACATGAAAACCGGATCTTCTTTTTAGTTTTAGTTTTTGGAGATTCCGAGGAGAGATTGTGGAGAAGAATTGACAACTCTTCTCCTTAATGTTTTCGGGTTTATTCTTTCCTTTATTTTAATTTATGAAGATGTTTAGCATCACGATCATGTGTAAATAACTCTTAGTAAGGGCTTGATTGAAACCCTAATTATGTTTACTCAATAATTCAGTATTGGTGCCTTTGCGATATTTATGCTATGATTCTTAACTTGATTAATGCCTGTTTTTATTTAAATTCCTCATACATGTTTGCCTTATCGACATATGCATGTGGTATGGATTAATTAGTTGAATCATTTTGGGTGACTGAGTCCTGGGTTTAACAATAGTAACAAAAGAAATCCATGCCGGGTTCTTGGGTTAATCAACATAGGAAACCAGGAGTATACACCATGCCCTAGGTCTCATGTGGTTGTCGATTTCCACAGATCTTATGCTCTCTTAAGGAATAACTCAGTATACACCATGTCGAATCCCTTAATAAAGAAAAGAGTTAGAGTATACACCATGCCTAACTCATTGTTTAGGGAAATCAATAGCTTAAGGAGTATACACCATGCCCTTAGGTTAACAAACATTAGGTATTCATATTGTGAGTGAAACATTGGTATGTTGTTTTGTTGTGGTAGCATGATTAGTGGTGGATATAAAGTCCCTACGCCTTTATCATTATCAATCCAAACTCAATATTTATTTCTCTTATTTTATATTGCGAATTTAATTTTAAAGCAGAATCTATCAATCCCTGTGGAGATGATATCGCATTTTGCACACTATACTAATAAGTTGACCTTCTTACAAGTAAAACTATTCAATTATTTACTTATTAATTTAGGTAGATTTTTGCACAACATTTTACATTTTTAAAACACCTTGAAAATAGATTAAATAATTTAAGTTGCTTGATAAAATATACCTTAGTTTTAAGTATTCAGTAGTTCCCTTCATAATCTTAATATCTAATTTCTCCTCATTAGTTTTATGTAATTTTCCTCTTAGCTTGCTAATAGTCATAACTTAATACCTCTTTGGTAAATGTAATGTTAAATCAATGGTAGATTTAATGTTCCATTTCTTAGCTTAGTTTCTCTAAGTTGTTCGTTTCATGTTTTCTAAGTTAGATGCTCTATTTTAAGTTTTTTGTTAAGTCATTAAGGATAACTTAAGTTTGGACCCCCTTGGTCCATAATAATTCGGACCCTCTTTGGTCCATTAAGAATGTTTCATATTTGCATGTTACTAGTTATCTTAAATTTTCCCTTTAATCACATGTCAGTTTAGTTTAATCTATCTAGTTTAAAGTAGCTTAGTTTTAATCCATATATTTATTCCATCTAGTTTAAAGTGGTTTAGTTTTAATCTATCTAGTTTAATTAGCTTTTTCTAATCCATTTAGTTTAAATATACACACTTTAATTCCATTCCTTTCTTTAATCGTGACATTATAAGTAGTTTTAATTTATTCCCGTTTTATAGTTAAGGTACCTTTTCCTTTATGTATTTACTTTTATTGAACCAATTCTTTTATGTATTTACTTTCAAGTGTTTACCATGTCCTTTTAATTACAATGTTTAGGTATCATTTTGTGTGAATACAAATTTTAAAATGTGTGTTTGGCTTTATTATTAGTGCATGGTAATAAAACTTGAATCAAAATGATTGATTTCTTTGAAACATAAAGGGCTAGACCTCAGTCTAGAGAAGAATGGGAGCTGTAATTCCTTACTCTGAGAACACAAGGGATTTGACACCTTTCTATGTAGAAAAACGACTCTTTACTTGTCATCTTTGCTTTATGGTAAGATGACAACAATCACTTGTCTATACATTAGCGCACCCATCATGGGAGTCTCCTTACTACTTATAAAGGGTTTGTATTAGACTTGGTAAGGTTCACTTGTTTTCGTATGCCTACTCATCTTAATTCACACCCTTTCCATATCCATCCTTCTTCCAAAAAAGTGGACTTAGGTAATGAGCCGGATGCATGGGTAATAGGTGTACAGGAGCGATAGGTTTACATTAGTTGAGATTGATAGAAAATAATTTTAATGATGAAAATATGTTTCTACATCAAAGAAAATTTGTTTTTGGGATGAAAATCGTGAAGATTGCCCTAAAAAATCTACAGTAAAACAAATTTTCTGGTTCAATTTCAAACAGGTGTAATTTACTCATTTTAAATCGAATTGTGGAGTATTTAGAGGTGTTAGAAAGATACAGAAGTCTAGTTTCATATGCTACTAATATTCATTCAAAATTCTAAGTAGTGTCTAATCTATGATTAAAAACCGGACAGCATCCAAATTAGAACAAATAATTTTTTTCAAAATTAAAACTTTTTGCTTGTTTTTGAGATACCAAATTTGTTTTGGATTGAAATTCCAAATATGAACTTTAGTTCAACTAAATATATAATTCTTTATTGTCAAAAATAACTTTTTGGTTAATTAAGAATTTTTCTTAATTTTCGATTAAATTTTTAAGAAATTGGAGTTTCATTAAGAATTGAAAGTGTTGGTATTTGTCCAAGGATTAAACTGGTTGAAGGGTTCAGCATGTTCAGCATCAAGTGGAGGTGTACGCTACGGCCTGGCCTTGTGCGCCGTGGCCAGCAGAAAGTCCAGGAGGCTCAGCCATCAGGTCGCACCACGGCACCCAGAGTGGATGAAGACCTGGAGGATTTCTCCCCTGTGTGCGCTGCGACCTGCCCTGTTTTGGGCCGCTGTGCTAGGCACACTGAGACAAGGTTTTTTTCCAACCTTTTGAAAGGTGTGTGGGGCATGAACAAAACACACAGGATCACTTAGGATTGTTGAAGTGCTATGATTGATTGGTCCTCAAGATCTATGGGTGGAGAGTAACTTCAAATATTGGATCAAGAAGTGGTGCACTATATAAAGGGTCATCTAGCTTCAATCTCAAAAACATGTAAGTCACAAGACATCAAAAGAGATTATCATCATCATACAAGAGAATTCAAATGCAAGTGTGAGAGTGCAAAGACACAAAAACACAGGAGAGGCACTAGAATATATCTCAAGGAGAGGCTGGTTGTTTAGAGAAAGTAGTATAGATTGGGGAGAATGGCTTTGTAATAGTTCCTAATCACTTTCTATTTTCTCTTCTTTCGTTCTTCAAGAACTTGAGATTCTTGAAGAGATATTACTGTATCTATAAAGAACTCATTGATTTAGTGCAGAGAGTTCAGAGGAACTCAGGGGGACGTAGGCTATTGTCGAACCTCGGTAACAAATTGCTTGTGTTCTTTCTTTTCTTTGGTTTATGTTTTTGTTATGATAATTACAAGTCATTCTAGACTTGGGTATTTGGAAGATCACTACCTAGGCATCTTGAGAGGTGATTTCCCAACAGTGGTATCAGAGCTTTGGTGAGCGGGTATCGGAGCTAGAACAGAAGGTATCGGAGCAAGATTCCAAGAATCAAATATCAACTTCTAGGGTGATTCAGGAACAGAGTTAAGATCACAATCTGATTGTGTTCTTGAAGGTGATTCAAGAACAGTGTTGAGATCAATCTCTGATCGTGTTCTTGAGATTTAGAAGAAGTTGGAAAGCAATTATGGGTGCTACATAAATATGGGGTTTTCTCCGCAAGATGGGTTCAAACTTCATTGTTGAGAAGTTTGATGGAAAGGGAGACTTTGCCCTTTGGAAGTGGAAGATCAAAGTTGTTCTTATGCAACAGAAGGTGGACTTGGCTATTAGAGAAGATGATGCTTTTCCAGCAAGTATCACGAAGGTCCAGTGGATTAAGATGAAGAAGATGGAATACAACACCATTTTCTTGCACATGTCAGATAGCATGACAAGGGAGTGCAGTGACTTGAAAGATCCAACTGTCATATGGAAGAAACTAGATGAGTTATTTTTTACCAAGACTCTCCCTAATAAGATATATATTCTTAAAAGAATCTTTACTTTTAAAATGGATCCTAATAAAGAATTGCAAGATAATTTTGATGTGTTTAATAAGCTAGTTCAAGATTTTAATAGTTATAGCATAACATTCCCGGATGAACAATTGGCTGTTATTTTGCTGATTTATCTTCTTGATTGTTTTGATAATTTGATTAATGCAATTGAATATTGAAGAGATACACTAACCAAGGAAATTGTGATCAATGCTATAAGGACTCATGATTTCAAAGCCAAGATGAAGGAAGCATCGAGTCGAGAAGGGTTGTTCATTAAAGGAAGGTCAGCAACTCGGAATGGCAATACCATACATGGAAACTATCAGGAGAAATCAAAGGGTAGAGGGAAGAGCCATAGGAGATCGCATTCTAAACCAAATTTTGGAGGGAAGCGATGCTTCTATTGCAATAAGGAGGGTCACTTCAAGAAAGATTGCAAGAAGAAGATGTGGGATAAGAGAAGAAGAAGTCATACCAACAGTGGAGAGGCTTCGGTTGCCAAAGGACAACAGCAAGATGATGTTCTTGTTATGTGCTCAAATGTGAGCAGGAGGCAAGGCAGTGAGAAATGGATCCTGGATTCCGGGTGCACTGATAGGAGCTTAAATATTCATATTTAAGCCCCTTAATTTACATTTGTTAAGCTTTTTGTTTACATATTTTATTATGTTTTACTTCATTTTTGTGTTTTCTGTGTTTTTATAGGCTTGTGAAGAAAAGAAAGCATTTTGAAGCTTTAAAGGAAGAAAACTGAAGATCTAGAAAGAGCTAGTGCGATTCGAGCGCAACATGACTGCGATCGAGCGCAAAAGCAATCATGCGCGCACATAGAAGGCTCGAGCGCACCTATGCGCTGGAGTGCAGAAGCATGCGATCGAGCGCATACGCACAAAGAGGCGGCAGAGCTAGTTTTGGAAAGATTTCTTCCAGACCTATTTTGGAAATTAGGGTTTTGAGGCACCTTTAGAACCTTATAAATAGACTTGTAAAACACAGAAACAATATCTCCCTTTTGAGGAGCATATCTCATTTTTTTTAGTTTTAGTTTTAGGTCGGGAGGCCGGAGGCCAGAGGGGATTCTACGAAGAATTGACAACTCTTCAATGAAGCTCTCTTAGGTTTCTTCTTTCCTTTATTTTATTATGTGTAACTAAACTTAGAGTAAGGGCTTAGTTTAAGCCCTAATTACGTTTAACCAATAATTTAGTATTGGCGCCTTTGCAATATTTATGTTGTGATTCTTAATTTGATTAATTCCTATTTTTATTTAAATTCCTCATATATGTGTGTCTGATCAACATATGCATGTGGTATAGATTAGTTAGTTGAATCAATTTTGATGATCGAGTCTTGGGTTCAACAATAGTAACAAAAGATATCCACACTGGATTCTTGGGTTAATCAACATGAGAAACCGGGAGTGGACCAAGCCCTAGGTCCCGTGTGGTTGTCGATTTCCTCAAATCCTGTGCTCTCTTAAGGAACAACTCAGTATACACCATATTGAATCCCTTAAGAGAGAAAAGAGTTAGAGTATACACCATGTCTAACTCGTTGCTTAGGGAAATCAATAGCCTAAGGAGTGGACCAAGCCGTTAGGTTACCAACCATTAGGTATTCATAGCATGAGTGGAACATTGGCATACTATTTTGTTGGGGTACCATGATTAGTGGTGGATATCAAGTCCCTACGCCTTTATAATTTTTATCTAAATCCAATAAATATTTCTATCTATTTTTACTTTGTGAAATTAATTCTAAATCGAAATTCACCAATCCCTGTGAAAATGATCTCGCACTTGCACACTATGCTACTGTAAACCTTGTGCACTTGCAAGTAAAACAAGTTTGGTTATTTGCTTATTTATTTAGGTAGATAAACTCACAACATGCACTTATCACATGTGCCCTCATAGGGATTGGTTCAAGAATTTCAAGGAAACCAATGATGGAAATGCTTTCTTGGGGCATGATACTTCTTGCCAAGTGAGGGGGATAGGAGACATCCAGTTGAGGATGTTTGATGGAGTCACAAGGCTATTGCGGAATGTGAGGTATCTTTCAGATTTGAGAAGAAACTTGATCTCATTGGCATAGCTAGATTCCATGGGGTATACATACAAGGCAGAGGAAGGAAAGATCAAGGTAACCAAGGGACCTTTAGTAGTTATCAAAGCAGCAATGAAGAATGGTCTCAATGAGATGATCGGAGAGACAGAAATGAAGGATCAAGCAGCAAGCTTGATGGCTTAGATGGATAGGGCAGCCCTTCAGCACACTCACTTGGGACATATAAGCGAAAAGAGCTTGCAAGTTCTCAGCAAGGATAGTCTACTTTGTGGTGACAAAGTAGAGAAACTCGATTTCTGCTAGTGTTGCCTTCTTGGGAAGCAACATCAGGTCAGCTTCAACACCGAAGTGCACAAGTCTAAGGGCATTCTTGACTACATTCATTCGGACCTTTGGGGACCAGCAAGAACACCAACACAGGGAGGTAATCTTTACTTTCCATCTTTAATTGATGATTATTCAAGAAAGGTTTGGGTTTATTTGCCTAAAAATAAATCAGATGCTTTGAATAAATTTGTGGTGTGGAAAAAATTTCTGGAGACTCAAACAGGTAAGGGAGTTAAGGCTTTATGAACTGATAATGGCTTAGAATTTTGGAATCAGGATTTTGATAAATTCTGTGAGTTAAATGGGATTCTTAGACATAGAACGGTTATATAAACACCTCAGCAAAATGGAGTTACTGAGAGGATGAATAAGACCCTTATGGAAAAGGTTAGATGCATGTTAATTGCGTCCGATTTACCAAAATATTTTTGGGGGGAAGCTGTGTCTACTGCTGCATATTTGGTTAATAGATCACCCTTTAGAGCTTTAGAGCTCAAGACCCCCTGAGTTATGGATTGTAGGTGGATCTACAAGATCAAAGAAGGGAACCTTCTAGGGGATGTAGTCTGGTATAAAGCTAGGCTGGTGGCAAAGGGGTTCACAGAAAGAGAAGGCATAGATTTCACCGAGATGTTCTCATCGATTGTGAAATACAAGACGATATGGATAGTATTGGCAATGGTGGTCCAATTTAATTGGAAAATCGAGCAAATGGATGTGAAGACATTATTCTTACATGGAGAGCTTGATGAGACCATCTACATGAGGCAACTCGAAGGCTATGAGGAAGGAAGGCAGGGAGAGTTGGTGTGCCAATTCAAGAAATCTCTTTATGACCTGAAGCAATCACTTCGGCAATGGAATAAGAGGTTCGATTCCTTTGTAACTAGGTTGGGTTTCATGATAAGCTACTATGATTCGTACTTATACTACAAGGGGCACAAGGTGGAGGAAATGGTCATTATCCTCATCTATGTCGATGGTATTCTGGGTTGGGAACAACAGGGAGAGGATAGAAGAATTGAAGTCTCTAGTCAGTTCAGAGTTTGAGATAAAGGATCTTGGCCATGCACAGAAGATCCTTGGGATGAATATAATCAGGGAAAGAGAGAGAAACAGATTGAAGATTTCTCAGACTTCCTACATAGAGAAGATGATATCTAAGTTCTCTATGGAAGATAGCAAACTAGTGCAGGTTCCCCTTGCTGGTCATTTCAAGTTCTCCAGTGATCATTGTCCAAGATCGGATGAGAAGAAGAAGGAAATAGAAAAGATCCCTTACTCTAGTGCGGTTGGATCTGTAATGTCCACCATGGTAAGTACTAGACCTGATATTTCTCATGCAAAAAGTGTCCTCAGTAGGTTTATAAGTAATCTTGAAAAGGAGGATTGGCTTGGGATGAAGCAGTTGCTAAGGTACTTAAAGGGAAGCCCAGATGTAAGGCTGGTTTATGAGAAGAGGGGTAAGTCCATCTGTCTCAAGGGTTATGCTGATTTGGACTATGGAACATACCGAGATAAAAGAAGATTGATTCTGTCCTACTTATTCAACTTAAACGGATGTTCTATAAGTTGGAAGGCTTAGTTGCAGCTGGTGGTAGCAATCTCAACAACTGAGGCTGAGTACATAGCGACAACAGAAGCCATAAAGGAGGTTATATGGTTGAAAAGGTTGTTGGAAGTGTTGAAGGTACTAAAAGAGCAGGTGGTGGTGTATTCGGATAGCCAAAGTGCATTGTATTTGTGCAAGAATCCGAGGTTCCATGAGAGGACAAAGCATATGGATGTTTGGTACCATTTCATTTGGGAAAATGTTACGAAAGGATGCATTCATGTGGATATGGTGGCCACGGAAGAAAATCTTGCAGATATAGGTACTAAAGTTCTACCTCTTAGTAAGTTCAATCATTGCCTTGGACTTCTTAGTATTGGAGTCAGTTGATATGGTGACTCAAGTTGAGTTTGGATCCTGAGTTCTCTGCACAATGGGTTCGGGTTTAACCACTTAGACAAAGGTAGAGATTGTTGGTATTTGTCCAAGGATTAAACCGATTGAAGGGTTTAGCATGTTCAGCATCAGGTTGGAGGTGTGCGCCTGATTACGCACAAAGTATAACATGGTTATTGTAGTACGGCTTTGGGGTGTCGATTCCACAGGGAAACAAGTTAAGTACAAAGGAAAATGTGTGAACTTTAAAACGAACGATAAAAGTTAAACTCAAGATTTTTGAGCTTTGATGGTGAAATAATGTAAAGGAAAATTGCGTAAATGTAAATGAAATATAAATGAGAAATAACAAGGTTCCGGGAATCCTCCTTAGGTTTGTTCCCTATTCCCACTCTTGATTCAATTGATTTTATCTCGATTGCAAGTTTCAACTCCCAAACAAGCAATCAGAATATATTCAATCAAGCACATTTACAACTCTAATATAATTGCTACGAATTAATCATTGATTTTGGTTCATGCACACATGACCGATCTTAAAGATTATCAAGAAACGACAATATATCTTAAAAGAAAATATCGCAGTAATGGACAATTAATAAGATAAATCTACCGGAATCAATCACATCCAAGCAACCTCAATGGAGGAGAAGGATGCAATCACCGGATTAAGAGAGTCTAAAAGAAGAAGAATAAAAAGTACATCTATCACATGAACTCAAATCTTCTTACTTAATCAATGAATAATTCATAAACAATATTTAACAATAAATCCATACAACTGAATCAAGAACAGGAAATAAAGAACAAGAAATCCCTAAAGATTCATCCCTTTCCCTTGTAAAATGATTAGTTGGCCATGAAAATCAAGGTGGAAGAACAATAAGGATGCTCTCCCCTTGATTTGGCCATGGAGTTCAAGGTGGATGAACAATATGGATGTTCTCCCCTTGATTTGCAACCAAAGAAAACTTAGAAATAAAATGGAAGAATGCTGGATTTGGATCCCTTGAATCCTCTCTTTTTTCTCTCTTCTTTGCTTTCTCTCTTCAATATTCAGCTGCACACTCCATCAAAATATATTTATAGAGCATGAGGGGGGTGTTTTGGTCTTGGAGAATGTCATTTGCTCACCCTAATCCGGTCAAGAGGCGAGTGGGCCGTGCTGTGCGCCTGGGCCTGTTGTGCTGGCCTGAACTGTTTTCACTAAAACTGCCATAACTTTCTCTAGAAAAATCCTTTTTATGAACCACCTGGGCATCTTGTCAAGGTGATTTCGGAGGATCTCACGGGGACGTAGGCACATTGCCGAACCTCGACAACAAATTATTTGTCTTCTTTCTTTCTTTGATTTTCTGTTCTTATGTTCGATTGCTGAAATTCTTTCTACAAGTCATTCAAGACTTGGGTGTTTGGAAGATCACCACCTGGGCATCTTGTCAAGGTGATTTCCAACAGTGGTATCAGAGCCATGCCCCGGAGTTAGCCATGTGGATGAATCCTCGGAATGCCGAACAAAAGGTGGTGGGCCCAGGTTAGATCACGATGAGATCCGTGGATTGAGCTCGGTTTGACAGGCGGTGTGCTCCAGATTCTTCATGGACGTGTCCTGGTCATAACACGGTGAAGAGGAGTTGACCTGGGATAGAGCAAGCTCTCAAGGCAGGTGGTGCTCCATGTAAGGCGTGTGCTCCAACGCAGTGGAGTGGAGAATCCTGGTTGGTAGAGAGTGGACAGATGGATGATCGTTTGAGGGGAGGCTCGGTGGTCCTTTGTTTGAGGGGAGGATTGTTGGGTATACAACCAAAGTCCCACATTGGCTAGAAGTGGGGAGGATCATGGGTATATAAGGATGGACAAATATCTCCATTGGTATGAGGCCTTTTGGGTAAAAACCCAAGAGCAAATCCATGAGGACTTAGGCCCAAAGTGGACAATATCATACCAATGTGGAGATATGTGGTGTCCATAGTCCTTACATAGCTTGTGGACTCGGTGAGGCATCTGAGCAGTCATGGCTTTTACAAGCATATCTAGCTTTCTTTCCATAGTAGCCATCTGATTTGAAGATCCACCATTCAAGGTCACCTCATACATACCCTTGCTTTTAATTCCTTGTCTACCTCTAGATGAGAATTGATGGGTGTGCTCACTTAAGGTCTAAAAAAGCTCCATGGCTTCTTCACTGCTCTTTTCCATTAGCACACCTCCATAACCTGAATCTATTATACCTTTAATCATGTCACTCAGACCTTTATAAAAAGCTTGACCCAGTTCATCTTGAGATTGATTGTGATGTGAGCGTTTGAGTAGCAGCTCATTGAAGTGTCCCCATGCTTCAAAGAAAAGGTCTCCATCCTTTTGTTAGAAAGATTGAATTCCTTTCCTCATCTACCTTGTCTTTTGGGCTGGAAAAAACTTCCTTAGGAACTTACTAGACAACTCTTCCCAAGTATGGATAGACACTACAGGCAATGAATTGTACCACAACTTAACATTATCTTTTAACGAAAAAGGAAAAATAATTAACCTGATTCCCTCTTGATCTAGGCCCTGGATGTGTTGGAAATTGCAGAGATCAAAGAATTCCCAAATATGCAAGTGTGGATCCTCAGCAGATGTACCCCTAAAATGAGTCAAAGCACTGAGTATCTGCGGAGATATGTCATAACTGCCTTCTTCCTCAGGTTGATAAGCAATGCATAAGGATTGGTTGAGGTTCTGTAGGATGAAGGATTGTTTAATGGGTCTTCGCTCTGGTGGTAGTTGGTTGTTGAGCTATTCCGCCATTGGTGCTTCTCTCTCGAAATCTCCTTC
This sequence comes from Bretschneidera sinensis, assembly GCA_023935145.1. NCBI lineage: Eukaryota > Viridiplantae > Streptophyta > Magnoliopsida > Brassicales > Akaniaceae > Bretschneidera > Bretschneidera sinensis. The sequence goes on from CM043704.1 coordinate 14,799,276, forward strand.
TTCCTCCTCAATGTTGTTTCTAAGCCTTTGTCGAATGGTCCGCTCAATCTCTGTATCAAGTGGAAAGATAGTTGGATTCCTGAATCGAAGCCCTTGCACGAATCAACTGAAACTCTTTAGTGCAGCAGCTTCAGTACTGTTGTTCAGGTAGTTTCTAGACTTTTTACGCTCGATCACTCCAAGAATAGCGCTCGATCGCACTTAAGCTTGCGCTCGATCGCAACGCCAAAAACAGCACTGCCGCAGACCTGAAACAGCACTGTCGCAGACCTGAAACAGAAAAACAGAAAACAAAGAGAAACTATAAATAATTTTTAAAAAAAAAAGAAATATAAAAATAGAACATAATAATAAAACTAACAAAAATAATTCTAAAACAGAAATTTAGCGCAATCCCCGGCAACGGTGCCAAAAACTTCTGGTGTAAAAATTTACCTAAATTAATAAGTAAAAAATTGAATAGTTTTATTGCAAGTGCACAAGGTCAACTTAGTAGTATAGTGTGCAAAACGGATTGGTAGATTCTGCTTTAAAATTAAATTCGCAATATAAAACGAGAGAAGAAAATATTGAGTTTGGATTGATAATGATAAAGACGTAGGGACTTGATATCCACCACTAATCATGCTACCACAACAAAACAATATGCCAATGCTTCACTCACACTATGAATACCTAATGTTTGTCAGCCTAAGGGTATGGTGTATACTCCTTAAGCTATTGATTTCCCTAAGCAACGAGTTAGTCATAGTGTATACTCTAACACTTTTCTTTCTTAAGGGATTCAGCATGGTGTATACCGAGTTATTCCTTAAGACAATATATGATCTGTGGAAATCGACAACCACATGAGACCTAGGGCATGGTGCATACTCTCGATTTCCCATGTTGATTAACCCAAGAACCTGGCGTGGATTTCTTTTGTTACTATTGTTAAACCCAGGACTTGGTAATCCAAATTGATTCAACTAACTAATCCATACAACATGCATATGTCGATCAGGCAAACACATATGAGGAATTTAAATAAAAACAGACATTAATCAAGTTAAGAATCATAGCATAAATATCGCAAAGGCACCAATACTGAATTATTGAGTAAACATAATTAGGGCTTCAATCAAGCCCTTACTAAGAGTTAGTTACACATGATTATGATGCTAAACATCTTCATAAAATAAAATAAAGGAAAGAAGAAACTCGAAAACACTATGGAGAAGAGTCGTCATTTGGTCTCCACAATCTCTCCTCGGAATCTCCAAAAACTAAAACTAAAAAGAAGATTCGGTTTCTGTGTTTTACAGACCTATTTATAAGGTTTAAGGACATTTAGAAACCCTAATTCGTAAAACAAAACTCTCCAAAAAATTTCCATAACAGGCTTTTCCATTTTACTGCTTGTGTACACTCGATCACATGCTGGTGCGCTTGAGTGCAGGTTGCGCTCGAGCCTTCTTCTTGTACGCACGAGTGCATGTGCGCTCAATCGCACATTTCTGTGCTCAATTGTACTATGCATACCCCAGTTCTTCCAGATTTTGGTTTCCCAATCCAGATAAAGCTCATTTTTCTTCAATATCCTAGGAAAACACAGAAAACGCAGAAAATAAATAAACTAACATGAAATAGCTCAACTAGGAACTTAACAAATGTAAATTAAGGGGCTTAAATACAAATATTTAAGCACTTAACATAAAACACACTAGCAATATATTTTACTACTAGAAGAAATTTAACCAACCTTCTTTGGCTAAGAAAAATTTCCACGTGTGGGGATAATCCTTGTAGATTCGTGCATTCATGTAGACTTGATAAGTTAGGAGGATGAACTTGATTAAGCATTAGAAGACAAGACTAATTTGCCTGGGGTGGTCGAATTATATGGTAAATGCACTCTCTTATTTTTTCTATGTTTCTCTCTTTTGTTTCTTTCATTATTTGCTCTTTTTTTTGTTTATATGCTCTCTTTCAATTCATATATTTCTAACTTTTTTATGATATTCAAAAGTCTAAAGTCTCTCTCACTGAATTTTTCTTCTTCTTCTTCTTCTTCTTTTTTCACCTCCATTTCTTTTATGTTAAGTGGGTGTATTTATAAGGGGAGTGAGGGCTGTCCATGGGAGTAAAAATAAAAATAATAAACTAGTGGAAGAGATTATGGCTGGCCATATGAGAAGGGGGAGAGAAGAGTGAAAATTTTGAGTGTGGAGGTGACTTTTGATGCATGGAAAACGGTGAGAGCTAGAATTAAGGGGTGTGTTTAACTAAGTAAGAAAGAGAGGAAGAATACTTCCTTCTTTAGGTGGCTGACCATGGGGAAGAGGAGAGGTGTGGGGGTGGCTTTTGCTATATGGAAAATAGGGGAAAGCTTAGGAAGGAAGGGTGTGGTTAACAAAGCAAGAAAAGAGGGAGGAAGAATTCCTTAAAGTGGTCGGCCATAGGGAGAAGAGATGGGTCGTTTTTTAGGTGAAATCTTGAAGTGGTGTGTGTGGCAAACAAAGCAAGAAAAAGGGGTGGAAAACTTCCTCAAAGTGGCCAAAAATTGGAAGAAGATTAGACTGGTTTTTATGAGGTGATGAGGTGGAAATTTGAAGTGGAAAGTGGGTTTATCAAATCAAAAAAGGAGGGAGGAAGACTTCATCTTTTTGTGAAGGAAAAAATTTTAAGGTGGCCAAGTGGACTTTGAGAATGGTAAGTGTGTGGGAAAAAAAACATAAAGAGATAGAGAAATCTTCCCTCACATGGTCAGCCATAACAAGAGGAATAGGTGCACTTTTTTTGGTTTCAAAAAGTATATTTGATGCATGAAAAAGTAGGAAAGCTAAAAAAAGGAAGGTGCAATTCCAAGGTGAAACGGAGAAAGAAGACTTCCTATTTTTTCATCACATGGTCAGATATATAGGGGATGAATGGTGCATGAAAAAGTGGGGAAATTAAAATAGAAAATGTGTATAAAACCAATAGTAAAATGAAGAAGAAGACTTCCTCTTTTACACACTCAAATGGGTAGCAATTTAGGGGAGGAATAGGTGTATTTTTTTTATTTTTTTTTTAAGTTTGTGACTTTGGTGCATGAAAAAGTGTGAAAACCAAAAGGGATAATGGGGAAATAACAAAGCAAAAGAGAGAGTAAAAGAATTCCTTTTTTCTTCTCCAAAATGGGAGGCCAAAGGAAGAGGGAAATGTGTAGATTATCAAGTTAGACATATGACTTTGGTGCTTGAAAAAGTGTGGAAACCAAAAGGGGTAATATGGAAATAACAACGCAAAATACGAAAATATTCTTGTTTTCTTCTTCAAAATGGGCAGTCAAAAGAGGAGGAAAAATGCATATTTTTAATGGAAAAATGTTGTTTTTTAGGTAGAAAAGGTGGTTTTTGGAACATATGAGAATGTAAAGGCTTAAAAAGGAAATGGGAATTTAACAAGGCAAAAGGGATGAGGAAAAACTCCTTCTTCTTCAACCATGTGGCAACTACCAAAGAGAGGGAAAGAAAAAACATTTTTTGCCAAAAAGAGAGAACTTGGCTTGATAATTCAAAAAGTGCCAAGCGCAAGGGTGAAATTGATAATTCACCCAAAAAATTTGAATTCTTCTTATGCTTGGAATTTGGGACAAAAGTGTTTGGGCTTAGCAAAAATCAATGGGATTTAGTAGGAGCATGTTCATGGACTAATGATCTTTCCGGTATCCTAGCCTTATAGAGGTCTTTTAAGATATGGAACCTCGCAATGCGACTATGCTCACCACAAGTCTTGCAAGTGAAGCAACATCGCATAAGCGCTTTACCTATTACTTCTAAAGCTCATTAAACATTGAAGCTAGTATGTAATATGTAGTCTTTTTGTCATCCTTCTAACATTTCTCAAAAGTAGCGACCTCTACATCCATAGCATTCTCAACAACACTTGTTGGAAGAATTTGATCAAGAAGATAGCCAATTTTCTCGGAATGGAGAACAATTCTCAAGTTCTTCAACCAATCGAGGAAATTGAGTCCAATCAATCTATTGGTATCAATAATTCTGGATAATGGATTGAGGTTGGACATTGTAATCTACAAGACAACAATAGCAGAAAATTAACATCAATTCAATTTTATTATCCACCAATAGATCTGGTCTTTAATCATATTGGTATATCCTAGTAATCTTTTTGAATTCCTTAATGCCTCAGCATGAAATTTGGGAAACCCCGTTGAATGGTCATCTACTGGGGATTGGAATCCCATTACTCGTTTAAAATAGTCTCACGTAATAGTTTCTTGGCGATAATAAACCTTTAATAGGTACATAACACTTATCAATGGTATCTCATGTAATTCACAATCATTCCTTTAGCCTCTAAAATATATCTTCCTCACATGATAAATTCTTGGATAATATATTTTAATTAAGTCAGGCCCACCATTTTCACAAGTATAGGTAATTAAACCAATGAGGCTCTCATATTATAGTTTCTTGGACCCATTAGTTTTCTACCTCGTTATGTCAAATAAATAATAGGGCATCGTGAATCTCCCATGTAAGTCCGACAATTTCTACAGCAAAACTTACTTAGAATAGTAGATCTTATGTATCTCCTATAATGGTCGAAAGAGATGATAAGATATGTTGCAAAATCACCTTCTTGGGGAATCCCAGGTTGTGATCCTTCCAAACACCCAGGAATAGAATGACTTGTAATAAAACATGAATCAAACCAATCAAAGAAAGAAAACAAGCAATTGTTATCGAGGTTTGGCAATATGCTTACGTCCCCATGAGCTTCTCCGAGCTCTCTGCACTAAATCAATGGAGTTCTTACAATTACAGCAACACCTCTTAAATAACCCTCTTATTCTTGAAGAATGAAAGAAGAGAAAAAAAAAGTGATAAGGACTAAGTGTTTCCCTAGAATTTTCCCCAAGAAAATTCCAAATACAAAGCCCTTGAATCCCCAATCTATACTACTCTCTCTCTCTGAACAACCAGCCTCTCTTGAATGAGTCTCTCTTGTGTTTAGTGTCTTTGCACTCTCACATAACATGTGTTCTATTTCACACTCATTCTACACTTTCTCACACCATGTGTTCTATTTCACACACATTCACATGTCATTCTCTCTTGTTGAGATGATGATGTCTTCACTTGTAGTTAGAAGACCCTTTATATAGAGCAATGACTACCTTATCCAATCTTTGAGATCAATCTCAACCCTTAGATCTCAAGAACTAAAGACCCATGGCTCTCTAAGAGTCTAAGTAATCCTGTGCGTTTTAACCAAGTTCCATGAACTATCTCAAAGTGCTGAAAAATTGGTGTAAGGTATGCTTCGTGCTGAGGCTCAGAACAGGGCATGCCAAGGCTCAGAAGAGGGGAAACTTACTTCCTTGCTAGAGACCAAGATGCTATTTGTCTGTGCCATTATGCGCACCTAAAGGAGGACTTCCTCAACTTGCTGGAGGCTGTGGCATACAACCTGTGCTGCAGCGCACAACCTGGACCTGATGCTAAACTTTTCATCCGTTTAATTCTTTGACATATCCCAACAATCTCTACTTTTTTCTAAGCAATTAAACCCAAACACATTGTGCAGAGAACTCAGGATTCAAACTGAACTCGAGTCACCATATCAACCGACTCCAATCCTAAGAAGTCCAAGGCAATGATTGAACTTGCTTAGAGGTAGAACTTTAGTACCTAAATCTGCAGGATTTTCTTCTGTTGCGACTTTGTCCACATGAATGCATCATTTCGTAACATTTTCCCGAATCAAATGATACCGACCATCTATATACTTAGTCCTTTCATGGAACACTGGGTTCCTACACAAGTACAACACACTTTGACTATCCGAATACACCACCACCTGCTCTTTTAGGACCTTCAACTCTTCCTACAACCCTTTGCACCATATAACCTCCTTAATGGCTTCCGTAGCCGCTATGTACACTGCCTCGGTTGTTGAGAGTGCTACCACTGGCTACAACTGAGCCTTCAAATACCTCAGCAACCACTTCATCCCAAGCCAAAGCTCCTTTCCAGGATTACTCACAAATCTGCTGAGAACTCTAATTACCTGAGAAATGCCTGGTCTAGTGCTTACCATCATGAACATGATTGATCCAACCGCACTAGAGTAAGGGACCTTTTCCATTTCCTTCTTCTCCTTATCCATTCCAGGACATTTTTCGCTAGAGAACTTGAAATGACCAGTAAGGGGAATCTTCATTGGTTTACCATCTTCCATAGAAAACTTATACAACACCTTTACTATGTCGAAAGACTGAGAAACTTTCAACCTGTTTCTCTCCTTTTCCCGAATTATTCTCATCCCAATGATCTTTTGTGCAAGGCTAAGATCCTTCCTCTCGAACTCTAAACTGATTTGAGACTTCAACCTTTCCATCCTCTCCATGCTGTTATCAACCAATAGCATGTCATCGACATAGATGAGGATAATCACCATTTCCTCCACCTTGTGTCCAGGTGGGAAAGCTTTGTGAAATCTATACCTTCCCTTTGCGTGAACCCCTTCGCCACCAGCCTAGCCTTATTCTAGACTTCATCCCCTGGAGGGTTCCCTTCTTTGATCTTGTAAATCTACTTACAGTCCACAACTCTCTGTTTTCCTGGAATGTGCACCAATTCCCAAGAGTTGTTCTCCCTCAAAGAATGCATTTCCTCCTCTATGGCTAGCTTCCATCTTGATGAATCATTACATTCCATGGCATCCAAGTAAGTTTTTGGTTCACTTATCCCTCCTTCTGTCCAAGGAGCTGCTACAATAGCATTCGTAAAACCATATCTCGAATGTGGTCTGACTAGCCTCCTTTCTTGGTCCCTTGTGAGCTGATAGTCATTCTGACTTGCTGCATCATCCCCTTCTAGTTCAACCTCCTCTTGAGTGTTCTGAGCTTGGCCTTCATCAATCGACTCTACCTGGTCCGAATCCTCTTGCTTTCCTTGCTCTACCTGAACTGAATTTTCCTTTATGCTATGCTCCACAAATACCGAACTGGTTTGCTCACTATCTCCTGCAGGGTTAGTTTTCCCCAAATAAGGTAATAAATGCTCATTAAAAAAGACATCCCTACTTATTATGAGTTTAAATCCTTTTTTCTCTAAGGACCACAACCTATACCCCTTAACCCCTTCCCCATGTCCTAGAAACACACATTTTTTAGACCTTGGGCTAAGTTTATCATCCTTTTGATGTACATACGCAGCACATCCAAAAGTCCTAAGGTTGTTCAACTCAGGGGGTTTACCACTCCATATCTCCTCAGGAGTCTTAAGGTCCACAGCCCTAGAGGGAGATCTATTAACCAAATACGCAGCAGTAGACACCACTTCCCCCCAAAAAAACATTTGGGTAATCCGGATCCAATAATCATGCATCTAACCTTTTCTATAAGGGTCATATTCATCCTCTCAGCAACTCCATTTTGCTGAGGGGTTTTCACAACCGTTCTATGTCTTAGAATCTCATTTAATTCATAGAAATTATCAAAATCTTTATTAAAAAATTCTAAGCCACTATCGGTTCTTAACACCTTAACTACCCTGCCCGTTTAAGTCTCTAACAACTTTTTCCACACCACAAATTTTTTCAAAGCATTTGATTTATTTTTAAGCAAAAAAACCTAAACCTTTCTAGAATAATCATCAATTAAAGACAGAAAGTAAATATTACCTCCCTGTGTTGGTGTTCTTGCTGGTCTCCAAAGATTAGCATGAATATAGTCAAGAATGCCCTTAGACTTGTGCACTCCGGTGTTGAATCTGACCCGATATTGTTTCCCAAGAACACAACATTCGCAGAAATCAAGTTTCTCTACTTTGTCTTGCTGAGAACTTGCAGGCCCTTTTTGCTCATGCATCCTAAGCAATTATGCTAAAGTACTACTTTATCTATCTCAACCATCAAGCTTGCTGCTTGATCTTTGATCTCCGTGCCTCCGATCATCTCATAGAGACCATTCTTCGTTGTTGTTTTGATCACTATCAAAGATCCATTGGTTACCTTGATCTTTCCTCACTCTGCTTTATATGTGTACCCCATGGAATCTAGCTGCCCCAATGAGATTAAATTTCTTCTCAACTCTGGAAGATATCTCACATTCCGCAGTAGCCTAGTCATTCCGTCAAACATCCTCAACTAGATGTCTCCCATGCCCCTCACTTGGCAAGAAGTATCATTCCCTAGGAAAACCTTTCCCCCATCGGTTTCCTTGAAATTCTTGAACCAATCCCGATGAGGACACATATGATAACTGCATCCATAATCCAAGATCCATCTCTCGCTGCCTCTTGCTCACATTTGAGCACACAACAAGAACATCATCATCTTGCTATTCTCCCTTGGCAACCGAAGCTTCTCAATCATTTTAATGGCTTCCTCCCTCATTTAATGACCCTCCTTATGGCAGTGGTAGCATCTCTTTCCTCCAAATCTTGGTTTTGAGGGCACTCTCCCATTTCTTTGTCCTCTACCTTGTGGTTTATCCCGGTAGTAGCCACATATGTTGCTGCCATACCAAGTTGTTGGCCTTCCTCTAACGAATAGCCTTTCTCCACTTGATGCTTCCCTCATTTTGGCATCAAGATTATCTTGCAACTCTTTATCAGGATCCATTTTAAAAGCAAAGATTCGTTTTAGAAGATACCTCCTATTAGGGAGAGTCTTGGTAAGAAACAACTCATCTAGTTTCTTCCAAATGACAGCTGGATCTACTGAGTCTCTGTACTCCCTGGTCACACTATCTGACATGTGTAGAAAAATGGTGCTGTAAGCCATCTTCTTCATCTCATTCCACTGGACCTCCATGATACTTGGTGGAACAGTGCCATCTTCTCCTATCGGCAAGTCCACCTTTTATTGCATAAGAACCGCCTTGATTTTCCACTTCCAAAGGGCAAAGTCTCCCTTTCCATCAAACTTCTCAACGATGAAGTTTGAACCCATCTTGCTGAGAAAATCCCAAGATTTATGCAGCACCCACAGTTGCTTTCTAACTTCTTCTAAATCTCAAGAACACGATCAAATCTTGATCACAACACCGTTCTTAAACCTCAAGAACACGATCAGATCTTGATCTCTATTCCGTTCTTGAATCACCCACGAAGTTTCCTCTGATTCTTGGAGCCTTGCTCCGATACTCGCTGTTCAGCTCTGATACCCACTGTATCACCACCAAAGAATCCTTTGATTCTTGGAACTGAGCTTTGATAGCACTGTTGGAAAATCATCTTCTTGCGGAATCCCAGGTTGTGATCTTTCCGAACACCCAGGTCTAGAATGAGTTATAATAAAACAGGAATCAAATCAATCAAAGAAAGAACACAAGCAATTGTTATCGAGGTTCGGCAATATGACTATGTCCCCGTGAGCTCCTCCGAGCTCTCTGTACTAAATCAATGGAGTTCTTGCAATTACAGCAATACCTCTTCAAGAACCCTCTTATTCTTAAAGAATGAAAGAAAAGAAAAGGAAAGTGATAAGGACTAAGTGTTTCCCTGGAATTTTCCCCAAGAAAATTCCAATTACAAAGCCCTTGAATCCCCAATCTATACTACTCTCTCTCTAAACAACCAGCCTCTCTTGTGTTTAGTGTCCTTGCACTCTCACGCAACATGTGTTCTATTTCACACACATTCTGCACTCTCTCACACCATGTGTTCTATTTCACACACATTCGCATGTCATTTTCTCTTATTGAGATGATGATGTCTTCACTTGTTATTAGAAGACCCTTTATGTAGAGCAATGACTAACTCATCCAATCTTTGAGAACAATCTCAACCCTTAGATCTCAAGAACCAAAGACCCATGGCTCTCTAAGAGTCTAAGTAATTCTGTGCGTTTTAACCAAGTCCCACGCACTATCTCAAAGTGCTGAAAAATTAGTGTCAGGTGTGTTCGTGCTGAGGCTCAGAACAGGGCGTGCTGAGGCTCATAAGAGAGGAAACTTGCTGCCTTGCTAGAGGCCACGGCATGCACCTGAAGGAGGATTTCCTCCACTTGCTGGAGGCCGCGGCGCACCACCTGGACCTGATGTTGAACTTTTCATCCGTTTAATTCTTTGACAAATCCCAACAAGTCATTCGTAATGTCTCTTCATTACAAATTAATAGCAATTACTTTCATGAGGGACTTTAATTGGTCATTAGTCTCATCATTTAATTAAAACATGCATCACATACTTATCGTACATCATATAATATCTAAAAAATACGACTTTGAGTGATTATGAACTTTTGTTCTTGATTCATTTCAGCCACTAAGTGAATCATTGGTCTTAATTTAGGGCTCTATATTATCGTTCACCAATTCTCACATAACAAGCCTTACAATCTTTAAATGGGTCTTTATTACGCACTCAATCATCCTCCAACTTTGCATGAAAAATTTTTATCTACTCCTATCAAACTATTCTAACAAATTACATTATATAATATTTTTTTACCAAGATTTCTTCTAACTTTCTACTTTTCTTGCCATAATCCACCACATATGTCAAATACCTCTCACAACCCTTCTTCGACCATTTACTGGCAGTCAGAGTAAAATAAGATAGTTCGAGAGTATTTTATGTTCTCTCTAAAATTAAACTCCTCGTATCCATATCTTAAACACTACCTTCTTTCTAGACAATCAACCCAGACATAATACGTCGATAACCAATTCTTTCCTAAAATCGAATGAAGATCTATCATACTCAAAGGTAATAAATTAACTTCATATGAATATTGGATGCAAAAGAATGGGTTGCACCAAGATCAACCAACATTGATATGTCCACCTTTTCTACATAAAAAGCACCCCAAATTAGAACAATTATGGGATAAATATCTTATCTGAATATATCTATAACAAACTTATGTCTCTTAAACATACATCATATTACCACATCCCTTTGGTGGCATACTTACTTCCTTTGCCATGACTTCTAGTTCCCACAACCTGTCTCCCAAATCCAAGGGTCCCACTGATAGTATTCTGAACAACAGAAGTAACAGATCTTGTTTGCCTCTGACTCTGTACTTCAGTTTTCTGTGACAAGGAGCGCCTCCTTTGGGTGGTCTCCCACCCTGCACATTCATACTAGTACCATCTCTGGGTTCCTCAAATCTAGACTTCTTTCGCTAATTCCTCCTTCCTCTAAATTCTGTCACATCCTTCTCAATCAGAAGTGTTATATCCACCAATCTGTAATAATTCATATGCCTCATGTAAGATAGTTTTGATCATATCTTAAAACATAGTTCATCTTTAAACCTCTTACCCTTCTTCTTCTCTAGGTCTATGTTGTGCGATAATATACCTAAATAAAATAGGTGAATAATCGTACTTTGTTTTACTTGCAAGTGCACAAGGTCAACAGTGTAGTATAGTGTGCGAATGCAAGATCATCTCCACAGGGATTGGTAAAGTTCAATTTAGAATTATATTCGCAATATAAAAAGATAGAAATAATAAAAGAGTTGATTTTGATAAAGATAAAATACTAAGGATAAAGGCGTAGGGACTTGATATCCACCACTAATTATGCTACCACAATATAATAGTATGCCAATGCTTTATTCATGCCATGTATACCTACTGGTCGCCAACCTAAGGGCATGGTATCTACTCCTTAAGCTATTGATTTCCCTAAGCAACAAGTTAGGTATGGTATCTACTCTAACTCTTTTCTTCCTTAAGGGATTCAGCATGGTATCTGCTTGAGTTGTTCCTTAAGAAAACATAAGTACTATGGAAATCGACAACCACATGAGACCTAGGGCATGGTATCTACTCCCGGTTTCCCATGTTGATTAACCCGGGTATCCGAATAAGATATCCCTTGTTACTAATGTTAGACCCAGGACTCGGTCATCCAAATTGATCTAACTAACAAGTCCATACCACATGCACATATTGATCAGACATATACATATGAGGAATTTAAATAAAAGCAGGTATTAATCAAGTTTAAGCAACACAACATAAATATTGCAAGGCGCCAATACTAAATTTATTGAGTATACATAATTAGGGCTTCAACCAAGCCCTACTAAGAGAGTTAGTTACACATACTAACTGAAGTAAACATAATTAAACTAAACATAAGGGAGAAGAATAAACCCGAGAGAAGAGGCGTCAATTCTCTCCCAAGCTCTCCACTCCAAGTAAAAGAAAAGAGAAAAGTGTTTTCTATCTAAGGTGTCTTTTTGTGTGTGAGTTTACAAGTGTATTTATAGGTCCTTGAGAAGTCCTAATAGACTCATGAGTTTCTAAACTTTCCTAAAACACAAAACTCCTTTATTTCCAAAATAGAGTTATTTCCAAAATAGGGTTCTGCAGTTTACTATTCATGCATGTACATTTGCGCTCGATCGCATGTGTCCTTGCGCTCGATCGCAGTGTGCGCTCGATCCTACAAGTGTGCGCACGATCGTATGTGCGCTCGATCACACTGCATGTGCGCTCGATCGCACTTTGTCCAGAAAGTGCTCCAGGGCTTCTAGATTTCTTCTTTAAAGTGCCAAAACTGCTTCTTTTTCTCCAAGTCCCTATAAAAACATGTAAAACACACAAATGGAGTAAAAGATACCAAATTAACATAATAAAGGATCTAACAAGTGTAAATAAGGGGGCTTAAATATGTATATTTAAGCGTCTATCACACCCCCAAACTTACATATTGCTAGTCCCTTAGCAATACAAAATTAAAAACTAAAATAGAAATATGGATAAATCCAATGTTCATAGTGTCAATAAAAAATCTAGATTTTACACAAAACAATGATGCGCTTTCATGAGCAAGCTTAACAAGTGTAAACATATATCTGCAATGAATAAGACTTTTGAACGTAAATCATATTCACTAGGTATTCTAAGATATCACAAGTTTGACTTCGGTGTGTGGTGATTAGCACATAAAAGATTGAGTTTCCAAGAAATTCAAATGGGTAGTGTTTCGACGACTCAAGATTCACCAAACTTCCTATTAGAGTCAACAAATATGGCATAGACTTTTATTTGCGAGATTTTTGCCAAGTTAGTTTCCTTAAGCTTTCTTGATGACTCGTGTAACGAGCGTTTGGCCAATGACTCCCAAACCAGATGGTTTTAGGGCATCAGGTGTAAAGGCACCCCTAAGGACTTATTGGCTCGAGTCAACAAGGCTACGAAACTAACTGATTTTTATGCTACTATTTAGAATTTTCCACCTTTTGACGTGACACTCAATGCTTACTGAGGCAAGAGGGCCAGTTACTCAGCGAAAAATTATTTTTTTAATGATCACTTAAGATTTTCCACCTTTTGACGTGACACTCAATGCTTACTGAGGCAAGAGGGCCAGTTACTCAGCGAAAGATTTGTTTTTATTGATCATTAGGAGCATTTTTTCTTTTTGAGCACGAATCAATCTTTTCTATTTTTATATGCCAAAATGTCAATCTAATAGGTCATCTAGTTCACAGTCAAGCAAAAGAAACATACCAATCCAAATATAATGTCATACCCCACACAGCTATGTGTTAATGTGCTCGTGATAGTTCAAGTTAAACTTGTGAATTCTTAAATGCCAAAAAGGCAGTGATCTAGGTTCAAAACTTGTTTATTGGCCTATATGTTCAAAGTGTTAAGCTCACTGATAAAGTCGAATCAAAACATTTTGTTTAGATCACAAAAAAAAGTTTATTGGACAGAATGAACATGCATTTATCTATGAAAATAACAACAGAACTAAAAATGTAGGACATAGTGTAGTGTGTGAATGTGTCTCCCATACCCCCAAACTTAAATTACACATTGTCCCCAATGTGTGAATAATAAGGAAAGAGCTGACCTGGGAGATGGAGAACTAGCTAGGTCGGCATGGCTCATAGCGTACCCCCAAACTTGAACGGATGCACACATTGTCCCTAAAAAAGAAAAACTAACGTAATACGGGAAAACAAGAAGTAATTAAAATAAATAAATAACAATAAATACGTAAAATAATAAAAATAAAAGGATAAGCTATGGGGTGCCTCCCATGAGCGCTAAGTTTAACGTCTTCAGCCGGACCAAGCCTTATTTTTCCCCAAAACTACGAGTGGCAGCAGCTAGCATAGGAAATGTCTTATTCTCTCCCACATAAGTATATGGTAAGTGTTCTGACAACTGCTTGAATTCCAAGTTAGGTGCCTGTACAATAGAAGGGAAAATAATATTAGTAGGCACATGATGGTCAAATGGATCGGTGTACTTACTTGGATGCTTTGGAAAGGCCTCTAGGACGTGCACAGTTTCAATGAGGTCTTTAGTAACATCTTCTGATTTTGTCTCAATATCTGATCCTTTGAAATAATGGGTGAAGATGGTTGCCAAGGGATCAATATGATGGTCATGAAAGACTTGTTTAACAACACCTTGCTTTTGTTCACTTAGCTCCTTAGCCAATTCCCCCATTTGTACTTCCAATAAATGAATAGCTTGCTCATGCTTGGTATTGATTTGTCGTTGCTCAATCATGAACTGTTCTTGTGAAGTTATCAGTTGCCTCATAAGACTCTCTAGGTCACTATTTTCTGATTCCGGCACTGGTTGGGCTGCTGGTTGGAAGTATTGTTGCTGTCCTTGAACATTTTGAGTGTTGCTCCATGAGAGGTTGGGGTGGTGCTTCCATCCAGGATTGTAGGTATTTGTATATGCATTGTGCGGTCCCTCATAATTTGCTTGCTCTTGATCTGCATATGAATACAAAGGGCAAGTGTTAGTAGTGTGATCAAAACAAGAACATATAGCACATACCTGGAGTGGTTTGCCTCGCGGACTAGGTGATATGTTTTGACTAGTCATGGCATATATGAGCATATCTAGCTTCCTCTCCATAGCATCTAGACAAGTATATTGAGCTTCTGTCATTGGTGCTTCTCCCTTTGAATGAATTAGTTGAAAAGCTTCAGTGCAGCAGTTTTAGTACTGCTGCTCGGGTACTCTCTGGACCTTTTGCGCTCGAGCGCACCCTGAACTGCGCTCGATCGCACTGAGCTTGCGATCGATCGCACCAAGTAGTGCGCTCGATCGCAATGAGGACAGAAACTCCTCCTCTGCACACCTAAACAAAAACAGAAAAAGAAGGAATAAATCTGATTTTTGAAAAAAATAAAAAATAAAACAGAACATAATCAAATAGAATAAATTAAAATGATAATAAAAAAAATAAAAAAAACTAACAAAAATAATTCCAAAAAGAGATTTAGCACAATCCCCGGCAACGGCGCCAAAAACTTGTTGTGCGATAATATACCTAAATAAAATAGGTGAATAATCGTACTTTGTTTTACTTGCAAGTGCACAAGGTCAACAGTGTAGTATAGTGTGCGAATGCAAGATCATCTCCACAGGGATTGGTAAAGTTCAATTTAGAATTATATTCGCAATATAAAAAGATAGAAATAATAAAAGAGTTGATTTTGATAAAGATAAAATACTAAGGATAAAGGCGTAGGGACTTGATATCCACCACTAATTATGCTACCACAATATAATAGTATGCCAATGCTTTATTCATGCCATGTATACCTACTGGTCGCAAACCTAAGGGCATGGTATCTACTCCTTAAGCTATTGATTTCCCTAAGCAACAAGTTAGGTATGGTATCTACTCTAACTCTTTTCTTCCTTAAGGGATTCAGCATGGTATCTGCTTGAGTTGTTCCTTAAGAAAACATAAGTACTATGGAAATCGACAACCACATGAGACCTAGGGCATGGTATCTACTCCCGGTTTCCCATGTTGATTAACCCGGGTATCCGAATAAGATATCCCTTGTTACTAATGTTAGACCCAGGACTCGGTCATCCAAATTGATCTAACTAACAAGTCCATACCACATGCACATATTGATCAGACATATACATATGAGGAATTTAAATAAAAGCAGGTATTAATCAAGTTTAAGCAACACAACATAAATATTGCAAGGCGCCAATACTAAATTTATTGAGTATACATAATTAGGGCTTCAACCAAGCCCTACTAAGAGAGTTAGTTACACATACTAACTGAAGTAAACATAATTAAACTAAACATAAGGGAGAAGAATAAACCCGAGAGAAGAGGCCTCAATTCTCTCCCAAGCTCTCCACTCCAAGTAAAAGAAAAGAGAAAAGTGTTTTCTATCTAAGGTGTCTTTTTGTGTGTGAGTTTACAAGTGTATTTATAGGTCCTTGAGAAGTCCTAATAGACTCATGAGTTTCTAAACTTTCCTAAAACACAAAACTCCTTTATTTCCAAAATAGAGTTATTTCCAAAATAGAGTTATTTCCAAAATAGGGTTATGCAGTTTACTATTCATGCCTGTACATTTGCGCTCGATCGCATGTGTCCTTGCGCTCGATCGTAGTGTGCGCTCGATCCTACAAGTGTGCGCACGATCGTATGTGCGCTCGATCGCACTGCATGTGCGCTCGATCGCACTTTGTCCAGAAAGTGCTCCAGGGCATCTAGATTTCTTCTTTAAAGTGCCAAAACTGCTTCTTTTTCTCCAAGTCCCTATAAAAACATGTAAAACACACAAATGGAGTAAAAGATACCAAATTAACATAATAAAGGATCTAACAAGTGTAAATAAGGGGGCTTAAATATGTATATTTAAGCGTCTATCAGTCTACCATTTTCGGTACAACCATTGACAAGACCACAAATTTGCTATCATATTGAGCCATAGTCAACCCATTTGCCTCAAATAAATAAAACTCTATCTTGTTGGGCTCTAAATTTCTAAGGAAAATATTTAGTAAGTAAAACCTCCTTAAACCTATTCCAGGTTAAGGGTCTATCAATATCTGCACTAACCTTGGGAAGAATATCCTCCCATCATTCCAAAACTTCTCCTTCTAATTCAAACGAAGCAAAGACAACCATTAGCTTACTAGTTACTAGTAAAATATCAAATAATCTCTCTCCATGTTTCACCCATAACTTAGGCTTAAAAGGATTCATAGATCCTTTAAACAACAAGGCATTAGACTTAATATATCTAGCAAAACAATCT
The DNA here is from genome assembly GCA_023935145.1 of Bretschneidera sinensis. Classification (NCBI taxonomy): domain Eukaryota; kingdom Viridiplantae; phylum Streptophyta; class Magnoliopsida; order Brassicales; family Akaniaceae; genus Bretschneidera; species Bretschneidera sinensis. The sequence continues at coordinate 14,816,294 of CM043704.1, forward strand.
CTCTGCATTTCATGCATAAAGTCACTTTTCCCATTTTTTAAACATCTATCATTGCTGGATTAACAACCTCAGACACTGCTCTAGCCTGTTCATCAAGTCTATGCTATAAGCTATCAACTCTACTATCTGTTACATTCATTTTCTTAAGCTCATGTGTAAGAGCTTATCATAGCTCATCTCTTTCAACTTCAGATTCTCTAAAACTTTTACTAATATCAATTATACTATCAAGACGTTCCTTTCTAGAAACCACAGATTCAGACTCAACCTCGACTCGTAAAAAATATTGGGGGCCTACCACACCCTCTCAAATCAATAATTCTAACTCTAGCTCTAGTACGTCCACGTGTCATCCTGAGACTATTAAAATATAATTTATTTTAATCTTCCACTTTCTTACTTTTTATGCAGTCTACAGAATCATAAAACCTAATGCTCTAATACAAAAATTGTAATGACCCATTTCAGGTTAGCCAACCCCGAGATGGTGTTTTTCACATTTTGAATATCCTAGCACAACACATATATGCAACAATAAAAAATAACGCCAACATAAATTTTTACATCATTCCACAACCCTCAACAGGGGAGACATATCATTCTGATGTTGACTTAAACATTGTATACAATGTAAAATACATGAATATTTACAAATAAATTTTTATTTTATTTTCTCATTAGTCTGAGGATGTTGACACGTTCGTGGCTTGTAGAAATGATTTCGTCTGACACTTAACCCACCAGATTAATTTTTCTGTCTGCTACCTGAAAATATTGTACAATGAGGGATGAGCTTCACAAGCTCAGTGAGTTAGTTTACTATAAGTACTCAATTTATATAATTGGTTTTTCAATATTAAATTATTTATATCCCATACAACTTGATACTAGCATTCTACTATCACTACACATGTCATAAGATCCATTCTTTATCAATCTCTTTCTCGTATTTATTGGTTCACCTTAAGACCATCAATTATCTTATAATTACCTCGTAATGAGGTTCACATCATAAAATCTACCATTTAGATGGTTCTTATCACCATACTGTCTCTCTGTGAGACTCATCCATCTATAAATAAATTCGAAATAACACACCACACATCAGTATTGCAATAATGCAAACAATAATTAAAACAGATGCAATGCCTGAATTATTATTATGGGAACGTCTTCCCACATGTCGATATGTTTTTATTATCTTAGACTAGCCCCCTCCCAGTTCTTTTCTTTCTCATTTAGACTAGCTGTCTTCTCGGTTCTTTTCTTTACAGCTTGTCCCAACTGCCACGGTATTTATTTCCAGCATATACCGATTGTCACGGTATCCCTTTTTATTTCCAGTACATACTGGCTGTCACAATTGTTTAATTAGACTGGCTGCCTTCTCGGTTCTTTTCTTTTTCCTTTAATGCATATGCATATGAACAATGATATATAAAAAAAAAAAGCATAAATTCTAATATTTAATTTTGGCTATCACAATTTTTCTCAAAATTATATAAAGAAATTTCCACTAAATTCCTCTCATCCCAATTCACATCAAATCATCCATTAAAGCTTGTCAAGATCCACTAAATCTCATCCCAAATCACATCAAATCATCAATCAAAGCTTGTCAAGATCCACTAAATTTCATCTCTTCATAATTCGTATCAAAACATCAACCATAGCTCATCAAGAATTTATTTATCACCATCATTATTAAATTAACTTATTTTTTTAATAATATTTCTTCTCACATAATAATTTTTCTATATGTCCAATATTCATATCATATCTATCAACCAAATCTTTATTTATCCCCAAAACATAAGCTAATAATTTATTTTAATATTATTACTAAATTTTTTATTTTTTATTAGATTACTTAAAGTAAATCCAACTCACCACGTAGCAGTTAGAACTACCCGTGGATCACCTCCTTTATTTTCCTGTTCCTCTCAGCAATTTCCCCCGGTTGCTGATCGTCAACACTTGACATAATATTTATATTAAATTCATAATTTATTCTTCAATTCTTCCTAATTTACACCCTTTGAAAATTCCCACTTTGAATTCCGAAAAATTTCATGTACGCTAAAATTCAAAATATAAACTTCACGTTATTACCTTCTGTTTTTTATGGTGCTTCCCATGCATCTCTATAAAATTCTCCAATAATGTCCTTCAAAATTTCTCTTTCAACATTTCTTTTGGTTCCCAAGTGTTTAGAGAAATAGAGTAGTTTGAATTGTAAAAGGAAGGAACCAAATAGGATTTGGAAATGAATATATATAAAACTTTTATGCAGTAGTCACTGGCTCGCACTATTTGAATTTGTATAGCTACATCACATACAGCATAAGTTAACAAATTTTGCAACACCTAGACTTCCAGGTGTTGAACGAAGTTTTTTTTTTTCCATTTTCTTTGTAACTATGCCTCCACGCGTCTAGTTTTTTTTTTTATTCAAATAATAATAAACCTTTCACATATATTTTATTTTAATTCCATGTCATCTTTATTAAATTACTTCTTTACCCTTACTTTATGAATATAAGTATTACACATTATCACCATCACTATTGTAGTCACCCTCAACACCAAGCTTCTTAACCACATTCTCGACTTTCTTCCCACTAACCTCATTCTTCTTCTTCACCACAGCAACTGACTTATAACCACAAATATTCATTCTAAGACCTTTTGATGAGTACTTGAAAATACACTAGTACTTAGTGATTTATCAAAATTATTTGTGGGAAATTAAGTTTAAATCTTGCACTTTTACTTACTTGTCTTAAAAATGTTTTTTTTTCGGAATCACGAGTATTTTTGGTGTATTTTCAGGTCACAGAAGCTGCACTTTCCTATTTTGTGTCATATTTCCTTTTAGTTACTTTCTTGTTTCATGTTTTCCTAGTAGTAGAAGTATTTCCCATTTCAATGTCTTTCCTTTTCCTAGAAGGAGTAGTATTATTGTACTTTCCTTTTCTTTTCTAGAAGTTTTCCTATATAAGGCCGGCTACCCTTGCCTTGTGAAGAGAGCATAATTTTCGGAGACAAAAACAAGAGAGAAAAGACAATTGGGAAGAACGTAGCTGCTATTGTTGATCATGGAGATTCATATGCATAGAAGACTTTTCAAGATTACTGTTGTTCGCTCACATTCTTCATTCTTCCCATCTTTCATGTCTTTGAATATTTATTTTGTTTTTAATTTTATGATTATGTCTAGCTAATTTTATTTTTGGTTAAGGGTGATTTTGGAGCGCTAGACATGATTTTGGGATTGAATATTCAGAGATTGTTATCCATATTTCTAATAAAATTGTTCATGTTCTTCTATAAGAATTGTTTATGATTATGATTTTATTTTATTCAGGGTGGCCAACCAAATGAAATAGGGTAATTATCTATTGCTAGGTTAGGAATCTTGATCTGTAATTGTTTTGAATTTATAATCAATGGTTGCAATTAGTAATCATTGATGATGGGATATTTTCGAGTTATTATTATATGGAACATAACTCAAGATAAATGAACTGAGATTATGCGATCGTTTCTTGGACCAACCTATCTTTCTTAACTTAATGCTTCTATTAAATTAAATTTAGAGAGCTTATGCTAGGTTATTTAATAGATAGAGATTAAGTAAAGTGCTTGTTTTACTCAACGACAAATTAAGGAAAGATTGGGGTAATAGAGCTTATTATTATCTATAGCTGGTAATTTTATTAGGAATTTGGGGATAACACTGATATTGGTTCATCATTTCATGTCTAGTGGTGGAGAATGATCCCTTGACCACTTTTCTCATTATTGTTACAAAGTTTATTCAATTTTGAATCATATTTTAGTGTCTTTCTTTATTTGTAATTTTTAGTTAATCATTTAAAAAACCTCCCCAATTAGTTTATTAGGTTGTTTTGAATTTAATTTAGTTAGAAATTATTTAATTTAATTATTTATATTTTATTTCAACAATTAAGTGTTTAATTGAATTAATTTACAATCCTTTACGGAAATTGACCTTCGCTTTCCATTATACTTCATACAATAATTTTTACAGCAAGGAATTAATTTACATGTTTGTTTTTTGGCGTGCTAAATTTTGGCACTGTTGCTGGGGATTGTTAAATAAATTCGTTAAATTGCTTATTTGTTAATTTTAATTTTAATTTTTAAGTTTGTTTATAGTTTTTGCCTTTGTTTTAATCGCTTGTTTTAATTCTTCTTTTTCAAGTAAATTTGAATGCATCAGAGTCCCTACAACTTGAAATCAAAAGGACCCATCTCAGAAACATTTGATCGAGCAGTCCACACCGCCCTCCCATCTAGTTCATCAAGTGACTCATTAGTTGATTCGGATTACTCTGATTATGGGGAGGTGGCATTGAATAACCGAACAATTAAAAAGTTGGCAGCACCGAACATTGATCAACAACCATTATGCATTAAGTGTCCTACTCTGGAGGTTGCTTTTGAACTCAAATCGAGAATGATTCATCTTCGGCCAACATTCGATGATTTTGTAGGAGAAGACCCAAATAAGCATCTTAAGGAATTTCATGTGGTGTCTGCAAGCATGAAACTTACCAGAATTTCTAAAGAGCAATCAAGTTGAAAGCCTTTCCATTCTCTCTAGTTGATTCAGTAAAGGAATGGCTCTACTAGTTACCTTCCATCACTATAACCATATGGAATGATATGAAGAGGCTATTTCTAGAGAAGTATTTCCCTGCGTCAAAGGCTGCCAACATCAGGAGCAAATATGTGGTATTTGGTAGTACAATGGAGAATCATTTTATGAATATTGGGAGCGTTTTAAGAAACTTTGTGCTAGCTACCCTCACCACCAAATTAGTGAAAAACTCTTCATCCAATATTTCTATGATGGATTAATGCCAATGGAGAGGAGTTTGATTAATGTTGCTAGTGAGGGAGCCTTAGTGGATAAAACACTGGAAGCTGCAAGCAATTTGATTGCAAACATGGCAGCTAACTCCCAACAGTTCACTAGCCGGCAAGAACCACCACCACCACCAAGGAAAGTGAATGAGGTAGGGACAATAACAATTGAGCAACAACTTTCCCACCTCACTTCACTCGTGTAATAAATGGCTGTAGGGAACATGTAACAAGGCAAACCATGTGGAGTTTATTTGATGATAGGGCATCCAATTGACATGTGCCCAACTTCACAAGAAGGCAACACAGAGCAAGCTAACGCCATTGGCGGATTTCCAAGTCAACAAAGGTAGAGATATGACCCTTTCTCCAACACGTACAATGTTGGATGGAGGGATCATCCTAATTTTAGCCATGGTAGAAATCAACAAAATGCTCCAAATTCCATTCTCAATTGGACACCGGGGTTCAATCAATAAAGGATGTAATTACCATACCAAGCTAAACCTCAACCCACTCCAAAAAACTCAGGTACATCTCTAGAAGACATAGTAAAAGCCATTGCTACCAATACAATGCAATTTCAACAAGAAACCAAGGCAAGTATCCAAAGTTTAGAGAATCAAATGAGCCAACTGGCTACAATAGTGGGTAAGTTGGAAGCAAAAGGATCAGGAAAACTCCCATCTCAGACTATGGTCAACCCAATGGAGAATCCTAGTGCAGTCACAATGAAAAGTGGAAAGATGCTTGAAACTTCACCAAATGCACTATCAAGCACACCATCCACAAAGGAAGAACAAAATAGAAAGCCATTATAGAGGAAGATGAAGGCGAACCATCCACTGATAATTTATCATCCCCCAAGGTAAGTGCAAAAATGCCTAACTCTTCCTATGTTACTCCTCCACCTTTTCCTAGCAGGTTTACTAAGCCTAAAAACGAGGAGCAAGATAAGGAAATTTTAGAGACCTTCTGCAAGGTGGAGGTAAATATACCTCTTTTGGATGCAATAAAGCGGGTGTCGCGCTATGCCAAGTTCCAAAAAGAATTGTGCACCAATAAGCAAATGCTAAAAAGAATGAGCAAATAAGTGTGGGGGAAAATGTCTCAGCAATGCTACGAAGGAAGCTTCCACCCAAGTGCAAAGATCTAGGCACTTTCACCATTCTCTGCACAATCGACAATATCAAATTTGAAAAAGCTATGTTAGATTTAGGAGCATCAATTAATGTGATACCTTATTCTATTTATACTGCTTTAAATCTTTGACCACTTGAGGAAACTGGTGTAATTATACAACTTGCTAACCGTTCTAACACTTATCCAAAGGGAGTTGTAGAGGATGTTTTGGTGCAGGTAAATGAATTAGTCTTTCCAGTGGATTTTTATGTTCTAGAGATGAAGGATGAGACATCTCCTAACCCAACACTAATACTGCTAGGAAGACCATTCCTAAAAATTGCGCAGACAAAGATAGATGTTCATGATGGGACTCTCACTATGGAATTCGATGCGGAAGTTATTCATTTCAATATATATGAGGCCATAAGATATCCTAGTGATTTAAATTCTGTATTTGTAGTTGATATTATTGATTCTTTAGCACAACAATTATTTGAGTTGACTAGCAAAGATGGTTTGGAGGTCGCTATTTTAGTGAGCACTTGGAGATAGAAACTCCCAAGAGGTCTAATCAGGATGTACAAGTGACTGGAGATGTAGAGGAAGTTGTGGCATTCTTGGGAGCCCTACCACAAATGAGGTATGATTTTTTGTTCCTTGAATTACCCATATCTAATGAGAAACTTTTACCTTTTGTGATACAGGCACCTAACTTAGAACTGAAACCCCTTCCAGAGCATCTTAAGTATGTTTACCTGGGTGAGAATGACACGTTGCCTATGATCATTGCCAAGAACCTCTCGAATTTACAATAGGAGAAGCTCATTCAAGTGCTTAAAGATCAAAAGACGGCTACTGGTTGGACAATTGCAGATATCAAAGGAAATCTATCCATCCATGTGCATGCACCGAATATTACTAGAAGAGGGATCGAAACCTATTAGGGAAGCAACCTAATTTTATTTTTAATTTTCATTTATTTCATTTAGTTTTTAGTTTGGTTCAATTTTTTTATTTTTCATAGCAATGAGGACATTACCCAATTTATGTTGGGCATGGATGATGTATTGCTATATTTTCATTATTTTTTAAGCTTTTTATTTTATTTTTTTAATTTCATTTTCTTTAGGATTTTAAGAGTTTTTAGTTTTATTTTCCTTAGAATTATATTTTAAAAAAATAAAAGAAATAAATTAAATTTGTTGGGAAACCACCCTCAAGATGCCCAGGTGATAATCTTCTAAACACCCAAGTCTAGAATGACTTGTATAGAAAAGAAACAGCACACGAAGCAAGAAAGAAAGACACAGCAATTGTTATCGAGGTTCGGCAATAGCCTACATCTCCGTGAGTTCCTCTGAACTCTCTGCACTAAATCATTGAGTTCTTACAATCCAGCAACACCTCTCCAAGAATCCACAAGTTCTTGAAGGAACAAAAAAGAGAACAAGAAAGTGAGGCAAATTCCACTTACAAGTCCCTTGAATCCCCTTTCTATACTAATCTCTCTCTTTACAACCAGCCTCTCTAATAAGTCCCTCTTGTATGTCTGTGTCTTTGCACTCTCACACAATTATCACATTCACACATTCTATCACACACACAGTTGTGTTTCTATCACATTGTTGTGTTGAGGTTGAAGCTAGGTGACCTTTTATATAGTGCACCAACTTCTTGTCCAATCTTGAGGGTCTATATCCACCCTTAGATCTAGAAGACTAATCATCCATAGCCCTTCATCATTCCTAAGTGATCCTATGCATTTTGATCCTATATCCACGCACCTAACAAAAGACTGAACCAAGTTGACCATGTGTGCCTTCAAGCCGCGGCCCAAAACAGAGCAAGCCGCGGCCTGAAGCAAAGCTGAACATCCTCCACTTTCATCCATTCTAGGCGTCACGGCCTGGGGGAGGCTGAGCTACATCGCACACCTCCTTACTGGGCACGACGGCCTGGGAAGCCTGAGCCATGGCGCACACTGGTGCTGAGCCCTTTTTCCAAGCTGTGTGCTGAGGCGCCAAGGCATGATGATGAAGCCTTTCAAACCATGTTTAAACCTTAGACAAATACCAACAATCTCTACCTTTGTCTAAGCATTTAAACCCAAACTCATTGTGGAGAGAACTCAGTATCCAAACTCATCTTGAGTCATAATTTATTCGACTCCAATCCTAAGAAGTCCAAGGCAATGATTGAACTTACTTAGAGGTAGACCTTTGGTGCCTAAACCTGCAAGATCTTTTTCCGTTGCAACTTTGTCCACATGGATGCATCCTTCTGCAACATTTTTTCGAACAAAATGATACCTAACATCCACATGCTTAGTGCTCTCATGGAACCCCGGGTTCCAACATAAGTGCCACACACTTTGGCTATCCAAAGACACCACCACCTGCTCTTTTAGGACCTTCCACTCGTCCAATAACCCTTTGCACCACATAGCCTCCTTTCTGGCTTCCGTAGCCGCTATGTATTCTACCCCGGTTGTTAAGAGTGCTACCATCGGTTGCCAATGAGCCTTCAAGTACCTCAACATCCACTTCATCCCAAGCCACAACTCCTTTCCAGGATTAATCACAAATTTGCTGAGAGCTCCAATTGCCCGAGAAACTCTCAACCTGTTTCTCTTCCTTTCTTGGATGATTCTCATCCCAAGGACTTTTGTGCAAGGCTAAGATCTTTCCTCCCCAACTCCTCACTGAGTTGAGATGTCAACCTTTCCATCATCTCCCTGTTGTTATCAACCCACAACATTTCATTAGCATAGACGAGGATACTCACCACTTCCTCCACCTTATGTCCAGGTGAGAAGGTTTTTGTGAAATCTATGCCTCCTCTTCACGTGAACCCCTTCATCATAAGCTTAGCCTTGTTTCGAACTTCATCCCCTGGAGAGTTCCCTTCTTTGATCTTGTAAGTGCACTTACAATCTACAAATCTCTATTTTCCTGGAATGTGCACTAATTCTCAAGAGTTGTTCTCCCTTAAAGAATCCGTTTTTTCCTCCATAGCTAGCTACCACTCTGACGAATCCTTACATCCTATAACATCAATGTAAGTCTCTTATTCACTTATCCCTCCTTCTGTCCAAGGAACGGCTGCATCTGCAGTCGCAAAATCATGTCTCAAAAGTGGTCTAACCATCCTCCTTTCCTTGTCCCTTGTGAGCTGATAGTCATACTGACTTGCTGCATCATCCTCTTCTAGTTCAGCTTCCTTATGAGTGTCCTGAGCTTGGCATTCTTCAATGGGCTCTACCTGGTCCGAACCCTCTTGCCTTCCTTGCTCTACCTGAACTGGATCTTCCTTGATGTTGTGCTCCACAAATACCGAACTGGTTTGCTCATTAGCCCCTGTAGGGTTAGTTTTCTCCAAATTGAGAAATAACAATTCATTAAAGATCACATCTCTACTTATTATGAGTTTCAATCCTTTTTGCTCTAAGGACCACAACCTATACCCTTTAACCCCTTCCCCATATCCTAGAAACACTTACTTTCTAGACCTTAGGTTAAGTTTATCATCCTTTTGATGTGCATATGCAGCATATCTAAAAGTCTTAAGGTTGTCCAACTTAGGGGGTTTACCCCTACACATCTCTCTAGGAGTCTTATGGTACACAACTCTAGAGGGTGATCTATTAACCAAATAAGCAGCAGTAGACACCGTTTTCGCCCAAAAACATTAGGGTAATCCGGATCTATTTAGCATGAACCTAACCTTTTCCATAAGGGTCTTATTCATCTTCTTAGCAACTCCACTTTGTTGAGGGGTTTTCACAACCGTTCTACGTCTTAGAATCCCATTTAATTCAAAAGCTTTGTCAAAATCCTTATTAAAAAATTTTAAGCCATTATCGGTTCTTAACACCTTAACTACCCTGCTCGTTTGAGTCTCTACTAACTTTTTCCACACCACTAACTTATTCAAAGCATCTGATTTATTTCTAACCAAATAAACCCAAACCTTTCTTAAATAATCATCAATTAAAGACCGAAAGTAAAAGTTACCTCCCTGTGTTGGTGTCCTTGCTGGTCCCCAAAGGTCCGAATGAATGTAGTCAAGAATGCCCTTAGACTTGGGCACTCCGGTGTTGAAGCTGACTCGATGTTGTTGCCCAAGAACATAGCTCTTGCAAAAATTGAGTTTTCTCTACCTTGTCACCATCAAGTAATCCATTCTTGCTGAGAACTTGCAGTCCATCTTCGCACATATGTCCCAAGTGAGTATGCCAAAGGGTTGCCTTCTCCATCTCAGCAATTAAGCTTGTTGGTTGATCCTTGATGTCTGTGTCTCTGATCATCTCATATAGACTATCCTTTATTGCTGCTTTAATCAAAGATCCCTTAGTTACCTTAATCTTTCCTCCCTCTGCTTTATATGTGTACCCCATGGAATCCAGTTACCCCAATGAGATTAAATTCCTCTTAACATCCGGAAGATACCTCACATTCCTCAGCAGCCTTATCATTCCATGAAACATCCTCAACTGAATGTCTCCAATGCCTCTCACTTGGTAAGAAGCTTCATTCCCCAGGAAAACCTTTTCATCATTGGTTTCTTTGAAATTCTTGAACCAATCCTTGTGAGGGCACATGTGATGAGTGCACCCGGTATCCAAGATCCATTTCCCGCTGCCTTCTTGCCCCCTGCTCACACTTGAGCACACAACAAGAACATCATTATCTTGCTATTCTATCTTGGGAACCAAAGCCTCTCCATTCTTGGTATAGCTTCTTCCCTCATCCCTCATCTTTTCCTTGCAATGTTTCTTGAAGTGACCCTCCTTATGGTAGTAGTAACATCTCTTTCCTCCAAATCTCAGTTTGGAATGCACTCTCCCATGGCTTTCTCCTCTACCTCTGTCCTGGTAGTAGCCATGTCTGTTGCTGTGCACTCTCCCATGGCTCTCTCCTCTACCTCTGTCCCGGTAGTAGCCATGTCTGTTGTTGTGCGCTCTCCCATGGCTCTCTCATCTACCTCTATCCTGGTAGTAGTTATGTATGTTGCTGTGCACTGTCCCATGGTTCTCTCTTCTACCTCTATCCCAGTAGTAGCCATGGATGTTGCTGCCATACCTAGTTGTTGGCCTTCTTCTAATGAACAACCCTTCTTCACTTGATGCAGTCCTCATCTTGGCATCAAGATCATCTTGCAACTCTTTATTAGGATCAAATTTAAAAGCAAAGATTAGTTACAGAGATACCTCTTATTAGGGAGAGTCTTGGCAAGAAACAACTTATCTAGTTTCTTCCATATGACAGCTAGATCTTCCGAGTCTCTGCACTCCCTTGTGATGTTATCTAATATGTGCAAGAAGATGGTGCTATAAGCCATCTTCTTCATCTCATTCTGGTGGTCCTCCGTGGTACTTACTGGAAAAGCATCATCTTCCCCAATAGCCAAGTCTACCTTTTGTTGCATAAGAACAGCCTTGATCTTCTGCTTCCACAGGGAAAAATCTCCCTTTCCATCAAAGTTCTCAACAACGAAATTTGAACTCATCTTGCGGAGAAGATCCCTTGATTTATGTAGCACCCACAATGCATTCCAACTTCTTCTAAACCTCAAGAACACAATTGAAGATTGATCTCAATACTGTTCTTGAATCACCCTCAAGAACACGATCAGATCTTGATCTTTTCTCCATTCTTGAATCATCCAAGAAGTTTGTTCTTTAATTCTTGGAGTCTTGCTCTGATACCTTTTGTTCTTGCTCTGATACCTAGCTGTGCAAGCTCTGATACCACTGTTAGGAAACTACTCTCAAGATGCCCAAGTGATGATCTTCCAAACACCTAATTCTAGAATGACTTGTGTTTCTATCGCATTGTTGTGTTGAGATTGAAGCTAGGTGACCCTTTATATAGTTCACCAACTTCTTGACCAATCTTGAGGGTCAATATCCACCCGTAGATCTAGAAGACTAATCATCCATAGCCCTTCATCATTCCTAAGTGATCCTGTGCATTTTGATCATGCATCCACACACCTAACAAAAGACTGAACCAAGTTGACCGTGTGTGCCTTAAAGCCGCGGCCCAAAACAGGGCAAGCCGCGACCTGAAGTAGGGCTGAACATACTCCACTTGCATCAATTCTAGGCGTTGGGGCTTGGGGGAGGCTGAGCCACTGCGCACACCTCCTCTAGGCTGCATTCTTGCTGGGCGCCGTGGCCTGGGAAGGTTGAGCCGCGGTGCACACTGGTGCTGAGCCCTTTTTCCATGCTGTGTGCTGAGACGCACACTTAGTGTGTTGAGGCACCAAGGCATGATGATGAAGCCTTTTAAACCATGTTTAAACCTTAGACAAATACCAACAAAATTAAAATTAAAATTAAATAAAAAAAGACTAAGTTTGATGTTTGGGTTGATTCATATGGTCAATGATGGTATATCAGGTGGCATTTGTATATAGTTTTCAATTGAGTTGGATTTTGCATGAGTTTAAGAGTGGGTTGCCTATCTAGTCTGCAATTGTCTGAGATTTATGCTATTCCTAAATATGATTTTGAGGATTGATAATCTTTGCATGTTTAGAGAAGCTTTATGTTGATTTTGATTTTATGATTGATCTCAACAAACTCTAGAACCTATTTGATGATTGCTTGAAGCGAAATCCTAGGATTCACACCATTAGGGAGATGATTTAGGCTATTGTTGGATCGTTGGAGCCTTTCTAGCCTACCCTTTTTTTCATTTTGACTACTATTCACCCCTTTGAGCCATAATAAGAGACAATGTTTTTCTTTTTTTTAGCCCATTATAACCTACCCCTTTTTTTGCTTAAACACTATATTCTTAACCTATCACAACCCAAGTTATGAAAGATGATAGGTTGGGGGTTGTGGCAAGTTATCAAGGAGTAGACAAAAATAATAATAAAAAATGAAAATGCATGAATGAAAATACATGGTTTGCAAGAAATTGGGGATGGTTGAAAAGAGAATAAAAAAGGTTTGGTTGAAAAGATAGTTTAGTGCTCAAGGAAAGTTAATGTTTAGGAATAGAGGCTCCTAATACTTTAAGGTTGTGCTTCAAATAAGGTCCTCTTACTTTGTTTGAATCCTATCCTTCATTTGTAGCCATTATCCTAGCCTAACATTACAAGCTTGATAAAGTCCTTTTGATCCAAAGTGGTATGACAATCATATATTAGTGGAGAGCATTTATGAAAAATAGGCCCATGGAGTTTGATACACATGTTTCGAGATCATAATTAATACTTGTTCGCATAACATAATCCGAGCAGTAAAACTAATCTTTTTGAATAATCGTGTAAGGGAAGTGGTAGAGATTGATGGCAAGAGTATGAGTGGACTTATGAATCTAACTCTTGAATTTGTTTGATATTTGACCCAGGATTAAGCTTAACTCTTTCAAGTGCTTGTGGGTATCACTGCTGGAAGCCCTCACGAGACTATACTCGTCCTATTTGGGTCAACAATAGGTTTTGAGGCTTATTACATTCACTACATGTGATTAGAATGCAAAATGCCATATTTTTCTCCCTTAATGTTTAGTCTTTTATACCATTTGGTCCCTAAATGTACTCTTTATTCTTATATTTTGATTTAGGATGCAAATGGAGGCATTAAGTGCAAAATGAAGCTAATTGGGAGATTTTGAACAATTTCAACATCGCTTCATAATCTGGGTATAACTTCCTCATCCGAGCTCCGATTAAAATGATTCAAGATGCTACGGAATGCCAAGAACAATCTCTACAACTTTCACGTTTTTAATTTGGAGAGATACTGGATGAATCAAGGTCGAAACTAGGCTTGAAGTTGCTTCACCTGCACTGTTGACGTTCTGGAACGTCCCTTAGCCTGCAATTCTAATACGCAGATTTGGCACAATTTATTTTCGAAAGTTTCCATATCTGGTGCATGAAAATTCCAATTGAAAACACCACTTTCCTAGTTATACTATGACTTTATTTTATTTTTATTATTTTCTTTAATTAGTCAGATTTGGATATTGATATTTTAGGATAATATTTAGAATATTTTTAGGAGATCTTGTAGGCTTCTAATACTAATAAATAACGTGTAAAGGGGGAGAGAAATCATCATACTTCACACACACCTCTCTCTCCCCTCTTCTCTAACTTCTCCTTCAAGTTTTCATTATGGCCATGCGTGGCTAAACTTTTATAATTGGTCGAAGGAAACGGAAGCCTCGGAATCAATAAAACTGTAAGATCTAATTTGTTTTTATTGTTCAATTTATGCTTTGAGTATTGGATGTTCTTTTGTGCCTATTTTCATGATTATCTCATTTAATTACTAGGAGGCCTGCTAGTTTATCGTTGCAATCTAATGCTAGGTTAGATATCAAATCTGTAATTGTTTGATCCCTCTAATTTGTTAAGCAACTAAGATTTAATGATTTGTTACGTCAAAAATTATTAGATCTTAGGAAGCTTGACTAAATTAAATGCAACCCTTTGTGCTTGTGTTGTTTAGCTTCATCGATCTCTCTAACTCTTAAGGCTGCTACTAGAAAATTTGATGTGTTGTAGCAGGTAACCAAAAATAAAACTTATACTCCAAAAAATACATGTAGTGGTGCGAGTAAGGATCGTTCCCACGAAGAGTATTGATGAGAGCCAAATATTGCATATTTTGGCCCCTTAATTTACATTTGTTAATTCTTTCGTTGTGTCTTAATATGATATTTTGTGTTAGTTCTATGATTTTTAATGTTTCACTAAAATGCCAGAATTGCCCGTCCAGATCAGTCATTTTTTTGGATTAAATTGTATTGATTCAGAGAGAACTATGAGATGAACCATATATGCTTGGAAAGATCCAGATGTCTATTTTCTGGAGAATTTTATGGCTCATAAATATGATTTTTCCAGAGAAAGTTATGGCAGTTTTAGTAGAAAAAGGTCAAGCTGTGCATGATTTCAGAGTACAGATCAGTCATTTTTTGTGGATTAAATTGTATTGATTTAGGAAGAACTAGGAGATAAGCCATATATGTTTGGAAAGATCCAGATGTCTATTTTCTGGAGAATTTTACGACTCGTAAATATGATTTTTCTAGAGAAAGTTATGGCAGTTTTAGTAGACAAATGTCAGGTTGTGCATGATTTCAGCGTGGGCAGAAGTTTTAAAGGGCATTTGAAGGCTTAAATCCCACATTCCACATTGGTTGGAAACACATTCTACATCCCACATCCCACATCATATTGGAAACACATTGAACTCATGGAGTTCCCCTATAAAAGCCCCATTTCACTTCATCAAATAGGGGTGCAATCTCAGAGGCTTTGCTACCAAGGGGTGCAATATGGAGGATTTTGCTACCAATTGGGGGAAGCACCGCATAGTAGCTGCGGGTGGAATTTCTCTCTCTCTATGTATTGTTAGTTTTAATTTATTTATTTTAACTTTTTAAATTTAATGCTTAGCACTTTAATGTTTGCTCTAATTTTTCCCTTGAGATTTTTGTTATCCATTATATTTATAGGTAACTAAATTTTCAAGTGGGGCTAGGGATGAACTTGCACAGTAGATGGTATTTTTGTTTATTTTTTAATTTATGTATTTGATTTTCAATTACTAAAACTCTTTTGTTTTATCATTCTCAATTCATTGGTGATATTTTCCTCTCCGATAATTGTTGAACTTATTTTGTTTATGTATTAAGTCACGCTTTCTCTATTGAATGGATTAGCTCTTTGATTATGTTTGGATAAATTATTTATCTATATTGATTTAATTCTTTGCTGCAATATCGCTTCTTGAGTATATTTTCGTCCTTGGATTTTCTCAATAGTGATAATAATTTACATATTTTAAAGTGGTGAATGATTTTTCAAAGGGTAACATTTGATTTAATCTTGGTTTATAATTCTACACCTTCCGATTGGGAATTTGGGAATTGAGTTCCCAATTGAGTTATTCAATGAATTAAGAATAATTAAAATACTAGATTTGTGTAAGGGATTCCCGACGCTTTACTGTTTGTCAAATTTGACTACTTTCTCCTTTAGTCACTTTGCTTCACTTTAATTTGCCTTTAAAATTAATCTTTGTTCTTCATTTAATATTTTTCTTTAGTTTCTTTGTTCCTTCTACTATTCTTTAAATTTCTCTCTGTGGAATTTACACCCGAAAGCTGTGCTACAACTACCGCGTTATTCTCTGGGCGTAATCAAGTATCTAGCCTAGTTTTATGCTATGTGAACAACGATGAGGGGATTTGAATATAACGAAAACAATTTTAAGAAAAACAACTAAGGAACAATTCAAATTGAAGTATCGAATTTGATAAATGCTTAAATATTGATATTTAAGCCCCTTAGTTTATATTTGTTAAGCTCTTAGTTTGTGTTATTTCATCCTATTTTATCTCTTTTCTGTGTTTACTGTGTTTTTCTAGGTTTTTAGAGCATTATGGAATTATCCAGCTTAAAGTGCAAAATAAGGAAAAGCAGGAATCTGCTATTGCGATCGAGCACAGGAGACCTGCGATCGAGCGCAACAGCACTCAAGCGCTCAAGCCCAGGATGGAGCACACATAAGAAGTATGATTGAGGGAAGGATGATCGAGTGCATTCGCGCAGTATGGCGGCTGGTCCTATTTTGGAAAGGAGAGAGACGATTATCGGCGCACCATGCTGATCGAGCGCATCATGTTGAGAGAGAGACGATTAAGAGAGCACATCTCATTTATTTCAGATTTGAAGAAAAGGAAGATCCAAATTTTAGTAGCCTATCGTCTAGGGATTTTTTTTTCTCTCATTTAAATGAAGATTTTATTTGAGTATATGAGGTGCTAAAATAAAAGAGACGTGCGCAAAAGTTTTGAGCGGCATGAGAAGGCTTAAATTCTACGTCCCACATCCCACATCGGTTAGAAACATATTGCAATCATGGAGTTTCCCTATAAAAGCCCTATTTCAATTCATCTTCAGGGGTGGATCTCGAAGGCTTTGCTATCAAGGGGGGAGAGCGCAGCACAACAAACACAAAAAGATAAAAACAAAGAGAGGAGCTACAAGTGTAATTTCTCTCCCACTGTATTTTCAGCTTTAATTTATTTCTTTTGTGTTTTAAAGTTTAATGTTAAGCACTTTAATTGTGAAATTTATTTTCATAATCATGAGAGGCTAAAACTTTCGTGTCAGGTTGAAGATGAAACCTTGCCATTGATTAGCATTGTATTTTCATATATGTTCGTACGATTCCGACATTTTTGTATTGATGTTCTATTTTAGTTCAATTGTTTGAGTAAATTCTTATGATTGATTGTTTTGTTTATAAACTATTCAAATTAGATAATCGATGTGTTTCATTTGATGGATACATCGAATCATTTGATAAATTACTTTTATATAGAACAACATAGGATGTAATTGCTTGTCGGTTGTAGGAACAAAAATCATGAAAATATATGCTTTAATTTGGTGGGCTGGATTCAGAAACCTTAGTGCTTTTATTATTTGTTTTAAATCAATTTAGTTTAGTTCATATTCTTTGCACGACACAGTTCAAAATTCGGAACTAGGTTAAAATAGGTTTAGTTTAGATAAAAATCTCTTTTCACGACGCAATTCCATGTGGAATCGACGTCGCACTTGCACACACTATATTACAAACGACTCGTGTGCTTGCGAGTAATTTAAAAACTACCAACAAGTTTTTGGCGCCATTTCCGGGGATTGATTTTGTTTGTGGAAATTAAATTTTTTTCTGAATTGATTTTATTTTTCTACTAGTTTAGTTAGCATTTCTGTTTTATTTTTATTTTTTCAATTTTATTATACTTTATTTGTTTCTAATTGCAATTGCCTATTTTTGTGAGTATTGTGTTTTCTATATTCGCATTTATTTTATTGTTATTTTTTATTTGTATTTTATTTTATTCTGTTTTTTTCTACTAGTTGGTTTATTTTATTGGTTTTTGTGTGGTGTATGTTTGGTCGGAGATCCCTGAACTTAGAGTTGATACCTTTAGATCCCGAAACAGAAATAACTCTTAGGGGAAATAAGAGAGCACTTGTTGAGAGATAGACAATTGAGATAGGGGACAATTTAAGGAATGCAAATCAACTGGAGAATGTAGAGCAACCTAGAGCTTGGAATGTGGACTTCACTACATCCCTTAGGGATTTGTTCGCACCCATTGCGACTAACTCCCCTTTTTGTATAGTGTTGCCACCAACCAATGCTACCTATTTTGATCTAAAGCCACATGTCATCTAACTCCTACCCTCATTTCATGGCTTGGATCTTGAAAATCCTTATAGTCATGTGAAGAAGTTCAAAGATATTTGTGCCACATTCAAGTTCCAGAACTTTTCTGATGAGACAGTCCATCTTAAACTTTTCCCTTTTTCTCTTCACGATAGAGCTAGGCCATGGTTGGATTCCTACATGCTCGTGTCTATTACATCTTGGGAAATCTTGTTGAGTAAATTCTATAATAAGTTTTTCCCAATGTCTAAAGTGAATGAGTGCTGAAAGGAGATTAGTTTTTTCACTCAGGAGGAGGATGAGAAGTTTTCTGAGAGTCGGGAGCATTTCAAAGAGTTACTGATCAAATGTCCTCCACATGGATATGAGAAGTGGAGACTCATTCAGTTCTTTTACCAAGGGTTGACTCAACCCAACTGTAGCATGATCGAGTCTATGAATGGGGGGCATTCTTATGTCTGACGGGGGATGAAGCATATAAGGCATTGGACAAGTTGTCCGACAACTCGCAGCAGTGGGATTTTTTAAGCTGTCGGGACAAGTCCATTCGTGCCCATAAGAAAGGTGGCATCTATGAGATTAAGGAGGACACTGACTTGAGGATAAAGATAGATGCTCTCACCAAGAAGGTTGATGCTCTCATTGTGGGCCAGTCCATCGATATTGCCAATACATTCAATGTTGATAGTTGTTCCATCTGTGCTAATCCTATGCATTTAGCACAGAATTATCCATCTATGCCAGCTTTTGTCGAGTATCCTATGGAACAAGTGAACGCTTTCAATTATTATCAGAAGTAATCAAATGGATCTTACTCCAAGACTTACAATCCAGGGTTGCAACACCCCCCTAATTTTTCATGGAAGCAGAACCAACCGATGAATCAGGGAGGAGCCCCTCATCATGCTCACAATCAATACCCTCCCAGATTTTCTCCACCAATTCCAAGTCATGGTCGCTCAGCCCATCCAACACCATCACTCGCTTACCAAGCTCCCACTCAAGTTCCAGTGTTGGTTTCACAGTCATTGGAGGACACCCTAAGGATTTCATGAAGATGATCGGCCAATCCATCAGCGAAGTGAGGAGTGCGACAACAGTAAACACCCAAGTGATTTCCAAGCTAGAGACTCAAATGAGTCAAATCGTAAGTCACTTGGGTGAAAGAGAGAAGGGAAAATTCCCCAGTCAACCCATGCGCAACCCAAAGGGACAGTTTACGGTTGGAGATTCATCAACCCCTACGCACGGGTAGGAACAAGTGCAATCAATTGTCACATTGAGGTCTAGGAGACAAGTGGACAATTAAGTGGACGAGAACCCTGCTATGCAACAAGGGCAAAAAAGTGGCAACAAGGAGAAAGGAGATGCTGAGCCATCTATAGCTACACCTACTGTTAAGGATCTTCCAAGGTCGTTTGTACCTAAAGTGCCTTACTCTGAGAGATTACAAGTGCCCAAGAGAGGAGGGAAGTTTGAGGACATTCTGGAGGTGTTCAAGTAGGTCCAAATCAATATCTCATTTTTGGACGCCATCCAGCAAGTGCCATCATATGACAAGTTCTTAAAGGACTTGATCACCATCAAAAGGAGGACGAATGTCCTGAAGAAGGCGTTTTTGACCGAGCAAGTTAGCTCAATCCTTCAGTACAAGTTGCCTATCAAGTATATGGACTCGGGGTATCTTACGATCTCTTGCATGATAGGAGTCGACCAGATTGAGAGGGCTCTTTTAGATCTAGGAGTGAGTGTGAATCTTCTGCCCTACTCAATCTATTTGCAGTTAGGGTTAGGAGAATTGAAGCCCCCATCCATGACGCTTCAATTGGCTAACAGGTCACTGAAGATACCATGGGGAATAATTGAGGACGTTTTGATAAAGGTAGATAAGTTTTATTTCCCCGTGGATTTTATTATGCTTGACACAAAGACGGTTCAGAATTTATTGATTCAGATACTGGTGATACTAGGGCAACCATTCTTAGCCACGGTTAATGCCCTGATAAATTACAGAACAGGGGTGATGAAGATTTCCTTCAGAAATATGACAGTGGAGCTGAATATCTTTGATATCAGTAAGCAACCACTAGAATATGATGATGTGAGAAATGTATGCTTGATAGAGGAGATTATTGAGGAGACTGTGGATGAATCAAGCATTGAGGACCCCCTGGAGGCATGCTTTGCTCAGTTTGGAGAGGATTTGGATTTGGATTTGGATAAGTTACTTGAGCAAGTGAATACCATTTTGGAGTCTGCTCATCGGGAGAGTAGTGAGACAGAAGAGACCACAGCATTTGAGCCCCTCAAGAAGGAACTTAAGCCTTTACCAGACAATCTTAAGTTTAAGTTCCTAGGTCTAGCAGATTCTTTGCCTGTGATTATAGCTTTAGTTTTGGTTAATGCTCAAGAGGAGAAATTATTGGACATTTTAAAAGAGCACAAGGAAGTTATCAGCTGGACTATTGAGGATATCAAGGGGATTAGCTCCTCGGTGGTAATGCATAAGATACATCTGGAGGAGAATACCAAGCCATTGAGGGAGCCACAGAGAAGGCTCAACCCAGTTATGCAAAAGGTTGTGAGGACTGAAATGATAAAGTTGTTGGATGCAGGGATCATTTATCCAATCTCTAATCGCAAGTGGGTGAGCCTGATTCATGTCGTGCCCAAGCGGGCTGGACTGACGGTAGTGAAGAATAAGGACGATGAGTTGGTGCCAATTTGTGTTCAGTCAAGATGGAGAGTGTGTATAGACTACCATAAGTTGAATGTTGCCACAAGGAAGGATTATTTTCCACTCCCATTTATTGATCAGATGGTGGAGCGCTTGGTTGGGCACGATTACTTTTACTTCTTGGATGGTTATTCTGGATATAACCAGGTCCCTGTGGACCCCAAAGAATAGGAGAAGACAACGTTTACCTATCCTCTTGGGACATTCACCTACTGTCGCATGCCCTTTGGGTTACCTTTTAGCAGTGCATGGTTAGCATTTATATGACATGGTAGAGCGTTTCTTAGAGATTTTCATGGATGACTTCTCTATGTTCGGTTCATCATTTCAGGAGTGTCTGCACCGTCTCACTTTGGTCTTAGTGCGGTGCAAGGAGAAGAACCTGGTGCTTAATTGGTAGAAGTGACATTTTATGGTCAAGCAAGCTATTGTACTGGGGCATGTCATATCTCATCGGGGAATTGATGTCAACAAAGCAAAGGTGGACCTGATTTCCAACCTTCCACCCCCACGTACGGTGAAGGAGGTTCATTCTTTTCTGGGCCATACATGATTCTACAGGCGATTTATCCAGGATTTTAGCAAGATTGCCAGGCCCTTGTGCAAGTTGTTGAAGGATGCCCCATTTGTATTTGGTGGGGACTCTAAGAAAGCATTTGGGGATCTGAAGAAGATTTTGATGTCCACACCCATTATTCAGCCACGCAACTAGGGTTTACCTTTTAAGATTATGTGTGATGCATCAAATTATGCAGTTGGAGCTGTTTTGGGGAAGTGTGTTTATAAAATCCCCTATGTCATCTACTATGCAAGTAGAACTCTAAACAACGCACAACTCAATTACTCTACCACTGAGAAGGAGTTGCTAGCAGTCGTTTTTGCATTGGACAAGTTCAGATCCTACTTGTTAGGATCGAAAGTCATTATCTACTCGGTCATGCAGCATTGAAGTATCTTTTCTCTAAAAAGGATGCTAAATATCATCTTATCCGATGGATCTTATTACTTCAGGAGTTCAACATAGAGATTCGGGATAAGAAATTTTCCAAATATGTGGTGGCAAACCATTTTTCTAGGTTGATAGTGGATTTCATTGAGGCCACCATTCCCATTTTTGAGACCTTTCCTGATGAGCAATTAATGCATATTGCTCACAATCCTGCAACATGGTTTGCTGATATAGTGAACTATCTTGTCACCAGTCAAATGCCTTTACATTGGCAGCGACAAGATAAGTCCAAGTTTCTGGCCAAAGTAAAGCATTTTTTTTGGGATGATCCTTACCTATTCAAGTATTGTCCTGATCAGATCATTAGAAGGTGTATTCCTGAGCATGACCAATCTAATGTCATCTCATTTTGTCATGATCATGCTTGTGGAGGCCATTTCGGTGCAAAGAAGATCGTTGTGAAGATTTTGCAGTGTGGATTCTATTGGCCTACCTTGTTCCAAGACTCTCACACCTACTGTGCATCTTTAGAGCGTTTCTAAAAGATAAAGAGTATTTCTAGGAGGAATATGATGCTCCTCAACCCCATTATGATTGTTGATATTTTTGACGTGTGGGGCATTGATTTTATGGGACCTTTCCTAAACTCCTTTGGCTATCTGTACATTCTAGTTGCCATAGACTATTTGTCCAAATGAGTGGAGGCTGTTGCATCCAAGACCAATGACCATAGAGTTATGGTCAAGTTTTTGAAGGACACTATCTTTGCTCGTTTTGGTACGCATTGAGTAATCATAAGTGATGGAAGTAAGCACTTTTGCAACTGGATTTTTGAGTAGTTGATGAAGAAGTATTTCATCACACATAAGGTTGCCACCCTGTATCACCCACAGACGAGTGGACAAGTGAAAATATCTAATCGCAAGATCAAGCACATTTTGGAGAAGACTGTGAACCCTAGTAGAAAAGATTGGTCTCTTTGATTGAATGATGCACTGTGGGCATATTGAACAGTATTCAAGACGCCAATTGGCATGTCTCCATATCGTCTTGTGTACGAAAAAGCATGTCACCTTCTAATGGAATTAGAGCATAGAACGTATTGGGCTATCAAGCAGCTGGACTTCAATCTTTCGAAGGTTGGCTCACAAAGGAAGCTCTAACTCAATGAATTAGAGGAGCTGCGGAATGATGCATATGATTGTGCACGGTTATACAAGGCATAAATGAAGAAGGCTCATGACCAGAACATTTTGAGACGATATTTTTAGCGTGGTCAAAAAGTTCTTCTTTACAATTCACGCTTGCATCTTTTTCTAGGCAAGCTCAAATCTCAACGAACAGGCCCATTTATTAGTCAGTCGGTTTTTCCTCATGGGGCCATCGAGATTGAGGATCCAAAGAATGGTAACACTTTCAAGGTGAATGGACAGAGGCTAAAACCATTCTTGGAGTTGAGGAGTCAGGAGATTGAGACGACATTGTTGGAGGATCCTAGCTACCTAGAGTGATTGTAGTCTACTATGGAGAGTCCGACTGAAGACTTTAAACTTAGTGCTTGTGGGAATAAACCCTTATCCTTTTATTCTTTGTCATTAGATCTTGTTTTTCGGTTTTTATTTTTGTTGTGTTTTTCGGGACAAATGTCTACTATTCAAGTTTGGGGGAGTTTGCTCATACGTCACACCCGACTTGTGTCACCCATTTGGTCTGCAGTAGAGGAGTTCCTGGTATTGCGATCAAGCGCCGGCTTATAGCGATCGAGCGCCCAACTTGGAGCGATCGAGTGCAGTTGTAGAAACTACCCAAACAGCAGTGAGTGGTTGCACCATCTGGCTGAAAATGTAAAAACTTAGCGCTTATAGGAGGCACCCCACAGCACATCCTTTATGTTTTTATTATTTTTCATATTTCTTGTTACTGTTTATTTCTAGTATTTTTTTTCCAATATTATTTTAGTCTTTATTTTTCAGGGACAATGCACACTTTTGTTCAAGTTTGGGGGTATGCTATGAGCTATGCCAGTCCAGCTAGTTCCCCATCTCCTAGGTCAGCTCTTTCCATATTATTCACACATTGGGGACAATGTGTAATTTAAGTTTGGGGGTATGGGAGACACATTACACACACTTTGTCCTAGATTGTTGTTGTTTTTCTTTTCTTCGTTTTAAAGAGAAGTAAATGCATGCTCATGTTGTTTTGAAATTTTTGGTGATCTGAACAAATATTGTGATGTGATTTTAATGGAAAGCCTAAAATCTTCAACTCATGATATGATGATAGAGTTTTAAAGTTTAGTTACTTACATTAGGCATTTGAGAATTCACATGTTTGATATAATCTGACACAAGCACATTAGCATATAATTGTGTGAGGTATGACATGTGCTTTTAATGTGTATGTTTCCATGGCTTAGCTAATTCTGGATGACTTGTTGGATGGACACTTTGGCATAAAAATATATATATAAAATTTGCACAAAAAGAGAAAAATGCTCATCATTGATAAACTTTCCACTGAGTAACTAGACCTCTTGCCTCAGTAAACTATGAGTGTTCACATCAAAAGGTGGGAATTTTGATTGGTTGCATTAAAGCTAGTTTAGATTCGTAGCCTTTTTGACTCAAGTTAGTAAGTCCTTAGGGGTGTCTTTACACCTAATGCCCTAAAACCATCTGGTTTGGGAGTCATTGACTCAACACTCGCTACATGGCTCAATAAGAAAGCTTAAGGGAACTAAACATGGCAGAGCCTCACAATAAAAAATTAAAAAGAAGAAAATAAAACTATGCCATTGGTTGTTCATTCTGATGGGAAATTCTGTGAATCTTGAGACATGGAGACATTGCACATTGGAATTATTTGGAAGCTTCATATTTATGTGCTAGTTCACTTGACACTGATTTGAGCTTGTGATGCCTTAGCTGGCATTTTGTAAGTAATTACATTTTAACATTTCTAATCATTGCGAAGATGGGTTTATCTTTTTAAGCTTGCTCATGAATGAATATCATGGTTTTGTGTGATGCTTAAAATTTTGGATACCATGAAAGATGGATTTATCTTTGTGTTCTTTGTTTTTCATTTAGTTTTTAGTTTCGTATTGCTAAGGGACTAGCAATATGTAAGTTTGCGGGTGTGATAAGTGCTTAAATATTCATATTTAAGCCCCTTAATTTATATTTGTTAAGCTCTTAGTTTGTGTTATTTCATCATATTTTATCTATTTTCCGTGTTTACTGTGTTTTTCTAGGTTTTTGGAGCATTATGGAATTATTCAGCTTAAAGAGCAAAATAGAGAAAAGCTAGAATCTGCTGTTGCGATCGAGCACAAGAGACCTGCGATTGAGCGCAACAGCGCTCAAGCGTCCAAGCCCAGGATCGAGTGCACCTGCGCTCGCGCACGCAACAAGTAGGATCGAGCGCAGGATGATCGAGTGCACCATGCTGCGATTGAGTGCATTCGCGTAGTATGGTGGCTGGTCCCATTTTGGAAAGGAGAGAGATTATTATCAGCGCACTATGTTGATCAATCGCACCATCTTGAGTGAGAGACGATTAAGAGAGCACATCTCTTTTATTTTAGATTTGAAGAAAAAGAAGATCCAAATTTTAGCAGCTTATCATCTAGAGATTTTTTTTCCCTCGTTTAAATGAAGATTTTATTTGAGTATATGAGCTGCTAAAATAAAAGAGATATGGGCAGAAGTTTTGAGTGGCATGTGCAGGCTTAAATTCTACATCCCACATCGGTTGAAAACACATTCTACATCCCACATCCCACATCAGTTGGAAACACGTTGCACTCCTGGAGTTTCCCTATGAAAACCCCATTTCAATTCATCTTTAGGGGTAGATCTCGTAGGCTTTGCTATCAAGGGGGGAGAGCACCGCACAGCAAACACAAAAAGAAGAAAAAAAACAAAGAGAGGAGCTGGAAGTGTAATTTCTCTCTCAATGTATTTTCAGCTTTAATTTATCGCTTTAGTGTTTTAAAGTTTAATGTTTAGCACTTTAATTGTGAAATTTATTTTCATAATCATGAGAAGCTAAAACCTTCATCTAAGGTTGAAGATGAAGCCTCGCCATTGATTAGCATTATATTTTCATATATGTTCATACGATTCTGACATTTTTGTATTGATGTTCTATTTCAGTTCAATTATTTGAGTAAATTCTTATGATTGATTGTTTTGTTTATAAACTGTTCAAATTGGATATTCGATGTGTTTCATCCGACAGATACATCGAATCATTCAAATTAAATCAGATATCCACTGTGATTTTTAAATTGAACGGATACATTGGATGATTTGATCTAATTAGGGTATTCGTTGTGATTTGTATATCAACGGATTCATGAAATTATTTGATAAATTACTTTTATACAGAACATACATAAGATGTAATTGCTTGTCGGTTGTAGGAACAAAAATCATGAAAATATATGCTTTAATTTGTTGGGGTCGATTCAGAAGCCTTAGTGCTTTTATCATTTCTTTTAAATCAATTTAGTTTAGTTCATATTCTTTGCACAACACAGCTCAAAATTCAAAACTAGGTTAAAATAGGTTTAGTTTAGATAAAAATCTATTTTTACGACATAATTCCCTGTGGATTAGACCTCGCATTTGCACACACTATATTGCAAATGACTTGTGCGCTTGCGAATAATTTAAAAACTACCAACAAAAATCAATCAAAAGAATAAACCTTGGTCTAAGTCAACATCGACCATCAGAATTTTTCAACTGATTATCGATGCAAGTATATATCAATTCACACTTTGAATATTCACCGTTGGAACTATTTTCCTGTCTCTTTTTAGTCACAGTTAATAGGAAACAGGCGATCTAATTAACCCTAACTACTAAACAATCCAAGACAAGTACTAAAGATTTAATCTAGTAGTAGCCTTAACAATTAGAGAGATCGATGAAGCTAAACAACACAAGCAGAGGTGGTTGCATTTAATTTAGTCGAGTGTTCTTCCTAAGATCTAATAATTTCTGACGTAGCAAATCATTAAATCTTAGTTGCTTCACAAATTAGAGAGATCAAACAATTACAGATTTGATATCTAACCTAGTAGTTGATTGCAACGAATAATAAACTAGCAGGCCTCTTAGTAGTTAAACGAGACAATCATGAAAATAGGCGCAAAAGAACATCTGATACACAAAGCATAAATTGAACAATAAAAACAAATTAGATCTCACAGTTTTATTGATTCCAAGGTTTCCGTTTCCTTCGACCGATTATAAAATTTTAGCCACGTAGGGCCATGATGAAAACTCGAAGGAGAAGTTAGAGAAGAGGGGAGA